>JAKOGI010001478.1:0-229840 GCA_029747015.1 Carnegiea gigantea
AAGTCTTGCACTATCCATCTCTATCCTGTTGGTGATATTCTTCATCTTTCCCATCTTTCTCTCTTTTCATTTTGCTTAGTTTGATTTGAGTTTGATTTGGATCACTTACCACCCACATATACATCAATTGGTATCAGAGCCACGGTTTTTAAGTGACCCACATCACACCCAAATACATCCCCAAAAAGCCAAAACACAAAAACAAAAAAAAAGGCACAAACCGGCAAACCCAGTCTCGAAGACCAGAGAAGCAGCACGGTGCCCCCGTGCCACCCAGCACGACCGTGCCACTATACTTTTCTGCATTTCCTCAAGTCGAAGCATAGCATGGTTCCCCAGTGCCCCTTGCACGACCGTGCCCTCCCTCATCTTCTCCAAAACAGCCTTTTTCTACCCTAAACACATAACCCACGAAGAACCCTTAAGCATTCATCCATCATGATTTCTCTTGGGAACTTGCGAAAAGAGATTGCTTTGATTGAAAAGGAGATGGTCATCCTTGAAACTCCAAAGTTTCGTGGCCAAAAAGAAGATTCCCCTTACTGGATTTCCAAAGTGGATCAAGTCTTCACTCGCTACAATATTGACGAGCAAGAGAAGTTTAAGGTGGTTATCAAGATGCTCCGAGGCCATGTGCTTGAATGGTGGGAAAAGTACAAGTATAACAGAAAGAAGAGAGGAAAAAGTAAAATCACAACGTGGGTTAAGTTAAGAGGTAAATTAATGGATACTTTCACTCCAACCTCTTACTTACACAAGCATCCTTTTCTTTCCTTTGAGGTAAACGGCTTTAATTCCTCTTCTAAAAACGTCCATTTTAACAAGGGAACTCAAATGAGTGCTTGTAACTCTAGCTCTACTTCCTTCTTTTATTTGGAGAAACTTAACTCCAACAAAGATGAAGAGATCCTTGGAGAAAAAGCTTCAAGCCTAGTTAACCTACCTCTTGTTTTTGGTGACTGTGGTGATGAAGAGACCTTTGAACTGAGGCCTCCAAGATCCGAGTTGAAGCTAGAAGAGATATGTGCCCAAGAAATGAGCAATCCTTCACCAAGAAGGGTGCCAAGAAGATAATGAGGTGAATGTGAGAAACCCCAAGAATTTGAAGAGCATGTAGTTAAAGACTTGCAGGAGGAATCCATGTAGGGTGCTGAAGAGTTGAACAACTCTTGATTCAAGAAGTACGCCCATACCGAACTCAAGCACCCGAGTTGGAGGCATGTGGGTTATTGAAGAAGTTGAGCAACTCTTGGCCCAAGAAGAATTCACCTTAACCCCCATTCAACCTTCCCAACCCCCCAAGCGACAAAAGGACCGACAAGCCTTAACCCTCATTCATCCTTCCCAAACCCTTGCCCCCAAAGAAGATTTCCCACTTCCGCCTCTTCTCCTCACCAGGTATGACCCGTTTTATCATCCTCCCATCACCCTCTTCTATATCTCTCTAGAGGTGATGCCCTGTGACCTCCTTCCCCAAAAGCTCCCATATTGTAAGCGCGACCCCTTTCTTAAGAGGCTGGCCAACCCTTTGAGTTTGAGGACAAACTCAAAGCAACCCAGGGAGTATGATGCATATTTCCATATGCATCATTTTTATTCAAGTCCAATTTCAAAGAAGAAAAGGGTCAAAGAAGATCATGCATGGAAATGTGCCTATTTGGTCTTCTAAAGTGAGTTCAAAGACTCGCGACACTATGGAGAGGTCAAAAAGAGGTTAAACTTTGCTAGAAATTTGGTGCCGAATTCATCCTTGCGGAACCCGATTTTTTGTGACCACTTTTTGACAAGCTCAAGTGGACCCACAACTTGAGGGCCCATGTGGTTTTGAAGCTTAAGATGTCAGCTTTAAAATAAGCCCAATTTTATTTAATTTGGACATCATTTGATTGGGCAAAATATCACTCAAAGAGACGTTGTGCTGATCCAGTCCAGTCTGAGATAGGTGCATTGTTTGGGCCATAACTTTCAAACCGCTTATCCAAATTGAGCAAATGAGCCCATTCTGGAAAATAGACTTCCAGGGCTTTCTAACAAGCCCAAGAACGCGTGATTTTGCCGAGTATTCTGGAAGTTATGCTCTGTTGAAGTTGAGGCAGCTGCAAGGATTAATTCTGGGAATATGAAGAGTCTTCGGTTACATGTGATTGTGTTGCTGACATTGTGCACGTTTTGGAGCCTTCTAGATTGGTGTAATCAGCTAAGAAATCCTAGAATATTCCTTGTAACCTCCCCCACCCCTTTTATGATGTGTCTTTCCATTTATCTTAGTCTTTTTATTTTACTAGTTTTAATTGTTAGGAGTTATTTGAGTCCTTTTGTTGTCTTTTGCTGAGCCTATATAAAGGGGGGCGTGTGAGCATTGTAGATCAGATTTCTAAGGCATTTTCAAGAGTAATTCAAGCCCCTTTGAGAGTGATTCTCATTTGTGTCCCAAAAATTCCTAGTTCTATATCTTGAATTTGGCTAATTCAAGTGGTGTTCTAGGTTCTCCTTCTTTTCATTGGAGTGATTCCTCAGAAGAGTGAAGGGAATTAGCCCAAGACCAAGGTGTGTGTGGCTCCGGAAGGATTATCCCATACTCAAAGTCTTGCACTATCCATCTCTATCTTGTTTGGTGATATTCTTCATCTCCCCCATCTTTCTCTCTTTTCATTTTGCTTAAGTTTGATTTGAGTTTGATTTGGATCACTTACCACCCACATATACATCAATTGGTATCAGAGCCACGGTTTTTAAGTGACCCACATCACACCCAAGTACATCCCAAAAAGCCAAAATACAAAAAAAAAAAAAAAAAAAGGCAAAAACCGGCAAACCCAGTCTCGAAAACCAGAGAAGCAGCACGGTGCCCCCGGGCCACCCAGCACGACCGTGCCACTATATTTTCTGCATTTCCTCAAGGCGAAGCATGCATGGTTCCCCAGGTGCCCTTGCACGACCTTTGCCCTCCCTCTCTTCTCCAAAAACAGCCTTTTTTCTACCCTAAACACATAACCCACAAAGAACCCTTAAGCTTTCATCCATCATGATTTCTCTTGGGAACTTGAAAAAAGAGATTGCTTTGATTGAAAAGGAGATGATCATCCTTGAAACTCCAAAGTTCCGTGGCCAAAAAGAAGATTTCCCATACTGGATTTCCAAAGTGGATCAAGTCTTCACTCGCTACAATATTGACGAGCAAGAGAAGTTTAAGGTGGTTATCAAGAAGCTCCGAGGCCATGCGCTTGAATGGTGAGAAAAGTACAAGTATAACAGGAAGAAGAAAGGGAAAAGTAAAATCACAACATGGGTTAAGTTAAGAGGTAAATTAATGGATACTTTCGCTCCAACCTCTTACTTACACAAGCATCCTTTCGTTCCTTGAGGTAAACGGGGGATTTAATTCCTCTTCTTAAAAACGTCCATTTCAACAAGGAACTCCAATGAGGGCTTGTAACTCTTATAGCTCTTACTTCCTTTTTTCTTCTTTTTATTTGGAGAAGCAAACTTAACTCCACAAGATGAAGAGATCCTTGGAGGAAAGTGTCGGGGCCTAGTTAACCTACCTCTTGTTTTTGGTAACTGTGGTGATGAAGAGACCTTTGAACTTGAGCCCAAAGATCCGAGTTGAAGCAAGAAGAGATTGTGCAAGAAATTGAGCAATCTTTCACCCAAGAAGGGTGCCAAGAAGATAATGAGGTGAATTTGAGCATAACCCTAAGAATTGAAGAGCATGTAGTTAAAGACCTTGAAGTGATGAAGACATGTAGGGTTGCTGAAGAGTTTGAACAACTCTTGATTCAAGAAGTACGCCCTACCGAACTCCAAGCACCCAAGTTGGAGGCATGGGGGTTATTGAAGAAGTTGAGCAACTCTTGACCCAAGAAGAATTCACCTTAACCCCCATTCAACCTTCCCAACCCCCCAAGCCACAAAAGGACAGACAAGCCTTAACCCTCATTCATCCTTCCCAAACCTGCCCCCAAAGAAGTTTCCCACTTCGCCTTTCTCCTCACCAGGTTATGACCCGTTTATCAATCCTTCCCCTCCACCCTTTCTTATCTCTCTAGAGGTGATGCCTGTGAACCTCCTTCACAAAGTCCCATATTGTAAGCGCGACCCTTTCTTGAGAGGCTTGCCAACCCTTTGAGTTGAGGACAAACTCAAAGCAACCAGGAGTATGATTGCAGATTTCCATATGCATCATTTTATCAAGGTCAATTTCAAAGAAGAAAAGGGTCAAAGAAGATCATAGCACGGAAAGTTCTATTTGGTCTTCTTAAGTGAGTTCAAACACTCGCGACACTATGGAGAGGTCAAAAAGAGGTTAAGCTTTGCTAGAAATTTGGTGCCGAATTCATCCCTGCGGAACCCGATTTTGTGACCACTTTTGGACAAGCTCAAGTGGACCCACAACTTGAGGGCCCATGTGCTTTTGAAGCTTAAGATTTCATCTTTCAAATAAGCCCAAGTTTGTTTAATTTGGACATCATTTGATTGGGCCAAATATCACTCAAAGATACGTTATGCTGATCCAGTCCAGTCTGAGATAGGTGCATTATTTGGGCCATAACTTTTAAACCGCTTATCCAAATTAAGCAAATGAGCCCATTCTGCAAAATAGACTTCCAGGGCTTTCTATCAAGCCCAAGAACACGGGATTTGGCCGAGTATTCTGGAAGTTATGCTCTGTTGAAGTTGAGGCAGCTGTAAGGATTAATTCTGGGAATATGAAGAGTCTTCGGTTACATGTGATTGTGTGGCTGACATTGAGCACGTTTTTGGAGCCTTCTAGATTGGTGTAATCAGCTAAGAAATCCTAGAATATTCCTTGTAACCTCCCCCACCCCTTTTATGATGTGTTTTTCCATTTATCTTAGTCTTTTCATTTTACTAGTTTTAATTGTTAGGAGTTATTTGAGTCCTTTGATTGTCTTTTACTGAGCCTATAAAAGGGGAGAGGCGTGTGAGCATTGTAGATCAGATTTCTAAGGCATTTTCAAGAGTAATTCAAGCACTTTGAGAGTGATTCTCATTTGTGTCCTAAAAATTCCTAGTTCTATATCTTGAATTTGGCTAATTCAAGTGGTGTTCTAGGTTCTCCTTCTTTTCTTTGGAGTGATTCCTCAGGGGAGTGAAGGGAATTAGCCCAAGACCAAGGTGTGAGTGGCTCTGGAAGGATTATCCCATACCAAAGTCTTGCACTTCCATCCTCTATCCTGTTTGGTGATATTCTTCATCTCCCCTCCTTTTCTTCTTTTCATTTGCTTAAAGTTTGATTGGCGTGTGATTTGGTTCACTTACCACCCACATATACATCAATTGGTATCAGAGCCACGGTTTTTAAGTGACCCACATCACACCCAAGTACATCCCAAAAGGCCAAAATACAAACCAAAAAAAAAGGCACAAACCGGCAAACCCAATCTCGAAGACCAGAGAAGCAGCACGGTGCCCCCGTGCCACCAAGCACGACCGTGCCACTATACTTTTCTGCATTTCCTCAAGTCGAAGCATAGCACGGTTCCCCAGTGCCCCATTGCACGACTGTGCCCTCCCTCCTCTTCTCCAAAACAGCCTTTTTCTAGCCTAAACATATAATCCACAAAGAACCCTTAAGCATTCATCCATCATGATTTCTCTTGGGAACTTGCGAAAAGAGATTGCTTTGATTGAAAGGAGATGGTCATCCTTGAAACTCCAAAGTTTCGTGGCCAAAAAGCAAGAGTTCCCCTACTGGATTTCCAAAGTGGATCAAGTCTTCACTCGCTACAATATTGAGAGCAAGAGGAAGTTTTAAGGTGTGTTATCAAGATCTCCGAGCCATGCGCTGAAGGTAGGAAAAAGTACAAGTATACAGAAAAGAAGAGAGGAAAAAGTAAAATCACAACGTGGTTAAGTTAAGAGGTAAATTAATGGATACTTTCACTCCAACCTCTTACTTACACAAGCATCCTTTTTTTTTCCTTTGAGGTAAACGGCTTTAATTCCTCTTCTAAAAACGTCCATTTCAACAAGGGAACTCCAATGAGTGCTTGTAACTCTAGCTCTACTTCCTTCTTTTATTTGGAGAAACTTAGCTCTAACAAAGATGAAGAGATCCTTGGAGGAAAAGGGTCGGGCCTAGTTGACCTACCTCTTGTTTTTGTTGGTGATGAACAGACCTTTGAACTTGAGGCCCAAAGATCCGAGTTGAAGCAAGAAGAGATTGTGCAAGAAATTGAGCAATCCTTCACCCAAGAAGGTTGCCAAGAAGATAATGAGGTGAATTTGAGCATTAAACCCCAAGGAATTGAAGAGCATGTTAGTTAAGACCTTGAAGTGATGAAAGCCAGTAGGTTGCTGAAGAGTTGGAACAACTCTTGATTCAAGAAGTACGCCCTACCGAACTCCAAGCACCCGAGTGGAGGCATGTGGGGTATTGAAGAAAGTTTTTTTGGAGCAATCTTGAACCCAGACGGAATTCACCTTAAACCCCCATCAACCTCCCAACCCCTCAAAACCACAAAGGACCGACAAGCATTAACCTCATTCATCCTTCCCAAACCCTTGCCCCCAAAGAAGATTTCCCACTTCCGCTCTTTCCTCACAGGTATGACCAGTTTTATCATCCTCCCCTCACCTCTTCCTATATCTCTCTAGAGGTGAGCCCTGTGACCTCCTTCCCAAAAAGCTCCCATATTGTAAGCGCGACCCCTTTCTGAGGAGGCTTGCCAACCCCTTGGAGTTGAGGATCAAACTACAAAGCAAACCCAGGGAGTATGATGCTATTCCATATGCATCATTTTTATTCAAGTCCAATTTCAAAGAAGAAAGGGTCAAAGAAGATCATGCTTGGAAGTGTGCTTATTTGGTCTTCTTAAGTGAGTTCAAAGACTCGCGACACTATGAAGAGGTCAAAAAGAGGTTAAGCTTTGCTAGAAATTTGGTGCCGAATTCATCCCTGCGGAACCCGATTTTGTGACCACTTTTGGACAAGCTCAAGTGGACCCACAACTTGAGGGCCCATGTGCTTTTGAAGCTTAGATTCATCTTTCAAATAAGCCCAAGTTTGTTTAATTTGGACATCATTGTTGATTGGGCAAAATATACTCAAAAGATACGTATGCTGATCCAGTCCAGTCTGAGATAGGTGAATCTGTTTGGGCCATAACTTTTTAAACCGCTTATCAAATTAAGAAAAGAGCCCATTCTGACAAAATAGACTTCCAGGGCTTTCTATCAAGCCCAAGAACAGGGATTTGCCGAGTATTCTCGGAAGTTATGCTCTGTGAAGTTGAGGAAGCTGTAAGGAATTAATTCGGGGAATATGAAGAGTCTTCGGTACATGTGATTGTTGGGCTGGACATTGTGCACGTCTTGGAGCCTTCTAGATTGGTGTAATCAGCTAAGAAATCCTAGAATATTCCTTGTAACCTTCCCCACCCCTTTTATGATGTGTCTTTCCATTTATCTTAGTCTTTTCATTTTACTAGTTTTAATTGTTATGAGTTATTTGAGTCCTTTTGTTGTCTTTTGCTGAGCCTATATAAAGGGGGGGCATGTGAGCATTGTAGAGCAGATTTCTAAGGCATTTTCAAGAGTAATTCAAGCACCTTTGAGAGTGATTCTCATTTGTGTCCCAAAAATTCCTAGTTCTATATCTTGAATTGTGGCAAATTCAAGTGGTGTTCTAGGTTCTCCGTCGTTTTCTTTGGAGGTGATTCCTCAGAAGAGTGAAGGGAATTAGCCCAAGGACCAAGGTGTGGTGGCTCCGGAAGGATTTCCCATACCAAAGTCTTGCCACTTTCCATCGCTCATCCTGTTGGTGATATTCTTCATCCCCCATCTTTCTCTCTTTTCATTTTACTTAGTTGATTGAGTTGATTTGGATCACTTACCACCCACATCTACATCAATTGGTATCAGAGCCAAGGCTTTTAAGTGACCCACATCATACCCAAACACATCCCAAAAAGCCAAACACAAAAAAAAAAAAGAGGCACAAACCGGCAATCCGAAGTCTTGAAGACCAGAGAAGCAGCACGGGGCCCCCGTGCCCTCCCAGCACGACCGTGCCACTATACTTTCTGCATATTCCTCAAGTCGAAGCATAGCATGGTTCCCCAGTGCCCCTTGCACGACCGTGCCCTCCCTCCTCTTCTCCAAAACAGCCTTTTTCTACCCTAAACACATAACCCACAAAGAACCCTTAAGCATTCATCCATCATGATTTCTCTTGGGAACTTGCGAAAAGAGATTGCTCTGATTGAAAAGGAGATGGTCATCCTTGAAACTCCAAAGTTTCGTGGCCAAAAAGAAGATTTCCCTTACTGGATTTTCAAAGTGGATCAAGTCTTCACTCGCTACAATATTGACGAGCAAGAGAAGTTTAAGGTGGTTATCAAGATGCTCCGAGGCCATGCGCTTGAATGGCAGGAAAAGTACAAGTATAACAGAAAGAAGAGAGGAAAAAGTAAAATCACAACGTGGGTTAAGTTAAGAGGTAAATTAATGGATACTTTCACTCCAACCTCTTACTTACACAAGCATCCTTTTCTTTCCTTTGAGGTAAACGGCTTTAATTCCTATTCTAAAAGCGTCCATTTCAACAAGGGAACTCCAATGAGTGCTTGTAACTCTAGCTCTACTTCCTTCTTTTATTTGGAGAAACTTAACTCCAACAAAGATGAAGAGATCCTTGGAGGAAAAGGGTCGGGCCTAGTTGACCTACCTCTTGTTTTTGGTGACTGTGGTGATGAAGAGACCTTTGAACTTGAGGCCCAAAGATTCGAGTTGAAGCAAGAAGAGATTGTGCAAGAAATTGAGGAATCCTTCACCCAAGAAGGGTGCCAAGAAGATAATGAGGTGAATTTGAGCATAACCCCAAGAATTGAAGAGCATGTAGTTAAAGACTTTGAAGTGATGAAGCCATGTAGGGTTGCTGAAGAGTTTGAACAACTCTTGATTCAAGAAGTACGCCCTACCGGACTCCAAGCACCCGAGTTGGAGGCATGTGGGGTTATTGAAGAAGTTGAGCAACTCTTGACCCAAGAAGAATTCACCTTAACCCCCATTCAACCTTCCCAACCCCTCAAACCACAAAAGGACCGCCAAGCCTTAACCCTCATTCATCCTTCCCAAACCCTTGCCCCCAAAGAAGATTTCCCACTTCCGCCTCTTCTCCTCACCAGGTATGACCCGTTTTATCATCCTCCCCTCACCCTCTTCTATATCTCACTAGAGGTGATGCCCTGTGACCTCCTTCCCCAAAAGCTCCCATATTGTAAGCGCGACCCCTTTCTTGATAGGCTTGCCAACCCTTTGAGTTTGAGGACAAACTCAAAACAACCCGGGGAGTATGATGCATATTTCCATATGCATCATTTTTATTCAAGTCCCATTTCAAAGAAGAAAAGGGTCAAAGAAGATCATGCATGGAAATGTGCCTATTTGGTCTTCTTAAGTGAGTTCAAAGACTCGCGACACTATGTAGAGGTCAAAAAGAGGTTAAGCTTTGCTAGAAATTTGGTGCCGAATTCATCCCTGCGGAACCCGATTTTTGTGACCCCTTTTGGACAAGCTCAAGTGGACCCACAACTTGAGGGCCCATGTGCTTTTGAAGCTTAAGATTTCATCTTTCAAATAAGCCCAAGTTTTTTTAATTTGGACATCATTTGATTGGGCAAAATATCACTCAAAGATACGTTATGCTGATCCAGTCCAGTCTGAGATAGGTGAATTGTTTGGGCCATAACTTTTGAACCGCTTATCCAAATTAAGCAAATGAGCCCATTCTGAAAGATAGACTTCCAGGGCTTTCTATCAAGCCCAAGAACGCGTGATTTGGCCGAGTATTCTGGAAGTTATGCTCTGTTGAAGTTGAGGCAGCTGCAAGGATTAATTCTGGAAATATGAAGAGTCTTCGGTTACATGTGAGTGTGTGGCTGACATTGTGCACGTTTTTGGAGCCTTCTAGATTGGTGTAATCAGCTAAGAAATCCTAGAATATTCCTTGTAACCTCCCCCACCCCTTTTATGATGTGTCTTTCCATTTATCTTATTCTTTTCATTCAACTAGTTTTAATTGTTTGGAGTTATTTGAGTCCTTTTGTTGTCTTTTGCTGAGCCTATATAAAGGGGAGGGCGTGTGAGCATTGTAGATCAGATTTCTAAGGCATTTTCAAGAGTAATTCAAGCACCTTTAAGAGTGATTCTCATTTGTGTCCCAAAAATTCCTAGTTCTATATCTTGAATTTGGCTAATTCAAGTGGTGTTCTAGGTTCTCCTTCTTTTCTTTGGAGTGATTCCTCAGAAGATTGAAGGGAATTAGCCCAAGACCAAGGTGTGTGTGGCTCCGGAAGGATTATCCCATACTCAAAGTCTTGCACTATCCATCTCTATCCTGTTTGGTGATATTCTTCATCTCCCCCATCTTTCTCTCTTTTCATTTTACTTAAGTTTGATTTGAGTTTGATTTGGATCACTTACCACCCACATATACATCAATTGGTATTAGAGCCACGGTTTTTAAGTGACCCACATCACACCCAAATACATCCCAAAAAGCCAAAACACAAAAACAAAAAAAAAGGCACAAACCGGCAAACCCAGTCTCGAAGACCAGAGAAGCAGCAAGGTGCCCCCGTGCCACCCAGCACGACCGTGCCACTATACTTTTCTGCATTTCCTCAAGTCGAAGCATAGCATGGTTCCCCAGTGCCCCTTGCACGACCGTGCCCTCCCTCCTCTTCTCCAAAACAGCCTTTTTCTAGCCTAAACACATAACCCACAAAGAACCCTTAAGCATTCATCCATCATGATTTCTCTTAGGAACTTGCGAAAAGAGATTGCTTTGATTGAAAAGGAGATGGTCATCCTTGAAACTCCAAAGTTTCGTGGCCAAAAAGAAGATTTCCCTTACTGGATTTCCAAAGTGTATCAAGTTTTCACTCGCTACAATATTGACGAGCAAGAGAAGTTTAAGGTGGTTATCAAGAAGCTCCGAGGCCATGCGCTTGAATGGTAGGAAAAGTACAAGTATAAGAGGAAGAAGAGAGGAAAAAGTAAGATCAGAACATGGGATAAGTTAAGAGGTAAATTAATGGATACTTTCACTCCAACCTCTTACTTACACAAGCATCCTTTTCTTTCCTTTGAGGTAAACGACTTTAATTCCTCTTCTAAAAACGTCCATTTCAACAAGGGAACTCCAATGAGTGCTTGTAACTCTAGCTCTACTTCCTTCTTTTATTTGGAGAAACTTATCTCCAACAAAGATGAAGAGATCCTTGGAGAAAAAGCTTCAAGCCTAGTTGACCTACCTCTTGTTTTTTGGTGACTGTGGTGATGAAGAGACCATTGAACTTGAGACCCAAAGATCCGAGTTGAAGCAAGAAGAGATTGTGCAAGAAATTGAGCAATCCTTCACCCAAGAAGGGTGCCAAGAAGATAATGAGATGAATTTGAGCATAACCCCAAGAATTGAAGAGCATGTAGTTAAAGACCCTTGAAGTGATGAAGCCATGTAGGGTTGCTGAAGAGTTTGAACAACTCTTGATTCAAGAAGTACGCCCTACCGAACTCCAAGCACCCGAGTTAGAGGCATGTGGGGTTATTGAAGAAGTTGAGCAACTCTTGACCCAAGAAGAATTCCCTAACGCCACCATTCAACCTTTCCCAACCCCTCAACCCAAAAGGACCGACAGCCTTACCTCATTCATCCCATTCCCAAACCCTGGCCGCCCCAAAAAGATTCCACTTCCGCCTCTTCTTCCTCACCAGGTATGACCCGTTTTATCATCCTCCTCTCACCCTCTTCTATATCTCTCTAGAGGTGATGCCCTGTGACCTCCTTCTCCAAAAGCTCCCATATTGTAAGCGCGACCCCTTTCTTGAGAGGCTTGCCAACCCTTTGAGTTTGAGGACAAACTCAAAGCAACCCAGGGAGTATGATGCATATTTCCATATGCATCATTTTTATTCAAGTCCAATTTCAAAGAAGAAAAGGGTCAAAGAAGATCATGCATGGAAATGTGCCTATTTGGTCTTCTTAAGTGAGTTCAAAGACTCGCGACACTATGGAGAGGTCAAAAAGAGGTTAAGCTTTGCTAGAAATTTGGTGCCGAATTCATCCCTGCGGAACCCGATTTTTGTGACCACTTTTGGACAAGCTCAAGTGGACCCACAACTTGAGGGCCCATGTGCTTTTGAAGCTTAAGATTTCATCTTTCAAATAAGCCCAAGTTTGTTTAATTTGGACATCATTTGATTGGGCAAAATATCACTCAAAGATACGTTATGCTGATCCAGTCCAGTCTGAGATAGGTGCATTGTTTGGGCCATAACTTTAAACCGCTTATCCAAATTGAGCAAATGAGCCCATTCTGGAAAATAGACTTCCAGGGCTTTCTATCAAGCCCAAGAACGCGTGATTTGGCCGAGTATTCTGGAAGTTATGCTCTGTTGAAGTTGAGGCAGCTGCAAGGATTAATTCTGGGAATATGAAGAGTCTTCGGTTACATGTGATTGTGTGGCTGACATTGTGCACGTTTTGGAGCCTTCTAGATTGGTGTAATCAGCTAAGAAATCCTAGAATTTTCCTTGTAACCTCCCCCACCCCTTTTATGATGTGTCTTTCCATTTATCTTAGTCTTTTCATTTTACTAGTTTTAATTGTTAGGAGTTATTTGAGTCCTTTTGTTGTCTTTTGCTGAGCCTATATAAAGGGGGGGCGTGTGAGCATTGTAGATCAGATTTCTAAGGCATTTTCAAGAGTAATTCAAGCACCTTTGAGAGTGATTCTCATTTGTGTCCCAAAAATTCCTAGTTCTATATCTTGAATTTGGCTAATTCAAGTGGTGTTCTAGGTTCTCCTTCTTTTCTTTGGAGTGATTCCTCAGAAGAGTGAAGGGAATTAGCCCAAGACCAAGGTGTGAGTGGCTTCGGAAGGATTATCTCATATACAAAGTCTTGCACTATCCAGCTCTATCCTGTTTGGTGATATTCTTCATCTCCCCCATCTTTCTCTCTTTTCATTTTGCTTAAGTTTGATTTGAGTTTGATTTGGATCACTTACCACCCACATATACATCACAAAGCACCCCCTTGTGTTGGTATTAACCAGCCAAAAGGACACAAAAATCATCCTTTTACCCGGTGCTTCCCAAACCGGTACAAGGTCTGATTTTCTTGGGTTGTGCTTGTCCCCTTGCCTCCCCACTTGCTGAATGAGTCATTTTGCTGCATTCAAGGATCCATGTAAGCTTGACACCTCATTTGGGAGGCATTATAACCCCTAATGAGGTAGATTAAGCTAGGTAGTGAGGTGTTTAGCTAGCATTGGTTGATTAGATGTGTAACTCTTCCCCAAATGTACCTAGCTATTGATTTTGCTGCTTGGAAGGGGAGGGGGTCGGCCATCAAGCTTAAAAACCAGCTTGGCCTCATTTTGTAAACAACTTTGAATGAATGAATTTGTGAGTTCTCAAACTCTCTCTACAAAAACTCCTAGTGTTATATCTTGAGCTTGGCAACTCAAGTGGGTCTCTAGGTCTCTTTCTCTCAACTAGAAGGTGATTAAATTCTGTAACTAGTTGATACAAAGAGATTGCCCAAGTGTTCTCCAAGGGTGGCTCCTCGGATTATCCCTTGCAAGGTCACTTGACTATCCAAACTCTTGATTTCTCCTCTCCCTTGCTGTTTTTCCTTCTTCTTGTTTTAGATTCCACTTTGAGGCAAGTTGTGAGTTGGTTTCTTCTTCTTACAACCCTCCATCAAGAACTCCACCATTCTCCCCTTGTTGAGAAGAATTTGTCCTCAAATTCACCAAGGACGTACTACCCAAAAGCAAACAAAGGTGAACTAGGCTGAAAAAGGATCAACTCTTCAAATAAGCTTGGTTTAAACTTTGCTTCTGTATTCCTCGCATCAGCCATGTGAAACTTAAGTGGGTGTTGAAATGAATGGATGGGGGGTGGGTTTGGATTTTGCTTTGGGGGAGTAAATTGAGCAAGTTTAGGACCTGAGCATGTGAGATCCTGGATAGATGTGAATGGAATGATTTTGTGGGGAAAGGATGGGATATGGTCTTGCTCCTTTGGAATGAATAACATACAAACATGAATATTCGTATGTTGTTCATGCTCTTCTTTATGAAAATTTGGAGACATCTTCTCCAAGAGTAGCATTTCGCCTTCATCAGCAGTGATCTCAATTTCTTCAAGGTCTTCTTCTTGAGCTTCTTCCTCCTTTTCTTCCTTTCCAATTGCCTCCCACTCAGCCAGAGTAATGCTTCTTCGATTGACACACTCGGCGGCTATGTGTCCAAATCCTTGGCACTTAAAACATCGGGAACTGCCATGTTTGGATTTAAGTTGCGGGGGTAGGCTTTGTAGTGGTGTTTGGTTCTTTTGTGGAGTAGGAAGTGGGGGGGCCATGGGTTTAGGGACAAGGTTTGGGCTCCCCTTGTTGAATGGTTGTTCTTGAGGAAGGAATGTGGGAACTTCTTCGCGGTTATGAAACCGAGATCTTCTTTGTTGTTCCACTTTGTGAGCTAGGATACAAACCTCATCAAAAGTGGTGAAGGCTTGTAATTCAACCACATTGGCTATCCTCGGATCGAGCCCTCCTAGGTAACGAACCATGGTTTGTT
Source organism: Carnegiea gigantea (assembly GCA_029747015.1). Taxonomy (NCBI): domain Eukaryota; kingdom Viridiplantae; phylum Streptophyta; class Magnoliopsida; order Caryophyllales; family Cactaceae; genus Carnegiea; species Carnegiea gigantea. Next base: position 14,612 of record JAKOGI010001478.1, read on the forward strand.
CTTCAGGCTCATGAATGTCACACTTAATCATGAGTTTCTCAAACTCACGTGTGTATTCTTCTACATTCATTTTGCCTTGAATGAGATGGTGAAAGCGCATGTAGTTGTCTTGGACATAAGTGGACGGCAGGAACCGTGCCTTCATCTTAGATTTCAATTTGTCCCAAGTATTGATCTTGCTCTTTCTTTCTCTAGTTCTCTTAGCATTAAGGTTTGTCCACCATAAGGAGGCATATTTCCTCAGTCTAAGAGCAACCAATTTCACCTTCCGATCCTCTGGAATCTCCTTGTACTCGAAAATCTGCTCAACAGTTTGTAACCATTCAAGGAACTCATCTGGGTCAAGCTTACCCTCAAACTCAGGAATTTCAACTTTGAAATCGTTTGAGTTGAAAGTAGGCCGTGCTTTTCTTCTCGTCCTTTCGAATGGTACATCATCTTCAGAGAAAGATAGCTCATTGCTAGCTTCCTGTTCTCCTCCATAACGTGTTCCAATTCGTTCACTATCTTCTGGAAGCTTTTCTTTTTGTTTCATGTGGTTTCCAAGCTGTTTTCTCAAGTACTCATTTCGAGCCTTAAGTTCTTGATTGGATATAGAGATTTCATGCATCTGCTTGGCCATTGCTTCAAGTTTCTCTTCCATGGTCATGCTAGAACTCATGTTGGAAGTTTGGATGAACAGGATTGTGTTTGAGTTTCGGATTCAGAGATAAGCTGGGAAAGGCGTGTGGTAGGTTCCAGGCAAGGATGAACTTGCTCTGATACCAAAATTGATGTAAGTCTCAAGGGTAGGAATGACCCAAGCTAACTTACAACAAGAACACGATCAACTCAAGTGAAAAACTCATGGATCCAAGGACGCACGGCCGTGCTTAAGGACACGGTATGACCGTGCCAAAGTTCTGCCTAGCACGCCTAGATTTGTGACTCCCGTGGTTTGAGATGGATTTGTGTTTGCACTCAAACTAAATCAAAGCAAGAAACCTTGGCCATGATTGAGCTTGAAAAGAATATGAAAAGGAAAAGGAGACGTGGGGAATGAAGTTCACTGATTAGAACACGAAAAGAGAGAGCTTATGGTTTAAGGAATCCAAAAGCTAACTTCATGAACTTTAAGTGAATTCAATGGAATTTGGATAGTTCTAAGCCTTATTATTAGATAAGATACACCACTAATCACTTAGCTTAGGGCCCTTAACCTTTGATTAGGATAAGATACACCACCTAATCAATGATTAAGACTCACTTGGACACCACCTTAATCGGCCTAATTAAGGATAAGCAAGTTAAGTGTTTAAGAGGAACTCAAGACACAAAGTCTTTGCTTTCTTTCAATACTCAAGCTTCTTGTTTTACAAAAGAGCAGCCAAGGCACTTATATAGCCTTGTGATTACATGAAAAGGGCTTTCCTTCAAGGCAAGGAAAGTCATTAAACTAATCCTATGCTTAGTAATACATGGTTTAAGCTAAAACATACATAAGCTGAAAGTTTAAGCTACAAAACACAACATTTCCTTCTTAAACTCTTTCCTAAGTATTAAGAAACCTTGTTGACTCAATTTCCCTTCAAGGAAGGTAAGAGAGGCACGGCTGCCACTTCAAAGGAGCTTTGAATGCATGGCTGCCAAGTAGCTTGTGTGTGGCCGGTTCTTTGCTTGACATGTGTCGCCTTCTTCTTGCTTCCACGTGTCACTCACCTATGTGGCTGGGTGGCAGCTTACCAAGCAGCTCTAGGTGACCTAGTAGGCAGGTACACACCTTAAGCAAACCCCTTGAAGGAGGAAAACTACTAGGCTAAGTAACCGGGTGTCAACTAGCCAATTTCTGCCTCAATTTGTCACGCATGCTTGACACATCAAATGCTGACTAATTGCTACGTTTCTTACATGGACGGAAACCTCAAGATGTCTAGATTACCCTTCTTTTTGAATCATAGCAATTGGACGCCATTTGCCTCTTGAATCAGCCTGATTCCCAAAACCGTGCAGATTGGACTCCAAAACAGCACAGGTTTAATAATTAGCTTAATCCACTAACCAATTGAACTCCAAATCTGGTAATTCCAATTGGAAATGAAAGCTAAGATCTTAAGCTTTTCAGGGATGCAAAAATTGGACACTTAAACCTTATGGAAGATTAAGAAATATAATCTCCAAAACCGGGTAAAATCTTGATGTAAACTGTCTTCAGGGCAGTTTGACTTAATCATAGATTTTGGATGAGCAAATGAACTCCAATGAGGCTGAAAATTGTTTTATTAGAAACCTAACATCCTAGGGTTTATGAGAACACCAAAATTAAGGACTTAAGTCACCCCAAAATTAGGTGACCATAACCAGATTTCATGGTTAAGTGCAATCTGACCTGGCAGCATGGTGTATTTTGATGTCTAGGCTTGTTTTTGATTTTTGGTTCTTGCCTAAACATTCTGGAAGTGAGGGATGACCACCAGAACTCCACCAAGACACAAATGAAAAGAAAGCAAAACACAAGTAACTATAGAAAGCATGCACACGGTTATGAAGAGGTGTGTCCGGTTGGTGTTTGCTTGAGTGAAACGAACTTAGCAGCCTTGAAGATGCATGTTCCCACTTGAATTGACACACCTTTAGCCTTGGGAGAAAGGGGGAATGCAGCTTGTAGGGAGAAGAATGCAGCAAAGGGCCGTAGCATGAAGATGCAATGTATACGCATTTTGCATTAATTGCGTTCACACCTGCAGCAAGGCCAGATTCAAATGGGCATATCACTCTGGTTTGTGATCCAAATTCAATGATTCTTGATTCCCTGGAAAGTTGGAAGAGTCTAGTTTCTAAGGGAAGTGGTTTCATTGCATTTGGATTAGCCGTTCAAAAGATATGGGCCGAAGAGTACAGACCACCCAAACTAGACTGGATTCTGGCAGTTTTACTTTAGGGCTTTATTTGACCAAACAAATGAACTCCAAATTACTTGCATCTTGATTCATTGGAAAGAGAACTTCTTAAACTTCAATCTAGGCCTTCTGCATCCTGGTTATACCTTCTAGAGGTTTAAGAATTTTAATCCTCAAAATCGGGCAAATAAACTGGACATGCTGGCAGCACTGACACTTTGGCTTCTATCCCTTATTTTGACAACTAGAGCTTGACTTAACTTGAAATAAATTATGTGACCCAAAAGTAGACTTTAAGAGCTTTCTAAAAAGCTAACTTGCAGTAGTCTAAGTGTATGAAAAGCTTGGAATACATGCTGCACAAAACTGGACAGAAATCAAAATTTGCTAGACTTGGTTCTTTCCCTCTGAAATGCATTGCACTCTCGATCCCCATTTAGAAACCCCTTTGGAAAAGGCACTTTGAAGTTCAAATAAAACTCCATAAAGTGTCTTTTGTCATGAAATTCAAATAATGGAACCAAAGAAGAGCCTTGCCATGCATGAACTTTTTTGATACTTACCTCCCTTGAAGTTGAGTTTAAAGAATGAAAATGATCCCCTTGAAAATATGCACCAATCCTTCTCTCTTCGAAAAGAATTGTCCTCAATTCTTGTTGTGAATGAGGCCATTCTTCTGGAAGCAAGAGTTACTTAAATTCTTCAGCAACCCAACAAGGCTTTAACTCGGGCACTTCGAGTTCTTCAACTTCATGCTCTTCAATTCTTGGGGTACGTTCCAACTCTCCTCATTATCTACTTCATCATAGGCATCAAAGATGGGAGGTAGATCAAAGTTAACGTCACTATTTTCTTGATAAGTGATGTATATGTGGGTGGCAAGTGAACCAAATCAAACTCCAACTCAAATAAGCCAAATTGGAAAGAGAAATGAAAGATGGATGAGATGGATGAAGAACTTCACTACACAAGAAAAAGGGATAGAACAAGATCTTGTAATTGAGATAATCCTTCACGGAGCCACTCAATGACTTGACCTTGGGCTAATTCTCTTGTCTTAACCAAGGAATCACTCCAATTGGAAAAGGAAGAGAACCTAGAACACCACTTGAATTTGCCACAATTCAAGATATAGAACTAGGAATTTAGTTGCACTTTTGAGAAACACACTCAAAGTACTTGTATTGCTTTGGAAATTTCTTACAATGCTGAATGAATAGCTTCACACGCCCCTCCCCTTTTTATAGACTCAGCAAAAGACAATCAAAGGACTCAAATAACTCCTAACAATTAAAACTAGCTAATGAAAAGTCTAAGAAAAATGAAAAGACTCATCATAAAAGGGGTGGGGGAGGTTACAAGGAATATTCTAGGATTTTTGCAGCTGATTACATCAATCTAGAAGCATCTAAAACGTGCACAATATCAGCCACACAAGTATATGTAACCGAAGACTCTTCATATTCCCAGCATTAATCCTTGCAACTGCCTCAACTTCAATAGAGCATAACTTCCAGAATACTCGGTCAAATCACGCGTTCTTGGGCTTGTTAGAAAGCCCTGGAAGTCTATTTTCCAGAATGGGCTCATTTGCTCAATTTCGATAAGCGGTTTGAAAGTTATGGCCCAAACAATGCACCTATCTCAGACTGGACTGGATCAGCATAACGTATCTTTGAGTGATATTTTGCCCAATCAAATGATGTCCAAATTAAACAAACTTGGGCTTATTTGAAAGCTGAAATCTTAAACTTCAAAACCATGTGGAGCCTCAAGTTGTGGGACCACTTTAGGTAGGCCAAAAGTGCACACAAAAAGCGGGAAATTTCTGGATGACGGCGGCACTACCTCTTCGGGTATGAACGCCAATTTCCGGCAAAGTTTGGCAACTTCCTTGACTTCTTGAAGCTTGAGTGAGTCCTCCTTGGGCTGAGCTTGATGGTCCTTGGGCTTCTCACGATGGTCTCCATCATTCCCCCCGGGTAAGTGAAAGTTTGCCCTCAAACTAGGAAGGGGCTCATCATCGAAAAAGGGGCTAAGATCGGAGACATTGAAGGTAGCCGAAACTCCATAATCTCCAGGTAGATCAACCTTATATGCATTGGGCCCAACCTTCTCAAGGATTTCAAATGGACCATTGGAACGCGGCATCAACTTAGATTTTCTCTTTGAAGGGAAACGCTCCTTCCTCATGTGAATCCATACCAAATCTCCTGGCTGAAAATGTACCTCCTTGCGATGCTTGTTGGCGCTTTGCATGGCTCTCTCATTAGCCTTGGCAATGTTATCTCTAACTCTTGCATGAAGTTCTTGGATCTCCTTGGCTCTTTTTTCAGCTTCCCAACTAAATTTTGTGGGAGTTGGAATGGGAACAAGATCCAAGGGACTCTTGGGATTGTAGCCATAGACAACTTGAAATGGAGAGAGTTGGGTGGACTTGCTAGGCACTCGATTGAATGCAAACTCGGCATGTGGTAGCAACTCATCCCAATTCTTCAAATGCTTCTTCACTAGGACTCTAAGTAAGGTACCCAAAGTCCTATTGGTGACTTCAGTTTGTCCATCAGTTTGGGGATGACAAGTAGTGCTAAACTTGAGTTGAGTACCCAATTTGCGCCATAGAGTTAGCCAAAAATGACTAAGAAACTTGGAGTCACGATCGGATACCATGCTCTTTGGAATGCCATGTAGTCTCACAATCTCCTTGAAATAAAGACTAGCCACTTGAGTAGCATCATTAGTGGTGTGGCAAGGGATGAAATGCGCCATCTTGGAGAATCGATCCACAACCACCATAATGGAGTCTTTGTTCCTTTGGGTTCTAGGTAAACCCGTGATGAAATCCAAGCTAATATCTTCCCAAGGGGCTTGAGGAATGGGAAGTGGAGAATACAATCCTTGGGGCAAGGAATGGCTCTTAGCCACTTGACAAGTAGAACATCTTTTGATGAAATGCTCTACATCTCTTGACATCTTAGGCCAATAGTAGTGTTCCTTCAACATTGATCTAGTCTTCTCGACACCAAAATGGCCAGCTAGGGCTCCTCCATGTAGCTCTTGGATAAGCAGTTCTCGAAATCCACATTGAGGTATACAAAGGCGTGAACCTTTGAATAGGAACCCATCTTCTAAGTGGAACAACCCATGGGGGTGCTTAAGACACTTCTCAAAAATGTCCTTGAAATCATCATCTTTTGGGTACAAATCTTTAACAACTTCAAATCCAAGTACTTTAGTACTCAAAGTAGAGAGTAATAAGTACCTTCTTGATAATGCATCAGCTCCTTTGTTGAGAGTTCCCGCCTTATGTTGGATAGTGAAGTGGAAGGACTGAAGATACTCTACCCATTTAGCATTTCTAGGGCTGAGCTTATGTTGTCCTTGGATGTATTTGAGAGCTTCATGGTCGGAATGAAGGATGAATTCACCTCCAACTAAGTAATGACGCCAATGCTCCAATGCTCTAATGATTGCATAAAACTCCTTGTCATAGGTGGAGTACTTCTTCTTGGCATCGTTGAGCTTCTCACTGAAAAAGGCAATAGGTCTCTTCTCTTGAGATAGGACGGCTCCAATTCCTACCCCGGATGCATCACACTCTACTTCAAAGACTTTGGTAAAGTCGGGCAAGGCTAGAACGGGGGAACTAGTGAGCTTCTTCTTGATCTCTTCAAAAGCTTGTTGTGCTCGCTCGTTCCATGAAAACTCTTTGCCTTTAATTACCTCAGTCATAGGAGCCATAATTGTACTGAAATTTCTAATGAACCTCCGGTAAAATGAGGCTAGGCCATGAAAACTCCTTACTTGAGTGATGGATGTAGGAGTTGGCCACTCTTGAATAGCCTTGATCTTGCTTTCATCAACTTGGAGGCCTTGGGCGGAAACAATGAAACCCAAGAATACCACTTGAGGAGTGAAGAAAAAGCATTTCTCCATATTGCCATAAAGTTGTTCTTGAGAAAGAATCTCCAAAACTTGTTGCAAATGCTTGGCATGCTCCTCCTCGGTCTTGCTATAGACCAAGATATCATCAAAGTAAACAACAACACAAGTTCCAATGAGGGGCTTGAGAACTTGGTTCATGAGTCTCATAAAAGTGCTCGGGGCATTAGTAAGCCCGAATGGCATTACAAGCCACTCATATAAACCTCCTTTAGTCTTAAAGGCGGTTTTCCATTCATCACCTTCAAAAATGCGAATCTGGTAATAGCCACTTCTAAGATCAATCTTAGAAAAGATAGCAGCTCCGTGTAATTCATCCAATAGATCTTCCAATCGGGGAATATGATACCGGTACTTGATAGTGATCTTGTTTATTGCCCGGCTATCAACACACATACGCATGCTACCATCCTTCTTAGGAACAAGGAGGGCGGGCACGGCACATGGGCTTAGACTTTCCCGAATTAAACCCTTGGACAAGAGATCATCCACTTGTCTTTGGATTTCTTGTGTTTCGCTTGGAGACATCCGGTATGCCGGCTTGTTTGGAAGTACGGATCCGGGAACGAGGTCTATCTTGTGTTGGATAGATCTTGGAGGGGGAAGGCCATGTGGAATTTCTTGTGGAAAAACATGGTGATAGGCTTGTAGGAGAGGGGTGAGTAGTGGATGTGAGGGAGATGGTGGCTTAGACTCTTCTTGTAAAAGTATCAAGTCTTTAAAAGACTCATACTCATGGTGCTCAGATTTGAGAAGAGTAGTAAAGAAGACTTCCAAATGAGGATTGTCTTTTGGTTGAGAGGGGGAAGGACTTTTGAGAGGGGTAAGAGTGATTTTCTTACGGTCCTTGAGAAAAGAGTAAGTGTTCATCCGGCCATCATGGATGACACTTCTATCAAAAAGCCATGGTCTACCCAATAATATATGGCAAGCATCCATGGGGACTATATCACACCAAATCTCATCTTTATAGTTTTTCCCAATTGAAAAGGAAACAAGACAACGGTGAGTAATTTGCAAACCTTTGCCTTGATTCAACCATTGTATGGTGTAGGGATTTGGACGAGGAGAGACTTGCAGCTTGAGTTTGTCCACCATAGTCTTTGAGGCAACGTTAGCACAACTACCTCCATCAATGATAAGGGAACAAACCTTGTCTCCTACGGTACACCTGGTGTGAAAAATGGCTTCTCTTTGCTCCATGTCCTTTTGAGTGGCAATTCCACTCAAGGCCCGGCGGATAACTAGCAATTCTCCTTCATCGGGGCCTTCTTCAACTTCTTCCAAACTTCCTTCTTCATGGTGCTCTTCTTCTTCTTCGTCATAGGCATGTTCATCACATGCTTCTTGGTACTCCGCTAGGGAAACGATCCTCCTGTTTGGACACTCAGATGCATAGTGTCCCATACCTTGGCACCGAAAGCAACGAACCTTGTCCTTTGATTTGGGTTCTTGTGTAGAGGGTTTTGGAGGGGTTGGAGTGGTGTTTTTGGTTTGTGATGGTGGGGAATTTTGTGGACGAGGAGGGTAGTACGGAGGCTTTTGTGTGGGGTAAGGACGAGAGAGAGACTTGGAAAGGACACTCTTTCCCTTTGATTTCTTTTGTTGCTCTACCTTGTAGGCTAGAGAACTCAAGTCATCAAGGGATGAATATGGTTGCAACTCAACAATATGAGCAATAGACTCATCAAGTCCGGTTAAGTATCTTACCAAGGTTTGAGAGTCATCTTCTTTCAAGTCGCATTTGAGTAGGAGTTGTTCAAACTCCCGAGTGTATTCTTCCACACTCTTGGATCCTTGCTTGAGTCGATGGAGCTTGAGGTAATTGTCTTGCACATAGTGTGAGGGAAGAAACTTGGCCTTGAGTTTTTCTTTCATTTTGGCCCAAGTTCTGATTTTTCCCTTTCCATTCCTTGCTCTTTTCGCTCCAAGGTTAGCCCACCAGATTGAAGCATATTTTCTGAGTTTAAGGGCTACGAGTTTTACCTTCTTGTCCTCCGGGATGTCCTCATATTCAAAGATCCTCTCAATGGTGTGCAACCAATCGAGAAACAAGTCCGGGTCAAGTTGGCCTTCAAATTCGGGAATGTCAACTCGGACACCACCAATATTGCCTCCTTGCTTTCGTCTCCTTGGGGCTTCTTCGTCACTAGAATTGGCTCGGGATTGAAAGACTTCTTCTTCCAATTCGACCACCGGTTCATGAGGACGAGAGGGAGTGGGGCTATGAACCCACCTTCGTTTTTCCTCCAAAAGTTGCCCAAGTTGAGTTCGAAGATAAGTGACTTGAGCTTCTAACTCTTCCACACGTGCTTGGTCGCTTCTTGTGGACTTTGTAGACATGTTGGAGATGCTTTGAAGGAAGAATAGGCAGTAGGGAAAGTGGCACGGTCGTGCAAGGGGGCACGGCAGGCCGTGCTATGCTTCGGTTGAAGGAAATGCAGAAAAGTAGAGTGGCACGGTCGTGCTTGGTGGCACGGGGGCACCGTGCTCCGTCTCGACTTGAAGATTTCTGGAAAAATGATATGGCACGGTCGTGTATGGTGGCATGGGGGCACCGTGCTGCTTCTCTGGTCTTCGAGACTCGGATTGTCGGTTTGTGCCTCTTTTTGTTTTTTGTATTTTGGCTTTTTGGGATGTATGTGGGCGTGATGTGGGTCACTTAAGAACCTTGGCTCTGATACCAATTGATGTATATGTGGGTGGCAAGTGAACCAAATCAAACTCCAACTCAAATAAGCCAAATTGGAAAGAGAAATGAAAGATGGATGAGATGGATGAAGAACTTCACTACACAAGAAAAAGGGATAGAACAAGATCTTGTAATTGAGATAATCCTTCACGGAGCCACTCAATGACTTGACCTTGGGCTAATTCTCTTGTCTTAACCAAGGAATCACTCCAATTAGAAAAGGAAGAGAACCTAGAACACCACTTGAATTTGCCACAATTCAAGATATAGAACTAGGAATTTAGTTGCACTTTTGAGAAACACACTCAAAGTACTTGTATTGCTTTGGAAATTTCTTACAATGCTGAATGAATAGCTTCACACGCCCCTCCCTTTTTTATAGACTCAGCAAAAGACAATCAAAGGACTCAAATAACTCCTAACAATTAAAACTAGCTAATGAAAAGTCTAAGAAAAATGAAAAGACTCATCATAAAATGGGTGGGGGAGGTTACAAGGAATATTCTAGGATTTTTGCAGCTGATTACATCAATCTAGAAGCATCTAAAACGTGCACAATATCAGCCACACAAGTATATGTAACCGAAGACTCTTCATATTCCCAGCATTAATCCTTGCAACTGCCTCAACTTCAACAGAGCATAACTTCCAGAATACTCGGTCAAATCACGCGTTCTTGGGCTTGTTAGAAAGCCCTGGAAGTCTATTTTCCAGAATGGGCTCATTTGCTCAATTTCGATAAGCGGTTTGAAAGTTATGGCCCAAACAATGCACCTATCTCAGACTGGACTGGATCAGCACAACGTATCTTTGAGTGATATTTTGCCCAATCAAATGATGTCCAAATTAAACAAACTTGGGCTTATTTGAAAGCTGAAATCTTAAACTTCAAAACCATGTGGAGCCTCAAGTTGTGGGACCACTTTAGGTAGGCCAAAAGTGCACACAAAAAGCGGGAAATTTCTGGATGACGGCGGCACTACCTCTTCGGGTATGAACGCCAATTTCCGGCAAAGTTTGGCAACTTCCTGGACTTCTTGAAGCTTGAGTGAGTCCTCCTTGGGCTGAGCTTGATGGTCCTTGGGCTTCTCACGATGGTCTCCATCAATAAGGGCCTTCTCCATTTAAGACACATGGATAGCTAACTTCTTTTTCTTCCTTCATGGATGCTTCCCATTCGATCAAGGTGATGAATTGCTTGTTAGGGCAGTCCGATGGTGCATGACCAAAGCCTTGACACTTAGAACACCTTTTAATGCTCATGCTAGAACTCATGGTAGGACCTGATGTGTATGGGGCTGATTTGTGGATGTGTTTGGGTTTAGAAGCTTGGTCAAGTAGGCAACCTAGGCTCTGATACCAAATGATGTATATAGGGGCACCCAAATGACCAAGCTAAGTATTTTTGTGGTTTTTATAATTAAGAAAACAAGGAAAAGTAAAAAGGATAGTTCAAGGTTGTGTTTGAGATAATCCTTCCGGAGCCACTCAAACCAAACCTTGGGCAATCCCTTACTCAACTAGAATACAGAAATTAATCACCACCAAGTTGAGAACGAGGGACCTAGAACACCACTTGAGGATGCCACTCTTAAGATATAGAACTAGGGATTTATAAGGAAGAGAACAAACGCTCTTTGTTTGAACTTGCTTTGTATTACTTGAATGACTTGATTTGATGCTAAACAACTTGGTTTATGGCCTTTATATAGAGTTGGCCTCACACTTGGAAAGATACAAGCATTCTTATGAAGAGACACAAATGAAAAGAAAGCAAAATACAAGTAACTATAGAAAGCATGCACACGGTTATGAAGAGGTGTGTCCAGTTGGTGTTTGCTTGAGTGAAACGAACTTAGCAGCATTGAAGATGCATGTTCCCACTTGAATTGACACGCTTTAGCCTTGGGAGAAAGGGGGAATGCAGCTTGTAGGGAGAAGAATGCAGCAAAGGGCCGTAGCATGAAGATGCAATGTATACGCATTTTGCATTAATTGCGTTCACACCTGCAGCAAGGCCAGATTCAAATGGGCATATCACTCTGGTTTGTGATCCAAATTCGATGATTCTTGATTCGCTGGAAAGCTGGAAGAGTCTAGTTTCTAAGGGAAGTGGTTTCATTGAATTGGATTATCCGTTCGAAAGATATGGCCCGAAGAGTACAGACTGCCCAAACTAGACTGGATTCTGGCAGTTTTATTTTAGGGCTTTATTTGACCAACCAAATGAACTCCAAATGACTTGCATCTTGATTCATTGGAAAGAGAACTTCTTAAACTTCAATCTAGGCCTCCTGCATCCTGGTTATACCTTCTAGAGGTTTAAGAATTTTAATCCTCAAAACCGGGCAAATAAACTGGACATGCTGGCATCACTGACACTTTGGCTTCTATCCCTTATTTTGACAACTAGAGCTTGACTTAACTTAAAATAAATTACGTGACCCAAAAGTAGAATTTAAGAGCTTTCTAAAAAGCTAACTTGCAGTAGTCTAAGTGCATGAAAAGCTTGGAATACATGCTGCACAAAACAGGACAGAAATCAAAATTAGCTAGACCTGGTTCTTCCCCTCTGAAACGCATTGCACTCTCGATCCCCATTTGGAAACCCCTTTGGAAAAGGCACTTCGAAGTTCAAATAAAACTCCATAAAGTGTCTTTTGTCATGAAATTCAAATAATGGAACCAAAGAAGAGCCTTGCCATGCATGAACTTGTTTGATACTTACCTGCCTTGAGGTTGAGTTTAAAGAATGAAAATGATCCCCTTGAAAATATGCATCAATCCCTCTCTCTTCGAAAAGAATTGTCCTAAATTCTTGTTATGAATGAGGCCATTCTTCTGGAAGCAAGAGTTGCTTAAATTCTTTAGCAACCCAACAAGGCTTTAACTCGGGCACTTCGAGTTCTTCAACTTCATGCTCTTCAATTCTTAGGGTACGTTCTAACTCTCCTCATCATCTACTTCATCATAGGCATCAAAGATGGGAGGTAGATCAAAGTTAACGTCACTATTTTCTTGATAAGGGCCTTCTCTATTTAAGACACATTGATAGCTAACTTCTTTTTCTTCCTTCATGGCTGCTTCCCATTCGGTCAAGGTGATGAATTCCTTGTTAGGGCAGTCCGAGGGTGCATGACCAAAGCCTTGACACTTAGAACACCTTTTAATGCTCATGCTAGAACTCATGGTAAGACCTGATGTGTATGGGGCTGATTTATGGATGTGTTTGGGTTTAGAAGCTTGGTTAAGTAGGCAACCTAGGCTCTGATACCAAATGATGTATATAGGAGCGCCCAAATGACCAAGCTAAGTATTTTTCTGGTTTTTATAATTGAGAAAACAAGGAAAAGTAAAAAGGATAGTTCAAGGTTGTGTTCAAGATAATCCTTCCGGAGCCACTCAAACCAAACCTTGGGCAATCCCTTAACTCAACTAGGATAAAGAAATTAATCACCACCAAGTTGAGAACGAGGGACCTAGAACACCACTTGAGGATGCCACTCTCAAGATATAGAACTAGGGATTTATAAGGAAGAGAACAAACACTCTTTGTTTAAACTTGCTTTGTATTACTTGAATGACTTAATTTGATGCTAAACAACTCAGTTTATGGCCTTTATATAGAGTTGGCCTCACACTTGAAAAGATACAAGCATTCTTACGAAGAGACACAAATGAAAAGAAAGCAAAATACAAGTAACTATAGAAAGCATGCACACGGTTATGAAGAGGTGTGTCCGGTTGGTGTTTGCTTGAGTGAAACGAACTTAGCAGCCTTGAAGATGCATGTTCCCACTTGAATTGACACGCCTTTAGCCTTGGGAGAAAGGGGGAATGCAGCTTGCAGGGAGAAGAATGCAGCAAAGGGCTGTAGCATGAAGATGCAATGTATACGCGTTTTGCATTAATTGCTTTCACACCTGCAGCATGGCCAGATTCAAATGGGCATATCTCTCTGGTTTGTGATCCAAATGCGATGATTCTTGATTCCTTGGAAAGCTGGAAGAGTCTAGTTTCTACGGGAAGTGGCTTCATTGCATTTGGATTAGCCGTTTGAAGGATATGGGCCGAAGACTACAGACTGCCCAAACTGAACTGGATTCTGGTAGTTTTACTTTAGGGCTCTATTTGACCAACCAAATGAACTCCAAATGACTTGCTTCTTGATTCATTGGAAAGAGAACTTCTTAAACTTCAATCTAGGCCTCCTGCATCCTGGTTATACCTTCTAGAGGTTTAAGAATTTTAATCCTCAAAACCGGGTAAATAAACTGGACATGCTGGCAGCACTGACACTTTGGCTTCTATCCCTTATTTTGGCAACTAGAGCTTGACTTAACTTGAAATAAATTATGTGACCCCAAAGTAAACTTTAAGAGCTTTCTAAAAAGCTAACTTACAGTAGTCTAAGTGCATGAAAAGCTTGGAATACATGCTGCACAAAACTGGACAGAAATCAAAATTAGCTAGACTTAGTTCTTTCCCTCTGAAATGCATTTTACTCTCATTTGGAAACCCCTTTGGAAAAGGTACTTTGAAGTTCAAATAAAACTCCATAAAGTGTCTTTTGTCATGAAATTCAAATAATGGAACCAAAGAAGAGCCTTGCCATGCATGAACTTGTTTGATACTTACCTCCCTTGAAGTTGAGTTTAAAGAATGAAAATGATCCCCTTGAAAATATATATCAGTAGGACCGCTCAAAGCATGCCTAATCACAAGCATTTCTCCTTCATCGGGTCCCTTCTCTACTTCTTCTAGAGCTTTGGTCATCAGAAGCTCCCTTTCACCTTCCTCCTCTTTCTCCATCATCTCCTCAAAAGATGATTGGTATTTGGCCAAAGAGACCACTCTCTTGTTAGGGCACTCGGATGCATAGTTTTCAAGGCCTTGACATCGAAAACACCTTTTCCTGTCTACGGGGTTTAGGAGGCTGTTTTGACTGGGTTTGTGAGGCAGTAGATGGGGAGGTCTCGGGTTTGTTCTTGGGATAGATTTTGAAGGGTCGTAGGGTGGCTAAGATTGGGGGCTAGGCTTAGAAACCATTCCCTTGCCTTTGATTCTCTTTTATAACTCGACTTCGTGAGCTAAAACACTCAACTCATCTAAGGAACTGTAAGGGAGTAATTCAATAACCTGAGCAATCTTCTCATTCGAACCACTCTGATGTATCTCCCCTTGCACTTGCCAAGGAGGTGAAAGGAGGAAAAGTAGGCGTGTGAGGATGAGAAGAAGAGCAAGTTGATAGAACAAGTGCCTTCAAGAGATAATCCAAGGGGAGCCACTCTTGTTGGACACTTGGGCAATCTCCTTAGATCAATTAGGATACAGAATTACCACCTAATTGAGATAAAGAGACCTAGACACCACTTAAGTTGCCACACCTAAGATATAGAACTAGGAATTTGAGAGAGACAAAGCTCAAGTTTTTATTCAAGTTGGCAAAAAGACCCTTTCGAAAGGAAGAGAGGGGGAATTTATAGCCCCAACACCTCTTCACTCGGCCAAAGGGGCTGCAAACAAGCTGATATGTGACTAAATGATTAAGCCTAGGCTAGATTACAAGTACAAGTTGATTACACAAGTGATCTAGCCTAACCTTGACACCTCACTAGCTTAATTAATCTCAAGATTGAGGTGTCAAGCATCTAATAGTCTATATGCAGCAGCTTGGGGCCTTGAACCTGCTAAAGGGACAAGAGTACACTCCAAAATCAAGGTGGCAGCCGGCCTCCCTCTTTACCCAGGTTAAAGGCATTTCCCTCTTTCTTTGGCTGGATAAAAGAAGCACAAGCTGGTCCCTTAGCTCAACTTTAGGGCCATGATTTGATAAATATTTAGATGCCTTTTCATGCCCTAAAGTTTGCAAAAAGTTGGAGTTGATTAGGTCAGCCAATCGTTGCCTTATTTCAGGCTGTGCTGGATTGTGCCCTGCAGTGCGCTGTCTTCGATTTTGGCTTGGTTGACTGCCCAAATGAGCTCCAAATGCTTTGCAAAAGGTCTTGTTGGAATGCTGAGATCTTAAGCTTCAAGGCGGTGGTGCATGCAGGAAATTTCCCCTTCTACATTTTGCTCCAACAGAGAAACAAAACAGGGCCAGAAATGGTATGAACTGGGCAGTTCACTTTCTTCTTTGTGCACATGATTTCTGACTAAGGCATGAACTTCTTTGGCCTCCTTGGACTGCCTAGCAGGGGATGGATCATTGGTAATGGTTTTAGGAGGTGTGATTGGATGGTCCCCATCATCCTCCCCAAGTGAGTTGGAGTTTGGCCTCAAACTTGGGATTTCTTCATTCTCTTCGAGGTATGGACTGAGGTCAGCCACATTGAAGGTGGCAGAGACCCCATACGCACCGGGTAAGTCGACCTTGTAGGCATTAGGCCCGATCTTCTCTAATATCTCAAAGGGACCATCCGATCTCGGCATGATTTTGGACTTGCGTTTGCTTGGAAACCTTCCTTCCTCAAGTGGATCCACACTAAGTCCCCCGGTTGGAAATGACCCTCCCTCTTGTGCTTGTTGGCTTGATGCATGGCTTGGGCATTAGCCTTCTCAATCCTCTCCCGAACTTGAGCATGAAGGTCTTTGATCTCTTTGGCTCTTTTCTCGGCCTCCCAACTAAACTTGTGATGTATGTAGCCTAGGTGATGCCAAGAATGAAGATAAAAGATGGGAAAGAAAACCAAACCAAGCAAAACAAGTAGCTCTAACCGGTTTTGGAAGATAGAATGCAACCCTCTTGTCTAGGATAAGCCAATGGCGCCACCTAGAAGAGAAGTTAGGCTATTCCTCCTTCACTTATGGATACAGAATTAAATCACCACCATAAGCAAGAAGAGGAACCTAGAAGAACACCACTTGAACTAGCCAATTCAAGCTAAAGCAACTAGGAATTTCAAAGAGAGAGTAAACACTCACTTTCTTTTGTATTTCAAATTCAAGCTGCCTTCTTACATTCCTAAAGGCCCCTTATATAGGAGGGAGCCTCAAAATTCAGATTACAAGGGGAACAAACCAAGCCAATCGGACCAAGACAAAAGGGGAACCACAAAAAGCAAGAAAAGTACAAAAGGTGATGGTGACAGTTGCTGGCAGCTTTCCAGTTTTGCAGGGTCAACTTTCTGCAGCCATATCTCCCTTTCTACTTACCCAAATTGGCTCCAACATACCTTAATAGAAAGCTTAGAAAGTGCTCTTTCATATGACTACTTTTGGAGCTCAGTTGGTGCAGCCGTTCAGGAGTTATAAGCAGAACAAGTGAGATGATGCAGTCTGACTTCCAAAAAGCACCTTTAGAAGTTTCCTCTCTTTTAGCCTCCTTGGGACACGTTTGACTCTGTTTCTTTTCCCACCCTTTTAGCCAACTCAAAAAGGGATCTAGGTTTCAAAATTCCAGGTTGTTAGGAGTACTTTAGGTTAGGGAAATTGGGCTTCCAAAACCGGGTACAATCTGGCCTGGAAGAACAGTTTGGGCAGTTGGGCTTTAACAAAGGGTTTGTGATGGAAGGTTGTAAGGGAGAAGAACCACTCACAACTTACTTCAAAGTGGATTGCTTGACACAAGGAGAAGGAAAACCACAACGGATAGGAAAATCAAGAGTTTGGGATAATCAAGTGGCCTTTCAAGGGATAATCCTAGGAGCCACCCTTGGAGAACACTTGGGAAATCTCTTTATATCAACTAGTTACAGAATTTAATCACCTTCTAGTTGAGAGAAAGAGACCTAGAGACCCACTTGAGTTGCCAAGCTCAAGATACAACACTAGGAATTTTGTGGAGAGAGTTTGAGAACTCACAATTGCATTTCATTCAAGTTGCCTTGCAAAATGAGAAAACCATCTGATTTTATGCTAGGATGGCCGAGTTTCTCCCCTCTTCCCATGCAGCAAAAACAATGCCAAGTACATTTGGGAGAGGGAAACACATTACATCCATCACTCACCTAGCTTAACACCTCACCACTAGCTTAAGCTACTTCATTAGGGGCCATGATGCCTCCTAAGTGATGTGTCAAGCTTATAATGGTCCTAAAATGCAGCAAAAGTAATCAATTCAGCAAGTGGATGAAGCAAAACCCAAGAAATCAACCCACTTGTACCGGCTAGGAAGAAACCGGTTAAAGGGGTGTTTTGCTTGTCCTTTTGGCTGGGTAAAACCAACACAAGGGGGTGCTTTGGATGGGATTTGAACCCTTGACTTGATAAATATTTAAGTCCCCTTTCATGCTGCAAAATTTCAGAACGAGTGGACTTACGTTGGTGGTCCAAATTCCTCCTTAATTCGGATGCTGCTGTTTTGGCGCCCAGCCTGCGCACTTGGAAAGATCTTGCTGATTGACTAACCAAACGACCTCCGAATCCTTTGCAACTTGTTTTATTGGATTCCTAACATCTTAAACTTAAAGAGAGGGGGCAAGGCAGTCGTTCATCCCCTCACCTTCAAGTCCCAAAAGATGCACAAAACCGGGCCAATTTCCGGTTGAATCTGCCCATGTTCCGTCCGAATGCTCTATGACTCCCTTGACCAAGGCATGGATGTTCTTGACTTCCTTGGGGCTTGAGGGGGTGTGTGGAGTTGCTGGTTGTGCATTTGGAGTTTGATCATGATGGTCCCCATCATTCCCCCCAGCTTGAATGGAGTTTGACCTCAAACTCGGCAACTCTTCTTCTTCATCATAGTATGGGCTTAAATCAGCCACATTGAAAGTGGCGGACACCCCATAGTCTCCGGGGAGGTCTACCTTGTATGCATTTGGACCAATTTTCTCAAGGACTTCAAATGGCCCATCCGATCTTGGTAATAACTTGGATTTCCGCTTGCTTGGGAACCTTTCTTTCTCAAATGGACCCACACTAGGTCCCCGGGCCGAAAATGAGCTTCTCTCCTCTTCATGTTGGCATAGGACTTAGCTTGCTCATTGAACTTTTCAATCCTTTCTCTCACCTTAGCATGAAGCTCTTGGACCTCCTTTGCTCTCTTCTCGGCTTCCCAACTAAATTTATTGGGGTTAGGAATAGGAACAAGATCAATGGGAGTCCGTGGGTTGTTGCCATACACAACTTGGAAGGGTGAGAGGCCCGTGGCCTTGCTTGGGGCTCGGTTGAATGCAAACTCTGCATGGCAAAGTAGTTCATCCCAACTTTTAATGTTCTTCTTCACCAAGACCCGAAGTAATGTGCCCAAAGTGCGGTTTGTTACCTGGGTTTGGCCGTCCGTTTGGGGATGGCATGAGGTGCTGAATTTGAGGTGAGTACCAAGCTTCCTCCATAATGTGAGCCAAAAATGACTCAAGAACTTAGTGTCACGATCGGACACCATACTCCTTGGTATTCCATGCAACCACACAATCTCTTTGAAGTAAAGATTGGCTACTTGTGAAGCATCAAAGGTGGTGTGACATGCTACGAAGTGGGCCATCTTGGAGAATCTATCAACCACTACCATGATAGAATCTTTGTGCCTTTGAGTCCTTGGTAACCCCGTGATGAAATCCAAGCTAACATCTTCCCAAGGCCCTTGAGGAACCGGCAAGGGGGTGTAAAGACCTTGAGGCCGTATGTGATCCTTAGCAAGTTGGCAAGTAGAGCATCTTTTGATGAAGTGTTCCACATCTCTTGACATTTTGGGCCAAAAGTAATGCTCCTTGAGCATAGAGCATGTCTTCTCAACTCCAAAATGACCGGCTAGAGCTCCCCCATGGAGTTCTTAAATCAAAAGCTCTCTAAACCCACATTTAGGAATGCAAAGTCGGTTTCCCTTGAAGAGGAATCCGTCCTCTAGGTGGAAAGGACCGTGGGCATGGCTAGAACACTTTCAAGAATGGTCTTGAAATCTTCATCTTGGGTATACATAGCCTTGATGCACTCAAACCCAAGTACCTTGGATTCAAGAGCAGAGAGCAAGAGATATCTCCTTGACAATGCATCGGCCCCTTTGTTCATTTGGCCGGATTTGTGGTGGATCACAAAGTGAAAGGATTGTAAGAACTCTACCCACTTGGCATGTCGTGGATTGAGCTTATGTTGTCCTTGGATGAACTTCAGGGCTTGATGATCCGTATGGAGGATGAACTCGCCTCCAACCAAGTAATGCCGCCAATGTTCCAATGCCCTCACTAAGGCATAGAACTCCTTGTCATATGTAGAATACTTCCTTTTGGCGTCATTGAGCTTCTCACTAAAATAAGCAATGGGCCTATTCTCTTGTGACAACACGGCCCCAATCCCAACACCGGACGCATCACATTCTACCTCAAAAACTTTGGAAAAGCTAGGTAGTGCAAGGATGGGTGCACTAGTGAGCCTCTCCTTGATTGCTTCAAAGGCATGTTGGGCCTTCTCATTCCACTCGAAGTGCTTGGCCTTAAGGATCTCGGTCATGGGTGCCATGATTGAGCTAAAATTGCTCACAAACCTCCTATAAAAGGAAGCCAAACCATGGAAACTCCGAACTTGTTGGATTGACATGGGGGTAGGCCACTCACGGATGGCCTTGATCTTCTCTTCATCCACTTGAATGCCTTCGGGCGACACCACATACCCCAAGAACTTCACTTGAGGAGTGAAGAAGTGGCACTTCTCTAGGTTGCCATAATGATGGGGATCAGCCCCAAGGGGTTCTTATAGCTCAAGAGGTCACAAAGGCTTTCCAAGGATTAGAAATCACTCAAGACACGATCACTTGCATTCTGCCGGGCTCATCCCGCACATGGCCCGACTTTCTGACCTTGGTGACCTGATGACCTGAGGCTTTAAAGCCAAACTTTTGGTATGTCCGGAAAGATTGGAGAGTTAGCTGCCCAATAAATCAAGTTTCAGCCCATTTGGATGTCATTTGCCCATCCAAACCCTTTGTTAAAGCCAAACTGTCCAAAATTGTTTTCCAGGTCAGATTTTGTCCGGTTTTGGGAGCCCATTTTCCCCAACCTAAAGTAACCCTAACAACCTGGAATTTTAACCCCTAGATCCTTTTTTTTGAATTGGCTAAAAGGGTGGGAAAAGAAACCAGAGTCAAACGTGTCCCAAGGAGGCTAAAAGCAAGGAAACTTCTAAAGCTGCTTTTGGAAGTCAGCCTGCACCATCTCACTTGTTCTGTTTATATCTCCAGAACGGCTGCACCAAATGAGCTCCAAAAGTAGTCATATGAAAGAAAACTTTCTAAGCTTTCTAATAAGGTATGTTGGAGCCAATTTGGGTAAGTAAGGACGAAGTTACAGCTGCTGAAAGTTGACCCTGCAATCTGGAAAACTGGACAGCAACTGTCAACATCACCTTTTGTACTTTTCTTGCTTTTTGTGCTTCCCTTTTGTCTTGATCCGTTTGGCTTGCATTGTAACCCATGTAATCTGAATTTTGAGGCTCCCTCCTATATAAGGGACCTTTAGGAATGTAAGAAGGCAGCATTGAATATCATGCAATGAAATCTGAGTGTTTTACTCTCCATTGAAACTCCTAGTTGCTTTAGCTTGAATTGGTTAGTTCAAGTGGTGATCTTCTAGGTTCCTTTCTCTTGCTTATGGTGGTGATATTCTGTATCCATAAGTGAAGAAGGAATAGCCCAACTTCTCCTCTAAGTGGCGCTTTTGGCTTATCTTAGACAAGAGAGTTGCACACTATCCATCAAGACCGGTTGAGCTCATTGTTCTTTTCGGTTTTTTTGCTTGTCCTTGTTTTCACTCTTCCCCATCATACATTCTCATCTTTGACATTCCCATGGTTAACATACATCATCTTGGTATCAGAGCTTAGGCTACCTGATGCGTGCTAGGCTAGCACTTCGGACACTACTAACACTCAACACACTTGGATATGAATTGGCCTAAAGGTTAAAACCACCAGCCAAAGCTAAAGGATTCACCACCAATCTTCGTAAAGCAAACGCACCGGAAGAGAGGATAAAGAATCACTCCTAAACACCACCAATGAAGGATAAAGTAGAGGAGATTTGAGATTTGCTTAAGCTAGCAAAGAAAACTTTTCATTTTCATTCCAAAAGTTTGTAAACATTCAGCTTTGGCCGAGTATATCCGGCCTTCACAACAAGATCAAGGGCCAAGATTTAACTAGCTAAATCAAGCAACCTAGTCTAGCTAATACAAGGCCTAAATTCAGCATCTCTTGGATGTTTGACACCTAATACAAGCGTTAATCTCAATGTTTGAGGTGTCTAACATGTGTTACACTTAAGTACAACTAATGAAAGCTTTGATAAGATGAAAAACAAGTCAAAACAGCAAGGACAGCCGGCTGATCACCTAAAACAGCAAAGGACAGCTTGTTTTAGTCCCTTGGATAAAAGGGTATTTTCTTCCTTGCTTGCCCGGATAATAGCTGTACCTTGGGTGGCTGAATCTGAGGTTTTGAGGGTTCATTTGATAAACATTTAGCCACCCTTTCATGCCCTTAGGTGTCCCCAAAGAGTCCTCAAAAGATGGGAACAAACGGAGCTCATTTCGGACCAGATCATAGGCTGAATTCCAGGACTGTCCAGTTTTGCACGGTTTGAAAGATTAGGCTGGTTGACTAAGCAAATGATGTCAAAATGCTTTGGAACTTGCTTCATTGGAAAGATAAGACCTGAAACTTAAAGTTAGGCTTTAAACCGTTCAGTTAAATCAGGTTTCTCTTGGGTAATAGAGGGCCAGAAGTTGACCCATGTGCGCGGCTGTACTGGCCAGTTTGCAGGTCTTAAATGTTTGGATGATTTGAACCCCCAAATGGCCTCCTTTTCACTTGCAACTTGATTTATATGAAAGATCCCATCCTAAACTTAAAGAAAGGCCAGAAATATCTCGACCAAAGGCCTGCCAAGGCAAGCCAAAAATCACCTCAAACTTCAGTCAGGTGCTGTGTGGCTGAAACTGGATACCCGGTTGCATCTTTAGCCAAAAGTTATCAACCTAGGCCATTTACAAGCTAAATAAAAGCTTTATAAAGGACTTAGGTTGTCAACCCAAAAGTGTAAAGTGCTTCCAAACCCCTGGTAAGAGGAAAAATGCCTTGAACATGCAAAAGAAACGGCCACTGCCCGGGTTGTTCTAAGGAACCGAATTGGACTGTTTTTTGGGTGGAAACCTTTGCTAGGCTTCTACAAGGAGCTTGGACTAGCTTGGCTTGGGACTAGGGGTCCAAGAGAGTAAGGACCTTCCCAAGGGAGCTTGTAGGTCAAACTGAATACCTTGACAATAGGGATCCGAATGGAGTTGTTGAACAAGGACATGCTCTTGTAGACTAGAACTTCGTGGTTGGTGCGTATCATCCTCTCCCTCCTCAAGAGGATTTGCCCTCAAATCCTCAAGGGTCAAGTCATCCTCGATGTAAGGGCTCAGATCCCCTACATTGAAGGTGGCCGAAACCCCCATTTCACCGGGCAACTCTAGCTTGTAAGCATTTGGACCAACCTTAGAAATCACCTTGAATGGGCCATCTCCCCTTGACATGAGCTTGTTTTTCCTTCTTGAGGGGAACCTTTCCTTTCTAAGGTGGAGCCATCCCAAGTCTCCGGGTTGAAATTCCATGCCCTTGCGGTTCTTATTGGCTTTGTTCTTGTAAGCTTCATTATCCTTCTCAATGTGAGCCCTAATCCGTTCATGTAGACTTTGCATCTCCTTGGCTCGTTCTTTCGCTTCAAAGCTCACCTTGCAATCCATGGGGAGAGGTAGAAGATCAATGGGAGTTAGGGGATTAACCCCATACAAAGCCTCAAATGGTGACATGCCCGTGGCCCTAACCGGTGTGCGGTTGTAGGCAAACTCCGCATGGGCTAGCTTGATGTCCCACGCTCTCAAATTTTTGTGAACCAATGTCCTAAGGAGGGTAGAAAGGGTTCTATTTGTCACCTCCGTTTGGCCATCGGTTTGAGGATGGCAAGTGGTACTATAGAGGAGCTTAGTACCCAAGAGATGCCATAAACTCCTCCAAAAGTGAGAGAGAAATTTTGTGTCTCGGTCACTCACAATTGTTTTGGGAACACCATGAAGCCGAATCACCTCTTTCATGTAAAGATCCGCAATGTGGGAAGCATCATCGGTCTTGTGGCATGCTATGAAGTGTGACATCTTTGAGAATCGATCCACAACCACCATGACCGAATCCTTGCCCCTTTGTGTCCTAGGCAAGGCCACAATGAAATCCATGCTCACATCTTCCCACGGCCTAAGAGGCACGGGCAGGGGACAATAGAGCCCTTGGTGAAATTGACTCTTGGCTTGGTGGCAAATAGCACATCTTGAAACGACCTTGTGCACGTCCTCTCCCATCTTGGGCCAAAAGAAGTGTTCCCTTAGAATGTCTAAGGTCTTGTTGATCCCAAAATGACCAGCAAGTGAGCCCCCATGAGCTTCTCTCACTAGGAGTTCTCTAAAAGGGCAAGAAGGAATGCAAAGCTTGTTACCCTTAAAGAGAAATCCTTCTTGAATTTGGTAGGGACCGTGAGTAGGAGGGGACTTAAACAAGTCCTTGAAAGTTGAATCTTCCTCATAGTAAGCTTGAATAGCTTGAAATCCGAGTAGCTTTGCCCCTAGAAGTGAGATCAAGGCATACTTCCTTGAGAGTGCATCGGCTACCACATTCTCACAACCCCTTTTGTGTTTGGTGGAAAAGGAAAAGGCTTGTAAAAACTCAACCCATTTAGCATGCCTAAAATTGAGTTTAGGCTGCCCACTAAGGAACTTTAAAGCTTGGTGGTCCGAATGTAATACAAAGGGCTTAGGTTTCAAGTAGTGATTCCAATGATGCAAAGCCCGGACTATGGCGTAAAACTCTTTGTCATATGTTGAATAATTGAGTTTGGGGCCACTCAATTTCTCACTAAAATAGGCCAAAGGCTTTTTGAGTTGAGTAAGAACGGCTCCTATCCCTACTCCACTTGCATCACACTCCACCTCAAACAACTCTTCAAAGTTTGGAAGGGCTAAAACCGGGGCCTCACACAACTTGAGCTTGATTGTTTCAAAGGACTTTTGGGCCGAGGGGGTCCAAACAAAAGTACCTTTCTTCATACATTCCGTGAGGGGTGCCATGATGGAACTAAAATCCTTGATGAATCTTCTATAGAAGGAGGCTAGGCCATGAAAGCTTCGTACGGCCGTAATGGAGGTGGGAACCGGCCAAGATTGGATGGCTTCCACCTTGGATTCATCCACTTGGATTCCTTTACTTGAGACAACATAACCAAGGAAAACAACCCTTGGTACAAAGAATTCACATTTTTCAAGCTTGCCATACAATCTTTGTTCACGTAGAGTAGTGAACACCTTCCTTAGATGTAGAATATGATCGGTTTCATTCTTGCTATACACAAGAATGTCATCAAAGTAAACCACAACGAAGTCACCAATAAAGGGCCTTAGTACTTCATTCATCAATCTCATGAAAGTACTAGGTGCATTTGAGAGTCCGAATGGCATGACTAGCCACTCATATAGCCCTTGCTTGGTTTTGAAAGCGGTCTTCCACTCATCCCCCTCTTTCATCCGAATTTGGTGGTATCCGCTCCTTAAATCAATCTTTGAGAAGATCCTTGAACCATGTAGCTCATCTAACATGTCATCAAGCCTAGGAATTGGGTACCTATACTTGATGGTGATGTTGTTGATGGCCCTACTATCAATGCACATCCTCCAAGTCCCATCTTTCTTTGGAACTAATAAGGCCGGAACGGAACAAGGACTCATACTTGGCCTCACATAACCTTGGTCCACCAATTCTTGCACTTGCTTTTGGAGTTCCTTGGTTTCGGTGGGGTTACATCTATAGGCCGGTTTATTGGGTAGAGGGGCACCGGGAATTAAATCGATTTGGTGCTCTATGCCCCTTAAAGGAGGAAGACCGGGAGGTAGATTTTGAGGGAAAACATCCTCAAACTCTTGGATTAAGGGGATGGCCGAGGGGTGTAGGTTTTTTTGTGGGGGATTCTGTGGGGTTTCAACAAAGAGAATCATGTACACGGTCTTTCCTTTCTCAAGGGCCCTTTCAACTCGCCCTTCACTCACTAGCAAGGTTAGGTCTTTTGGCTTTGTCTCTCCACTCTTGGGTTTGTGTTTATGTGTTTGGTTTGGGGGTAGAGGGGCTAATGTCACGGTTTTCCCTTTAAGCCTAAAGGAATAAGTATTAGCTTGACCGTGATGGGTAGCATCCTTGTCGAATTGCCAAGGCCTCCCAAGGAGCAAATGGCAAGCGTCCATGGGTAAAACGTCACAAACAACCTCGTCTTGATAGCCACCAATGGAGAAAGGGACTAGAACTTGCTTACTAACCGTTACTTCACTCCCCTTTTTGAGCCATTGTAGGGTGTATGGCCTTGGGTGAGGAATGGTAGTAAGGTTAAGCTTGGTAACCATTTCATGGGAAGCCACATTAGTGCAACTCCCTCCATCAATGATCAAGTTGCACACTTTGTTCAAGACTTTACATCTTGAATGGAAAATTTGTTCTCTTTGATTGGAGTCCGAAATGGCCTCCTTAGTGTGCAAAACCCTCTTGATCATAAGAACATCCCCTTCCTCGGGTTGATAGGTGGGGTCTTCTTCGTCCTCAAGGATCTCTTCTTCACTTTCATCACTTTCGACCTCCATGTGACCGAGCTCATCAATTTCCTTAATAGTAAGGACTCTTCGATTTGGACAATCCGCTTGAAAGTGCCCAAAACCATGGCACTTGAAACATTTCTTTTGGCTTTTGAGTCCCTCCTTTAGAACTTCTTTTCCTTTCTCTTGGTTGTGGGTGGTCTTGGGAGGGTATTTCGGTTTGAAGGGTGGAAGGACTTAGGGGTGGCCGTGGGCTTTAAGGGGGTAGAAACAAAGGGGCGTTTGGATTTGAGTTGTTTTTCTACCTTCACGGCCAATTTGCAAGCATCCTCAAAGGTCCAAAAGGGTTGAAGTTCGACCCGCTCAAGGATAGGTGGAGATAGACCTTTTAGGAACCTTGCGATGGTTTGCTCGGGTTCCTCCCTCAATGAACATCGAATTTGGAGTTGTTCAAACTCTCGAATATACTCCTCAACCCTCATACTTCCTTGTTGAAGAGAAGTAACCCTCAAGTATAATTCTTGCTTATAAGTGGAAGGCAAGAATCGTTTGTCCATGTACTTCTTTAACTTAATCCAAGTGTTGATCTTGGATTTTCCCTCTAAGGCTCTCGTCCTCTTCAAGTTCTCATACCATAGAGATGCGTATGATTTGAGCTTCAACACGGCAAGTTTAAAGGCTTTCTCACTAGAATAACCCTTAATCTCAATGATCCTCTCCAAAGCTTGAACCCATTCTAAGTAATCTTCGGGTCTCAAACTTCCATCAAACTCGGGTGCCTCAATCTTCAAGTCATTGAGTTCATCTTGTTGTATCCTCCTCCTCCTCGGCCTTCTCCCTCCCATAGAAGAGTCACTCTCAAGAGGAGAGTCAAAATCAAGGTCATTAGGAAGGTCCCGGGGTGGTTCTCGTTCTTGTCTTCTCGGTTGGGCCACGAGTTGTTGGAGTTGTGTAGTGAGGGTTCTTATGCTTTCTTGCATCTCAAGGATGGCTCTATCCCTCCTCATTTCGTGAGCTTGTTCTAGAGTCATACCTCTAGGAACTCTCACCGGTTCCCTTAAAGGGGCGTCTTGAGGTGAGGAAGAAGGATCTCCCCTTTCGGCCATGTTTTGGTAAAGGAGTGGAGAAACGGTTGGGGCTATTTGTGGAGCTTGGTTTTTTTTTTTTTGTAGCTAGGATTCGTGTTTGGGCTAGGAGGGTTCTTTGTGGATTCAAGGGGAACGTGAGAAGTGAATTCAAGGAGGGGAGAAACGAAAAAGAATCAAGGAGAAGAGAAGAGGAGCTTACGGCAATCAAAACCAACTCACCAAGAATCGAAGTTGGGCCCTGATACCAGTTGATGCGTGCTAGGCTAGCACTTCGGACACTACTAACACTCAACACACTTGGATATGAATTGGCCTAAAGGTTAAAACCACCAGCCAAAGCTAAAGGATTCACCACCAATCTTCGTAAAGCAAACGCACCGGAAGAGAGGATAAAGAATCACTCCTAAACACCACCAATGAAGGATAAAGTAGAGGAGATTTGAGATTTGCTTAAGCTAGCAAAGAAAACTTTTCATTTTCATTCCAAAAGTTAGTAAACATTCAGCTTTGGCCGAGTATATCCGGCCTTCACAACAAGATCAAGGGCCAAGATTTAACTAGCTAAATCAAGCAACCTAGTCTAGCTAATACAAGGCCTAAATTCAGCATCTCTTGGATGTTTGACACCTAATACAAGTGTTAATCTCAATGTTTGAGGTGTCTAACATGTGTTACACTTAAGTACAACTAATGAAAGCTTTGATAAGATGAAAAACAAGTCAAAACAGCAAGGACAGCCGGCTGATCACCTAAAACAGCAAAGGACAGCTTGTTTTGGTCCCTTGGATAAAAGGGTATTTTCTTCCTTGCTTGCCCGGATAATAGCTGTACCTTGGGTGGCTGAATCTGAGGTTTTGAGGGTTCATTTGATAAACATTTAGACACCCTTTCATGCCCTTAGGTGTCCCCAAAGAGTCCTCAAAAGATGGGAACAAACGGAGCTCATTTCGGACCAGATCATAGGCTGAATTCCAGGACTGTCCAGTTTTGCACGGTTTGAAAGATTAGGCTGGTTGACTAGGCAAATGATGTCAAAATGCTTTGGAACTTGCTTCATTGGAAAGATAAGACCTGAAACTTAAAGTTAGGCTTTAAACCGTTCAGTTAAATCAGGTTGCTCTTGGGTAATAGAGGGCCAGAAGTTGACCCATGTGCGCGGCTGTACTGGCCAGTTTGCAGGTCTGAAATGTTTGGATGATTTGAACCCCCAAATGGCCTCCTTTTCACTTGCAACTTGATTTATATGAAAGATCACATCCTAAACTTAAAGAAAGGCCAGAAATATCTCGACCAAAGGCCTGCCAAGGCAAGCCAAAAATCACCTCAAACTTCAGTCAGGTGCTGTGTGGCTGAAACTGGATACCCGGTTGCATCTTTAGCCAAAAGTTATCAACCTAGGCCATTTACAAGCTAAATAAAAGCTTTATAAAGGACTTAGGTTGTCAACCCAAAAGTGTAAAGTGCTTCCAAACCCCTGGTAAGAGGAAAAATGCCTTGAACATGCAAAAGAAACGGCCACTGCCCGGGTTGTTCTAAGGAACCGAATTGGACTGTTTTTGGGTGGAAACCTTTGCTAGGCTTCTACAAGGAGCTTGGACTAGCTTGTCTTGGGACTAGGGGTCCAAGAGAGTAAGGACCTTCCCAAGGGAGCTTGTAGGTCAAACTGAATACCTTGACAATAGGGATCTGAATGGAGTTGTTGAACAAGGACATGCTCTTGTAGACTAGAACTTCGTGGTTGGTGCGTATCACTACCCTCTTGGCCAAGCTTCCACCCAAACACATTTCTCAAACACAAACCACAAAACATCCTTTCTCTATCCGCACGGGACAGAATTGTGGCGCGGCCTACCCGTGCTTTAAGGCATGACCGTGCCACCTCTTTTCTGCACTTTTGTCACGGCAGTAACTTGGCACGGGAAGCCCGTGTCCCACGGCACGACCGTGCCACCCCATTCTCAGCCAAATCTCGTGTTTCTCTCCCACAAAGCCCACATATCATGTCTTCTAGCCAAACACCCGAGCAAGTGGCCGAACAAGCCTTAAGAGAAAAGGCCGAAATGGAAGCTAGAGTCAAGTACTTGCAAACTCAACTTCAAAGGCTCATGAAGGAAAGGAGAGACAACTTGAGGGATTCACCTATTCCAAGTGAATCTAGTGACCCGGGTGAAAGTGATTCGGATTTCAACCCTTTTGGGTCACAAGGAAGAGCTAGTAGAGGATCAAGGAGACAAGAAAGGCATCAAGGAGGTGGATTCAACGACTTCAAAGTTGACATCCCCGAGTTTGAAGGCAAGCTTGATCCGGACGAGTTCTTGGATTGGCTACAAACCGTGGAGAGGGTGTTCGACTACAAGGACATCCCGGATGAAAAGAAGGTAAAACTAGTTGCCCTTAAACTTAGAAAGTATGCTTCTACTTGGTGGGCTAATGTTTTATCTAAGAGGGCCAAGAAAGGGAAGGGGAAGATTAAAACTTGGAGGAAAATGAAAGAAAAACTCAAAGAGAAGTTCCTTCCATCTCACTACCTTCAAGAGAACTTTTCTAGACTTCACCATTTGAGACAAGGGTCTTTAAGTGTGGAGGAATATACAAGGGAGTTTGAGCAATTGATCATAAAATGTGACCTTAAAGAGGATGAGGAACAAACTTTGGTGAGGTATCTTTGTGGGTTGGATGAGAAGATAGCCCATGTAGTGGAGTTGCACCCATACACCACCCTTGATGAGTTAAGTTCTCTAGCTCACAAGGTGGAACTACAAAAGAAGACTAAGGGAAAGAGTGAAGCCTTTAAACCACAAAATCGTGCCTACACTCCTCAAAGGCCTTCATACACCACGCCAAAGCCCTTTAACCCTCCAAACCCGAAACCTCCTCCCCCTTCGGTCCCCAAAACAGCCCCTCAAATGTCCACAAAACCAAAGGAGACAAGGAGGTGCTTTAGGTGCCAAGGCCTTGGACATATTGCATCCGAATGTCCAAACAAGAGAGTGGTCACCCTAGCCGAGTACCAAGCATCTTTTGAAGAAGAAATGGAAGAAGAAAAGGAGTTGTACTTGAATGAGGCCCTAGAAGAAGTAGAGGAGGGCCCGGATGAAGGTGAACTCTTGGTGGTTAGGCGAGCTTTGAGTGGGTTGGCTACTCAAGATGGGAATGAACAAAGGGAGGCCATCTTTCACACGAGGTGCACCATAGGAGGCAAAGTATGTTCCCTCATCATTGATGGAGGGAGTTGTACAAATGTGGCATCCAAGACCTTGGTGGACAAGCTTCAACTCACGGCATCTCCACACCCTTTTCCATACACCATTCAATGGCTCAATCAAGGCAAAGGTATCCAAGTCTCATCTCGTTGTTTAGTTTCTTTGAGCATTGGAAAGAACTATAAGGATGAAATTTGGTGTGATGTGATTCCCATGGATGCATGTCATGTACTCCTTGGTAGACCGTGGCTCTTTGATAGAAATGTTATGCATGATGGCCGAATGAACACCTACTCCTTCATCTTAGACCACAAGAAAATCACCCTGACCCCCATTCGTCCTTCCCAACTCCTCAAGCCAAAAGAAACCCCACAAAAAGACATCCTCCTCTCCAACCTCCTCAAGGCCGAAAACCATGAGTTTGAATCATTCAAGGAATGGCTTTTACTTGGCCTAGAGAAAACCGAAACAATCACTCATTTCCACCCCCTCCTAATCCCTATTCTCCAAACCTATGATCATGTGTTCCCACAAGAAATACCTCATGGCCTACCCCCTCAAAGGACCATCCAACACAAGATAGACCTCATTCCCGGATCCACTCTTCCAAATAAACCGGCCTATAGAATGAACCCACAAGAAACCCAAGAAATTCAAAGACAAGTGGATGAACTTTTGGCCAAAGGAATGATTCGGGAAAGCTTGAGTCCTTGTGCCGTTCCGGCCTTATTGGTACCAAAGAAGGATGGAAGCATGAGGATGTGTGTGGATAGTCGGGCTATCAACAAAATCACTATTAAGTACCGCTATCCCATCCCTAGATTGGAGGACCTACTTGATGAGTTGCATGGGGCCACCATTTTCTCTAAGATTGATCTTAGGAGTGGCTACTATCAAATTCGAATCTATGAAGGGGATGAATGGAAGACGGCATTCAAGACCAAGGTGATGCATATTTCCATATGCATCATTTTTATTCAAGACCAATTTCAAAGAAGAAAAGGGTCAAAGAAGATCATGCTTGGAAGTGTGCTTATTTGGTCTTATTAAGTGAGTTCAAAGACTCACGACACTATGAAGAGGTCAAAAAGAGGTTAAACTTTGCTAGAAATTTGGTGCCGAATTCATCCCTGCGGAACCCGATTTTTGTGACCATTTTTGGACAAGCTCAAGTGGACCCACAACTTGAGGGCCCATGTGCTTTTGAAGCTTAAGATGTCAGCTTTAAAATAAGCCCAATTTGATTTAATTTGGACATCATTTGATTGGGCAAAATATCACTCAAAGATACGTTGTGCTGATCCAGTCCAGTCTGAGATAGGTGCATTGTTTGGGCCATAACTTTCAAACCGCTTATCCAAATTGAGCAAATAAGCCCATTCTGGAAAATAGACTTCCAGGGCTTTCTAACAAGCCCCAAGAACGCGTGATTTGGCCGAGTATTCTGGAAGTTATGCTCTGTTGAAGTTGAGGCAGTTGCAAGGATTAATGCTGGGAATATGAAGAGTCTTAGGTTACATATATTTGTGTGGCTGATATTGTGCACGTTTTAGATGCTTCTAGATTGATGTAATCAGCTGCAAAAATCCTAGAATATTCCTTGTAACCTCCCCCACCCCCTTTTATGATGTGTCTTTTCATTTTTCTTAGACTTTTCATTAGCTAGTTTTAATTGTTAGGAGTTATTTGAGTCTTTTGATTGTCTTTTGCTGAGTCTATAAAAGGGGAGGGGCATGTGAAGCTAATCATTCAGCATTGTAAGAGATTTCCAAAGTAATACAAGCACCTTTGAGAGTGATTCTCATTTGTGTCTCAAAATTCCTAGTTCTATATCTTGAATTTGGCTCATTCAAGTGGTGTTCTAGGTTCTCTTCCTTTTCCAATTGGAGTGATTCCTTGGTTAAGACAAGAGAATTAGCCCAAGATCAAGTCATTGAGTGGCTCCGTGAAGGATTATCTTAATTACAAGGTCTTGTTTATCCTTGTTCTTTTTGTTATTATTCTTCAAACCATCTCAAACTATCTTCCACCATATTCACTTTTCTTTGGTTGATTCTTGTTTAGTTTGAGTTTGAGTTGATTTGGTTCACTTACCACCCACATCTACATCAATTGGTATCAGAGCCAAGGCTTTTAAGTGACCCACATCACACCCACATACATCCCAAAAAGCCAAAATACAAAAAACAAAAGAGGCACAAACCGGCAATCCGAGTCTCGAAGACCAGAGAAGCAGCACGGTGCCCCCGTGCCACCATACACGACCGTGCCATATCATTTTTCCAGAAATCTTCAAGTCGAGACGGAGCACGGTGCCCCCGTGCCACCAAGCACGACCGTGCCACGGTAAGTTTCTGCATTTCTTCAAGTCGAAGCATAGCACGGCCTGCCCGTGCCCCCTTGCACGACCGTGCCACCTTTGCCACAGCCAACTTTCGTTTCAAATCAATCCACGAAGAACCCTAGACCTCATCCTTTATGCCGTCTTCAAAGAACTTGGAGAAAGAACTAGCTCTTATTGATATTGGATATGCTTGCTTTGCAATTCCAAAATTTCATGGCGAAAAGGAAGAGTTCACAGGTTGGTTATCTAAGGTGGAACGTTTTTGCTTGTTGTATCCTTAATGACCAACAGAAGTTCGAAGTGGTTATTTCAAGATTGAGAGGTTGTGCACTTCAGTGGTGGAATAAATATAAGTTTGAGCGAAAAAAGAAAGGAAAAGAAAGGTGAGAACTTGGAAGAAATTGAGTAGTAAGTTGAAGGGTTCCTTTTACCCATCCACTTACATGCCCATGAAAGAAAGTATCTCCGTTAAGCTCACGGGTTCATTCCCTTCCACCCACAAAAAGAACCAACCCCACAAATGATCTTTCCCCCACAACCTAGGAGGTGTCTCAAGTGCCAAGGGCTTGGACACTTATCCACGGATTGCCCAAACAACGAGGTCATTACCTTGGAAGAAAGGAAAGCCGTGGAAGAAGAGAACGATCAGGAGGAAAGCCTTGAAGAAGAAATTGAACTCAAGGTTGAAAAAGAAGAAATACTTCACTTAGAGAAGGTTTCTCAAAAGCCAAACGAAATTGAAGAAGAGCATGCAAATATTCATTTCAATCCAAAGGAGCAAGACCATATCCTATCCTTTCCCCACAAAATCACATTAACCCCCATTCAACCTTCCCAAATCCTCAAACCACATAAAGCCTCACAAAATGATCTATTACCCACCTCTCTTTCCCCAACCGAATCTCACCTTAGTTTTCACCCTTCCCACACCCACTTTTATCAAACCTCTGTGCATATTGCTTTTCAAGTGCTGCCTTTTGACCTTATTCCATCTCCCAAACCCAAAGACAGTCCTCACTTGGATGTCTTTCTCATCCCCCTCCTCTATGCCACCCTACAAATGATGCCCTTTGGCCACTTCCTACAAGAGCTCCCATTTCATAAGCATGCCTCCCTTCATGAGAAGCTTGCCAATCCTTTGAGTTTGAGGACAAACTCAAAACAACCCGGGGAGTATGATGCATATTTCCATATGCATCATTTTTATTCAAGACCAATTTCAAAGAAGAAAAGGGTCAAAGAAGATCATGCTTGGAAGTGTGCTTATTTGGTCTTCTTAAGTGAGTTCAAAGACTCACGACACTATGGAGAGGTCAA
Source organism: Carnegiea gigantea (assembly GCA_029747015.1). Lineage (NCBI taxonomy): Eukaryota > Viridiplantae > Streptophyta > Magnoliopsida > Caryophyllales > Cactaceae > Carnegiea > Carnegiea gigantea. The sequence continues at coordinate 48,606 of JAKOGI010001478.1, forward strand.
AAAGAGGTTAAGCTTTGCTAGAAATTTGGTGCCGAATTCATCCCTGCGGAACCCGATTTTTGTGACCACTTTTGGACAAGCTCAAGTGGACCCACAACTTGAGGGCCCATGTGCTTTTGAAGCTTAAGATGTCAGCTTTAAAATAAGCCCAATTTTATTTAATTTGGACATCATTTGATTGGGCAAAATATCACTCAAAGATACGTTGTGCTGATCCAGTCCAGTCTGAGATAGGTGCATTGTTTGGGCCATAACTTTCAAACCGCTTATCCAAATTGAGCAAATGCCCATTCTGGAAAATAGACTTCCAGGGCTTTCTAACAAGCCCAAGAACGCGTGATTTGGCCGAGTATTCTGGAAGTTATTCAGTTGCAGTTGCTGGGAATGCTTAGGTTACTCTGATCTTGTGCACGTTTTAGATGCTTCTAGATTGATGTAATCAGCTGCAAAAATCCTAGAATATTCCTTGTAACCTCCCCCACCCCCTTTTATGATGTGTCTTTTCATTTTTCTTAGACTTTCATTAGCTAGTTTTAATTGTTAGGAGTTATTTGAGTCTTTTGATTGTCTTTTGCTGAGTCTATAAAAGGGGAGGGGCATGTGAAGCTAATCATTCAGCATTGTAAGAGATTTCCAAAATAATACAAGCACCTTTGAGAGTGATTCTCATTTGTGTCTCAAAAATTCCTAGTTCTATATCTTGAATTTGGCTCATTCAAGTGGTGTTCTAGGTTCTCTTCCTTTTCCAATTGGAGTGATTCCTTGGTTAAGACAAGAGAATTAGCCCAAGATCAAGTCATTGAGTGGCTCCGTGAAGGATTATCTTAATTACAAGGTCTTGTTTATCCTTGTTCTTTTTGTTATTCTTCAAACCATCTCAATCTATCTTCCACCATATTCACTTTTCTTTGGTTGATTCTTGTTTAGTTTGAGTTTGAGTTGATTTGGTTCACTTACCACCCACATCTACATCACAAGGGGGGACTATATGAATGGTTGGTCATGCCATTCGGCCTTACCAATGCTCCAAGCACTTTCATGCGTCTAATGAATCAAGTCCTCAAGCCTTTCATTGGGAGGTTTGTAGTGGTCTATTTCGATGACATCTTGGTTTATAGCCAAGGTGAGAAGGAGCACGCTAATCACCTTCAACAAGTTCTTGATGTACTCTCCCAAGAGAAGTTATATGGCAACTTGGAGAAGTGCCACTTATTCACTCCCCAAGTTGTTTTCTTAGGGTATGTTGTTTCGGCCCATGGTATACAAGTGGACGAGAGCAAAGTTCAATCCATCCGGGAATGGCCGGTTCCTTCCTCTATTCACCAAGTGAGGAGCTTTCATGGTCTAGCCTCTTTTTATACGAGGTTTGTCAAGAACTTTAGCACAATCATGGCTCCTTTGACCGAGATTCTCAAATCCAAGAAATTTGAGTGGAATGAAAAGGCCCAAGCCGCCTTTGAAGATGTTAAGGAGAAGCTCACTAGTGCACCCATACTTGCTCTTCCAAGCTTCTCCAAGATATTTGAAGTGGAGTGTGATGCTTCGGGGGTGGGCATAGGGGCGGTCCTATCACAAGAAGGCCGACCATTAGCCTACTTTAGTGAAAAACTCAATGAGGCCAAGCGAAAATACTCAACGTATGACAAGGAGTTTTATGCCATAGTGAGGGCCTTGGAACATTGGAGACATTATTTGGTGGGGGGAGAGTTCATCCTCCACTCGGATCATGAAGCACTCAAGTTCATACAAGGTCAACACAAGCTCAACCCAAGGCATGCTAAGTGGGTGGAATATCTTCAAGCTTTCCACTTTGTGATCCACCACAAATCCGACACTTAAACAAGGGTGCGGATGCCTTGTCTAGAAGATATCTACTCCTCTCCTCCCTTGACTCAAGAGTCCTTGGGTTTGAATTGATCAAGGAGTTGTACACCAAGGATGAAGACTTCAAGGAGACCTTTGAAGTATGCTCACGGCACCCCCCTGGTCCATTTCACATTGAAGAGGGGTTCTTATTCAAAGGAAACCGGTTATGTATCCCTAAAGGAGGCATTAGGGAGCTTTTGATTAAAGAAGTGCATGGAGGAGCTTTGGCCGGCCACTTTGGCATTGAGAAGACCTCACTCATGTTGAAGGAGCACTACTATTGGCCTAAGATGGTCAAGGATGTTGAGCATTATGTTAAAAGGTGCTCTACTTGTCAACTTGCCAAAAGCCATGTCTTGCCTCAAGGTCTTTACTCGCCCTTACCGGTCCCAAAGGCTCCTTGGGAGGATGTGAGTTTAGATTTCATTACCGGCCTACCAAGGACACAACGGAACAAGGACTCCATAATGGTGGTAGTTGATCGGTTTTCGAAGATGGCACACTTTGTCTCATGCCATACTACCCATGATGCCACTCAAATTGCAAGCCTCTACTTCAAAGAGATCGTGAGGCTCCATGGCATCCCCAAAAGCATGGTGTCCGACCGGGATAGCAAGTTCATGAGCCATTTTTGGCTCACTCTATGGAAGAAGATGGGCACTCATCTCAATTTTAGCACATCATGTCACCCCCAAACGGATGGCCAAACCGAGGTCACCAATAGGACCTTGGGTACTTTGTTGAGGGTCCTAGCCAAGAAGAGCACAAAGGGTTGGGATGAGTTGCTTAGCCATGCCGAGTTTGCCTACAATCGAGTGCCAAGCAAAGCCACCGGTCTTTCTCCATTCCAAGTTGTATATGGTTTCAACCCTTGTACACCTATGGACCTTACACCCCTCCCTACTCCAACCAAGTTTAGTTGGGAGGCCGAGAAGAGAGCAAAGGAAATCCAAGAGCTCCATGCACAAGTGAGGGCTAAAATTGAGAAGTTCAATGATCAGACCAAGGATCGGGTAAACAAGCACCGCAAGGAAGTCCAATTTAAGCCCGGAGATTTAGTATGGATCCACCTAAGAAACGAGCGATTTCCTAGCAAAAGAAGGTCCAAGCTTCTTCCACGCTCGGATGGCCCATTCAAGATCCTTGAAAAAGTCAATTCCAATGCATACAAGGTTGATTTGCCCGGTGACTATGGAGTATCCGCAACAATCAATGTAGCCGATTTGAGGCCCTACTTTGATGAAGAAGACGAGCTACCAAGTTTGACGACAAACTCTTCCCAAGCTGGGGGGGATGATGGGGATCAGCCCCAAGGGGTTCTTATAGCTCAAGAGGTCACAAAGGCTTTCCAAGGATTAGAAATCACTCAAGACACGATCACTTGCATTCTGCCGGGCTCATCCCGCACATGGCCCGACTTTCTGACCTTGGTGACCTGATGACCTGAGGCTTTAAAGCCAAACTTTTGGTATGTTTGGAAAGATTGGAGAGTTAGCTGCCCAATAAATCAAGTTTCAGCCCATTTGGATGTCATTTGCCCATCCAAACCCTTTGTTAAAGCCAAACTGTCCAAAACTGTTTTCCAGGTCAGATTTTGTCCGGTTTTGGGAGCCCATTTTCCCCAACCTAAAGTAACCCTAACAACCTGGAATTTTAACCCCTAGATCCTTTTTTGAATTGGCTAAAAGGGTGGGAAAAGAAACCAGAGTCAAACGTGTCCCAAGGAGGCTAAAAGCAAGGAAACTTCTAAAGCTGCTTTTGGGAAGTCAGCCTGCACCATCTCACTTGTTCTGTTTATATCTCCTGAACGGCTGCACCAAATGAGCTCCAAAAGTAGTCATATGAAAGAACACTTTCTAAGCTTTCTAATAAGGTATGTTGGAGCCAATTTGGGTAAGTAAGGACGAAGATACAGCTGCTGAAAGTTGACCCTGCAATCTGAAAAACTGGACAGCAACTGTCAACATCACCTTTTGTACTTTTCTTGCTTTTTTGTGCTTCCCTTTTGTCTTGATCCGTTTGGCTTGCATTGTAACCCATGTAATCTGAATTTTGAGGCTCCCTCCTATATAAGGGACCTTTAGGAATGTAACAAGGCAGCTTTGAATATCATGCAATGAAATCTGAGTGTTTTACTCTCCATTGAAACTCCTAGTTGCTTTAGCTTGAATTGGCTAGTTCAAGTGGTGATCTTCTAGGTTCCTTTCTCTTGCTTATGGTGGTGATATTCTGTATCCATAAGTGAAGAAGGAATATCCCAACTTCTCCTCTAAGTGGCGCCTTTGGCTTATCTTAGACAAGAGAGTTGCACACTATCCATCAAGACCGGGTGAGCTCATTGTTCTTTTCGGTTTTTTGCTTGTCCTTGTTTTCAATCTTCCCCATCATACATTCTCATCTTTGACATTCCCATGGTTAACATACATCACATAAAGTTGCTCTTGTGCCAAGACACTTAAAACATCATGAAAATGCTTGGAGTGCTCTTCTTCTCCATGGCTATACACCAAAATGTCGTCAAAATACACAACGACATACCTCCCAATGAATGGCTTGAGAACTTGGTTCATTAGCCTCATGAATGTGCTTGGTGCATTAGTCAAACCAAAGGGCATAACAAGCCACTCATATAGGCCACCCTTGGTTTTAAAAGCCGTCTTCCATTCATCCCCTTCAAAAATCCGTATTTGATAATAGCCACTTCTTAGGTCAATCTTTGAGAATATAGTGGCCCCATGAAGCTCCTCTAGCAAATCCTCCAACCTTGGGATAGGGTACCGGTATTTGGTGGTGATCTTGTTGATAGCTCTACTATCAACACACATTCTCATGCTCCCATCTTTCTTGGGCACAAGTAAAGCCGGGACGGCACATGGACTCAAGCTCTCACGGATCAAGCCCTTGGCTAGGAGCTCATCCACTTGTCTTTGAACCTCTTGTGTCTCTTGAGGGTTCATACGGTAGGCCGGTCTATTTGGGAGAGTGGCACCCGGGAAGAGGTCGATTTTATGTTGGATGGATCTTTTGGGGGGAAGGCCATGAGGTATTTCTTGTGGAAAGACGTGGGCAAAGGCTTGTAGGAGGGAGGTAAGTAAAGGATGGGGAGATTCCTTTACCTTGGCGGTTCTTGGCCTAAGAGGATCCACTCTTTAAAGTCTTCAAACTCATGGAGTTGAGAGTGGAGTAAGGTAGTGAGAAAGACATCCAACTTGGGATTGTCTTGAGGGTTCTTTTGTGGGCTAGGCTTGAGGGGAGTGAGGGTGATTTTCTTGTTGTCTTTGGTGAAAGTGTAGGTATTCTTTCGACCATCATGCATCACCCTTCTATCAAAGAGCCATGGCCGGCCCAAAAGAACATTGCAAGCATCCATGGGCACTATGTCACACCATATCTCATCTTTATATGACTTTCCAATGGAAAAAGTAAGCAAACATCGAGTAGTAATTTGCAAACCCTTACCTTGGTTGAGCCACTGAATTGTGTAAGGATTTGGGTGAGGTGTGACCGAAATCTTGAGCTTGTCCACCATGGTTTTTGAGGTCACATTAGCACAACTTCCCCCATCGATGATGAGAGAACACACCTTGCCACTCACGGTGCACCTCGTATAAAAGATGCTCTCCCTTTGCTCCATGTTGTCTTGAGAAGCAATCCCACTTAGAGCCCTTCTAATCACTAGTAGTTCCCCTTCATCCGGGCCCTCTTCTACCTCTTCCAACATTTCGGCCATGTACACCTCCTTTTCTCCTCCATTTTCCTCTTCCTCAACCTCTAGCTCCTCTAAGGACTCTTGATATTCGGCTAGAGATACCATTCTTTTGTTTGGACATTCGGAAGCGTAATGTCCAAGACCTTGACAACAAAAGCAACGAACCTTGCTAGGGGGTTTTGGTGGTGGCTTGGACGGAGTTTGTGGGGAGGCTGTTTGAGGGGGTTTCGGGTTTGGAGGTGGAGAAGGTTTTTGAGGAGTGAATGGGGGCTTTTGAAAGCCATAAGGCCATGGGGTAGGCTTAGAGATGGGGTTCTTGCCTTTGAGCTTCTTTTGTTTTTCTACCTTGTGAGCTAAAGCACTCAACTCATCAAGGGAGGTGTAGGGGTGTAACTCCACTACATGAGCAATTTGTTCATCAAGCCCACTCAAGTAACGAATCAAAGTTTGGGAATCATCTTCCCTCAAATCACACTTTAGAAGAAGTTGTTCAAAGTCCCTAGTGTACTCCTCTACACTCTTTGAACCTTGTCGGAGGGGGTGGAGTTTAAGGAAATTGTCTTGAAGATAGTGTGGGGGTAAGAACTTGGCCTTAAGTTTGGATTTCATTTGCTCCCAAGTCTTTATCTTACTCTTCCCCTTTCTCACCCTCTTGGACACAACATTAGACCACCATATGGAAGCATATTTATGGAGTTTCAAGGCTACTAGCTTTACCTTTTTGCTTTCCGGGATGTCCTTGTATTCAAATACTCTTTCCACCGTTTGAAGCCAATCAAGGAAGATGTCCGGGTGTAGTTGTCCTTCGAACTCCGGAATGTCGACTTTAAAGTCTCCAAAGCTTCGTCCCCTTGACCTTTGATGTCGTTGGGACCTTGGTGCAAGCTCCCCTTCACTTGAGTCACAAATGGGGTTGCTTCCCTCGGAGTCATCCGAGTCTTGATGCTTGCTTGGACTCTTTGAACTCCATAAACCTCTCCTCTTCTCTTCCATAAGTTGTCCTAGTTGCTTTTGGAGATACTTTAGTTGAGCTTCTACCTCGGCTTTCTCCCTCAGGGCTTGCTCGGCCACTTGCTCGGGTGTGAGGCTATAAGACATTTTGGCTTTGGAATAGAGAAAGAGTGTTTTGGGACGGGGAGACGTAGGCACGGTCGTGCTAGCAGGCACGGCCTGACCGTGCTGAGCTACTGGCGAAGAAGTGCTGGGCTGGAATTGTGGCACGGTCGTGCTCAGGTGGCACGGTGTGCCCGTGCCAACTTTCTGGTTGGGCACGGCTGAGATTTTGTGGAGGATGTGTTTGGGCTGTTTTTGTAGTTCTTGTGTTTGGGAGTGTGTTTGGGTGATGGAAGCTTGGCCAAGATGGTAGCCTAAGCTCTGATACCAATTTGATGGAAGGTTGTAAGGGAGAAGAACCACTCACAACTTACTTCAAAGTGGATTGCTTGACACAAGGAGAAGGAAAACCACAACGGATAGGAAAATCAAGAGTTTGGGATAATCAAGTGGCCTTTCAAGGGATAATCCTAGGAGCCACCCTTGGAGAACACTTGGGCAATCTCTTTATATCAACTAGTTACAGAATTTAATCACCTTCTAGTTGAGAGAAAGAGACCTAGAGACCCACTTGAGTTGCCAAGCTCAAGATACAACACTAGGAATTTTGTGGAGAGAGTTTGAGAACTCACAATTGCATTTCATTCAAGTTGCCTTGCAAAATGAGAAAACCATCTGATTTTATGCTAGGATGGCCGAGTTTCTCCCCCCTTCCTGATGCATATTCCCATATGCATCATTTTTATTTTTATTTTTATTTAAGGTCAACTTCCAAGAAGAAAAGTGTCAAACAAGAGCGTACATGGGAACTCTCATATTTCCTCTTATTATGCGAGTTCAAGGACTTTAGACACCATGAAGAAGTCAAAGAAGTTGCAAAACTTTGCCGGAAATTGGCGTTCATACCCGAAGAGGTAGTTCCGCCTTCATCCAGAAATTTCCCGCTTTTTGTGTGCACTTTTGGCCTACCTAAAGTGGTCCCACAACTTGAGGCTCCACATGGTTTTGAATTTTAAGATTTCAGCTTTCAAATAAGCCCAAGTTTGTTTAATTTGGACATCATTTGATTGGGCAAAATATCACTCAAAGATACGTTATGCTGATCCAGTCCAGTCTGAGATAGGTGCATTGTTTGGGCCATAACTTTCAAACCGCTTATCCAAATTGAGCAAATGAGCCCATTCTGGAAAATAGACTTCCAGGGCTTTCTAACAAGCCCAAGAACGCGTGATTTGGCCGAGTATTCTGGAAGTTATGCTCTGTTGAAGTTGAGGCAGCTGCAAGGATTAATTCTGGGAAAATGAAGAGTCTTAGGTTACATATATTTGTGTGGCTGATATTGTGCACGTTTTAGATGCTTCTAGATTGATGTAATCAGCTGCAAAAATCCTAGAATATTCCTTGTAACCTCCCCCACCCCTTTTATGATGAGTCTTTTCATTTTTCTTAGACTTTTCATTAGCTAGTTTTAATTGTTAGGAGTTATTTGAGTCTTTTGATTGTCTTTTGCTGAGTCTATAAAAGGGGAGGGGCATGTGAAGCTAATCATTCAGCATTGTAAGAGATTTCCAAAGTAATACAAGCACCTTTGAGAGTGATTCTCATTTGTGTCTCAAAAATTCCTAGTTCTATATCTTGAATTTGGCTAATTCAAGTGGTGTTCTAGGTTCTCTATCTTTTCCAATTGGAGTGATTCCTTGGTAAGACAAGAGAATTAGCCCAAGATCAAGTCATTGAGTGGCTCCGTGAAGGATTATCTCAATTACAAGATCTTGTTCTATCCCTTTTTCTTGTGTAGTGAAGTTCTTCATCCATCTCATCCATCTTTCATTTCTCTTTCCAATTTGGCTTATTTGAGTTGGAGTTTGATTTGGTTCACTTACCACCCACATCTACATCAATTGGTATCAGAGCCAAGGCTTTTAAGTGACCCACATCATACCCAAACACATCCCAAAAAGCCAAAATACAAAAAAAAAAAAAAGAGGCACAAACCGGCAATCCGAAGTCTTGAAGACCAGAGAAGCAGCACGGTGCCCCCGTGCCACAACACACGACCGTGCCATATTCTTTTTCCAGGAATCTTCAAGTCGAGACGGAGCACGGTGCCCCCGTGCCACCAAGCACGACCGTGCCACGGTAAGTTTCTGCATTTCTTCAAGTCGAAGCATAGCACGGCCTGCCCGTGCCCCCTTGCACGACCGTGCCACCTTTGCCACAGCCAACTTACGTTTCAAATCAATCCACGAAGAACCCTAGACCTCATCCTTCATGCCGTCTTCAAAGAACTTGGAGAAAGAACTAGCTCTTATTGATATTGGATATGCTTGCTTTGCAATTCCAAAATTTCATGGCGAAAAGGAAGAGTTCGCAGGTTGGTTATCTAAGGTGGAACGAGTTTTTGCTTGTTGTATCCTTAGTGACCAAGAGAAGTTCAAAGTGGTTATTTCAAGATTGAGAGGATGTGCACTTCAGTGGTGGAATAAATACAAGTTTGAGCGAAAAAAGAAAGGAAAAGAAAAGGTGAGAACTTGGAAGAAATTGAGTAGTAAGTTGAAGGGTTCCTTTTACCCATCCACTTACATGCCCATGGAAGAAAGTATCTCCGTTAAGCTCACGGGTTCATTCCCTTCCACCCCACAAAAAGAACCAACCCCACAAATGATCTTTCCCCCACAACCTAGGAGGTGTCTCAAGTGCCAAGGGCTTGGACACTTATCCACGGATTGCCCAAACAACGAGGTCATTACCTTGGAAGAAAGGAAAGCCGTGGAAGAAGAGAACGATCAGGAGGAAAGCCTTGAAGAAGAAATTGAACTCAAGGTTGAAAAAGAAGAAATACTTCCCTTAGAGAAGGTTTCTCAAAAGCCAAACAAAGATGAAGAGATCCTTGGAGAGGAAGCTTCAAGCCTAGTTGACCTACCTCTTGTTTTTGGTGACTGTGGTGATGAAGAGACCATTGAACTTGAGGCCCAAAGATCCGAGTTGAAGCAAGAAGAGATTGTGCAAGAAATTGAGCAATCCTTCACCGAAGAAGGGTGCCAAGAAGATAATGAGGTGAATTTGAGCATAACCCCAAGAATTGAAGAGCATGTAGTCAAAGACCTTGAAGTGATGAAGCCTTGTATGGTTGCTGAAGAGTTTGAACAACTCTTGATTCAAGAAGTACGCCCTACCGAACTCCAAGCACCCGAGTTGGAGGCATGTGGGGTTATTGAAGAAGTTGAGCAACTCTTGACCCAAGAAGAATTCACCTTAACCCCCATTCAACCTTCCCAACCCCTCAAACCACAAAAGGACCGACAAGCCTTAACCCTCATTCATCCTTCCCAAACCCTTGCCCCCAAAGAAGATTTCCCACTTCCGCCTCTTCTCCTCACCAGGTATGACCCGTTTTATCATCCTCCCCTCACCCTCTTCTATATCTCTCTAGAGGTGATGCCCTGTGACCTCCTTCCCCAAAAGCTCCCATATTGTGAGCGTGACTCCTTTCTTGAGAAGCTTGCTAACCCATTGAGTTTGAGGACAAACTCAAAACCACCCGGGGAGTATGATGCATATTCCCATATGCATCATTTTTATTTTTATTTTTATTTAAGGTCAACTTCCAAGAAGAAAAGTGTCAAACAAGAGCGTGCATGGGAACTCTCATATTTTCTCTTATTATGCGAGTTCAAGGACTTTAGACACCATGAAGAAGTCAAAGAAGTTGCAAAACTTTGCCGGAAATTGGCGTTCATACCCGAAGAGGTAGTTCCGCCTTCATCCAGAAATTTCCCGCTTTTTGTGTGCACTTTTGGCCTACCTAAAGTGGTCCCACAACTTGAGGCTCCACATGGTTTTGAAGTTTAAGATTTCAGCTTTCAAATAAGCCCAAGTTTGTTTAATTTGGACATCATTTGATTGGGCAAAATATCACTCAAAGATACGTTATGCTGATCCAGTCCAGTCTGAGATAGGTGCATTGTTTGGGCTATAACTTTCAAACCGCTTATCCAAATTGAGCAAATGAGCCCATTCTGGAACATATACTTCCAGGGCTTTCTAAAAAGCCCAAGAACGCGTGATTTGGCCGAGTATTCTGGAAGTTATGCTCTGTTGAAGTTGAGGCAGCTGCAAGGATTAATTCTGGGAATATGAAGAGTCTTCGGTTACATATACTTGTGTGGCTGATATTGTGCACGTTTTAGATGCTTCTAGATTGATGTAATCAGCTGCAAAAATCCTAGAATATTCCTTGTAACCTCCCCCACCCCCTTTTATGATGTGTCTTTTCATTTTTCTTAGACTTTTCATTAGCTAGTTTTAATTGTTAGGAGTTATTTGAGTCTTTTGATTGTCTTTTGCTGAGTCTATAAAAGGGGAGGGGCATGTGAAGCTAATCATTCAGCATTGTAAGAGATTTCCAAAGTAATACAAGCACCTTTGAGAGTGATTCTCATTTGTGTCTCAAAAATTCCTAGTTCTATATCTTGAATTTGGCTAATTCAAGTGGTGTTCTAGGTTCTCTATCTTTTCCAATTGGAGTGATTCCTTGGTTAAGACAAGAGAATTAGCCCAAGATCAAGTCATTGAGTGGCTCCGTGAAGGATTATCTCAATTACAAGATCTTGTTCTATCCCTTTTTCTTGTGTAGTGAAGTTCTTCATCCATCTCATCCATCTTTCATTTCTCTTTCCAATTTGGCTTATTTGAGTTGGAGTTTGATTTGGTTCACTTACCACCCACATCTACATCACTTCCCATGCAGCAAAAACAATGCCAAGTACATTTGGGAGAGGGAAACACATTACATCCATCACTCACCTAGCTTAACACCTCACCACTAGCTTAAGCTACTTCATTAGGGGCCATGATGCCTCCTAAGTGATGTGTCAAGCTTATAATGGTCCTAAAATGCAGCAAAAGTAATCAATTCAGCAAGTGGATGAAGCAAAACCCAAGAAATCAACCCACTTGTACCGGCTAGGAAGAAACCGGTTAAAGGGGTGTTTTGCTTGTCCTTTTGGCTGGGTAAAACCAACACAAGGGGTGCTTTGGATGGGATTTGAACCCTTGACTTGATAAATATTTAAGTCCCCTTTCATGCTGCAAAATTTCAGAACGAGTGGACTTAAGTTGGTGGTCCAAATTCCTCCTTAATTCGGATGCTGCTGTTTTGGCGCCCAGCCTGCGCACTTGGAAAGATCTTGCTGATTGACTAACCAAACGACCTCCGAATCCTTTGCAACTTGTTTTATTGGATTCCTAACATCTTAAACTTAAAGAGAGGGGGCAAGGCAGTCGTTCATCCCCTCACCTTCAAGTCCCAAAAGATGCACAAATCCGGGCCAATTTCCGGTTAAATCTGCCCATGTTCCGTCCGAATGCTCTATGACTCCCTTGACCAAGGCATGGATGTTCTTGACTTCCTTGGGGCTTGAGGGGGTGTGTGGAGTTGCTGGTTGTGCATTTGGAGTTTGATCATGATGGTCCCCATCAGTTTGGGTGGGCAAATGACATCCAAATGGGATGAAACTTGATTTATTGGGCAGCTAACTCTCCCATCTTTCCAGGAACACCAAAAGTTTGGCTTTAAAGCCTCAGGACATCAGGTTACCAAGGTTAGAAAGTCGGGCCATGCGCAGGATGAACCCAGTAGAATGCAAGTGATCATCTCTTGATTGATTTCTAGTCCTTGGAAAGCCTTTATGACCTCTTGAGCTAGAAGAACCCCTTGGGGCTGATCCCCATCATCCCCCCCAGCTTGGAAAGAGTTTGTCCTCAAACTTGGTAGCTCTTCTTCTTCATCAAAGTAGGGCCTCAAATCGGCTACATTGAATGTAGCGGATACTCCATACTCGCTGGGCAAGTCAACCTTGTATGCATTGGAATTGATCTTTTCAAGGATCTTGAATGGGCCATCCGAGCATGGAAGAAGCTTGGACCTTCTTTTGCTTGGAAATCGTTCCTTTCTTAGATGGATCCATACTAAATCCCCGGGCTTAAATTGGACTTCCTTTCGGCGCTTGTTCACCCGTTCCTTGGTTTGATCATTGGACCTCTCGATTTTAGCTCTCACTTGGGCATGGAGCTCTTGGATTTCCTTTGCCCTTTTCTCGGCCTCCCAACTAAACTTGGTTGGAGTAGGGAGGGTGTGAGGTCAATAGGAGTACAAGGGTTGAACCCATAGACTCGATTGTAGCCAAACTCGGCATGGCTAAGCAACTCGTCCCAACCCTTTGTGCTCTTCTTGGCTAGGACCCTCAACAAAGTTCCCAAGGTCCTATTGGTGACCTCGGTTTGGCCATCCGTTTGGGGGTGACATGATGTGCTAAATTTGAGATGAGTGCCCATCTTCTTCCATAAGGTGAGCCAAAAATGACTCATGAACTTGCTATCCCGGTCGGATACCATGCTCTTGGGAATGCCATGGAGCTTCACAATCTCCTTGAAGTAGAGACTAGCAATTTGAGTGGCATCATGAGTGGTATGGCATGAGACAAAGTGTGCCATCTTGGAGAACCGATCAACTACCACCATGATGGAGTCCTTGTTTCTTTGTGTCCTTGGAAGGCCGGTAATGAAGTCTAAACTCACATCCTCCCAAGGAGCTTGTGGGACCGGTAAGGGTGAGTAAAGACCTTGAGGCAAGACATGGCTTTTGGCAAGTTGACAAGTAGAACACCGTTTAACATAATGCTCAACATCCTTTGCCATCTTGGGCCAATAGTAGTGTTCTTTCAACATGAGTATGGTCTTCTCAATGCCAAAGTGGCCGGCCAAAGCCCCTCCATGGACTTCTTTAATCAAAAGCTCCCTAATACCTCCTTTGGGAACACATAGCCGGTTCCTTTGAATAAGAACCCCTCTTGAATGTGAAATGGGCCATGGGGGTGCCGTGAGCATACTTCAAAGGTCTCCTTGAAGTCTTCATCTTTGGGGTACAACTCTTTGATCAATTCAAACCCAAGGACTCTTGAATCAAGGGATGAGAGGAGGAGATATCTCCTAGACAAAGCATCCGCACCCTTGTTTAAGTGCCCAGACTTGTGGTGGATCACAAAGTGGAAAGCTTGAAGATATTCCACCCATTTAGCATGCCTTGGGTTGAGCTTATGTTGCCCTTGTATGAACTTGAGCGCCTCATGATCCGAATAGAGGATGAATTCTCCTCCCACCAAATAGTGTCTCCAATGTTCCAAGGCCTTCTTGTGATAGGACCGCCCCTATTCCCACTCCCGAAGCATCACACTCAACCTCAAATATCTTGGAGAAGCTTGGAAGAGCAAGTATGGGTGCACTAGTGAGTTTCTCCTTGACATCTTCAAAGGCGGTTTGGGCCTTTTCATTCCACTCAAACTTCTTGGACTTGAGGATCTCAGTCAAAGGAGCCATGATTGTGCTAAAATTCTTGACAAACCTCCTATAAAAAGAGGCTAAGCCATGAAAACTTCTCACTTGGTGGATAGATGAAGGAACCGGCCATTCTCGGATGGATTGGACTTTGCTCTCATCAACTTGTATCCCGTGGGCCGAAACAACATACCCTAAGAAAACAACTTGGGGAGTGAAGAAGTGACACTTCTCCAAGTTGCCATACAACTTCTCTTGGAAGAGAACTTCAAGAACTTGTTGGAGGTGATTAGCATGCTCCTTCTCACCTTGGCTATAAACCAAGATGTCATCGAAATAGACCACCACAAACCTTCCAATGAAAGGCTTGAGGACTTGATTCATTAGACGCATGAAAGTACTTGGAGCATTAGTAAGGCCAAATGGCATGACCAACCATTCATATAGTCCCCCTTTGGTCTTGAAGGCCGTCTTCCACTCATCCCCTTCATAGATTCGAATTTGATAGTAGCCACTCCTAAGATCAATCTTAGAGAAAACGGTGGCCCCATGCAACTCATCAAGTAGGTCCTCCAACCTAGGGATGGGATAGCGGTACTTAATAGTAATCTTGTTGATAGCCCTACTATCCACACACATCCTCATGCTTCCATCCTTCTTTGGAACCAATAAGGCCGGAACGGCACATGGACTCAAACTCTCCCGAATCATTCCTTTGGCCAAAAGTTCATCCACTTGTCTTTGGATTTCTTGGGTTTCTTGTGGGTTCATTCTATAGGCCGGTTTATTTGGAAGGGTGGATCCGGGAATGAGGTCTATCTTGTGTTGGATGGTCCTTTGAGGGGGTAGGCCATGAGGTATTTCTTGTGGGAACACATGATCATAGGTTTGGAGAATAGGGATTAGGAGGGGGTGGGAATGAGTGACGGTTTCGGTTTTCTCTAGGCCAAGTAAAAGCCATTCCTTGAATGATTCAAACTCATGGTTTTCGGCCTTGAAGAGGTTAGAGAGGAGGATGTCTTTTTGTGGGGTTTCTTTTGGCTTGAGGAGTTGGGAAGGACGAATGGGGGTTAGGGTGATTTTCTTGTGGTCTAAGATGAAGGAGTAGGTGTTCATCCGGCCATCATGCATAACATTTCTATCAAAAAGCCATGGTCTACCAAGGAGTACATGACATGCATCCATGGGAATCACATCACACCAAATCTCATCCTGATGTATATGTGGGTGGAAAGTGATCCAAATCAAACTCAAATCAAACTTAAGCAAAATGAAAAGAGAGAAAGATGCGAAAGATGAAGAATATCACTAAACAGGATAGAGATGGATAGTGCAAGACTTTGAGTATGAGATAATCCTTCCGGAGCCACTCACACCTTGGTCTTGGGCTAATTCCCTTCACTCTTCTGAGGAATCACTCCAAAGAAAAGAAGGAGAACCTAGAACACCACTTGAATTAGCCAAATTCAAGATATAGAACTAGGAATTTTTGGGACACAAATGAGAATCACTCTCAAAGGTGCTTGAATTACTCTTGAAAATGCCTTAGAAATCTGATCTACAATGCTCACACGCCCCCCCTTTATATAGGCTCAGCAAAAGACAACAAAAGGACTCAAATAACTCCTAACAATTAAAACTAGTAAAATGAAAAGACTAAGATAAATGGAAAGACACATCATAAAAGGGGTGGGGGAGGTTACAAGGAATATTCTAGGATTTCTTAGCTGATTACACCAATCTAGAAGGCTCCAAAACGTGCACAATGTCAGCCACACAATCACATGTAACCGAAGACTCTTCATATTCCCAGAATTAATCCTTGCAGCTGCCTCAACTTCAACAGAGCATAACTTCCAGAATACTCAGCCAAATCACGCGTTCTTGGGCTTGATAGAAATCCCTAGAAGTCTATTTTTCAGAATGGGCTCATTTGCTTAATTTGGATAAGCGGTTTAAAAGTTATGGCCCAAACAATTCACCTATCTCAGACTGGACTGGATCAGCATAACGTATCTTTGAGTGATATTTTGCCCAATCAAATGATGTCCAAATTAAACAAACTTGGGCTTATTTGAAAGATGAAATCTTAAGCTTCAAAAGCACATGGGCCCTCAAGTTGTGGGTCCACTTGAGCTTGTCCAAAAGTGGTCACAAAAATCGGGTTCCGCAGGGATGAATTCGGCACCAAATTTCTAGCAAAGCTTAACCTCTTTTTGACCTCTCCATAGTGTCGCGAGTCTTTGAACTCACTTAAGAAGACCAAATAGGCACATTTCCATGCATGATCTTCTTTGACCCTTTTCTTCTTTGAAATTGGACTTGAATAAAAATGATGCATATGGAAATATGCATCATACTCCCCGGGTTGTTTTGAGTTTGTCCTCAAACTCAAAGGGTTGGCAAGCCTCTCAAGAAAGGAGTCGCGCTTACAATATGGGAGCTTTTTGATGGAGACCATCGTGAGAAGCCCAAGGACCATCAAGCTCAGCCCAAGGAGGATTCACTCAAGCTTCAAGAGGTCAAGGAAGTTGCCAAACTTTGCCGGAAATTGGCGTTCATGCCCGAAGAGGTAGTGCCGCCTTCATCCAGAAATTTCCCGATTTTTGTGTGCACTTTTGGCCTACCTAACGTGGACCCACAACTTGAGGCTCCACATGGTTTTGAAGCTTAAGATGTCAGCTTTAAAATAAGCCCAATTTTATTTAATTTGGACATCATTTGATTGGGCAAAATATCACTCAAAGATACGTTGTGCTGATCCAGTCCAGTCTGAGATAGGTGCATTGTTTGGGCCATAACTTTCAAACCGCTTATCCAAATTGAGCAAATGAGCCCATTCTGGAAAATAGACTTCCAGGGCTTTCTAACAAGCCCAAGAACGCGTGATTTGGCCGAGTATTCTGGAAGTTATGCTCTGTTGAAGTTGAGGCAGTTGCAAGGATTAATGCTGGGAATATGAAGAGTCTTAGGTTACATATATTTGTGTGGCTGATATTGTGCACGTTTTAGATGCTTCTAGATTGATGTAATCAGCTGCAAAAATCCTAGAATATTCCTTGTAACCTCCCCCACCCCCTTTTATGATGTGTCTTTTCATTTTTCTTAGACTTTTCATTAGCTAGTTTTAATTGTTAGGAGTTATTTGAGTCTTTTGATTGTCTTTTGCTGAGTCTATAAAAGGGGAGGGGCATGTGAAGCTAATCATTCAGCATTGTAAGAGATTTCCAAAGTAATACAAGCACCTTTGAGAGTGATTCTCATTTGTGTCTCAAAATTCCTAGTTCTATATCTTGAATTTGGCTCATTCAAGTGGTGTTCTAGGTTCTCTTCCTTTTCCAATTGGAGTGATTCCTTGGTTAAGACAAGAGAATTAGCCCAAGATCAAGTCATTGAGTGGCTCCGTGAAGGATTATCTTAATTACAAGGTCTTGTTTATCCTTGTTCTTTTTGTTATTATTCTTCAAACCATCTCAAACTATCTTCCACCATATTCACTTTTCTTTGGTTGATTCTTGTTTAGTTTGAGTTTGAGTTGATTTGGTTCACTTACCACCCACATCTACATCAATTGGTATCAGAGCCAAGGCTTTTAAGTGACCCACATCATACCCAAACACATCCCAAAAAGCCAAAATACAAAAAAAAAAAGAGGCACAAACCGGCAATCCGAAGTCTTGAAGACCAGAGAAGCAGCACGGTGCCCCCGTGCCACAACACACGACCGTGCCATATTCTTTTTCCAGGAATCTTCAAGTCGAGACGGAGCACGGTGCCCCCGTGCCGCCAAGCACGACCGTGCCACTCTACTTTTCTGCATTTTCTTCAGCCGAAGCATAGCACGGCCTGACCGTGCCCCCTTGCACGACCGTGCCACTTTCCCTGCTGCATATTCTTCCTTCAACGCATCTCCAACATGTCTACAAAGTCCACAAGAAGCGACCAAGCACGTGTGGAAGAGTTAGAAGCACAACTCACTTATCTTCGAACTCAACTTGGGCAACTTTTGGAGGAGAAAAGAAGGTGGGTTCATAGCCCCACTCCCTCTCATCCTCATGAACCGGTGGTTGAATCTGAAGAGGAAGTCCATCACTCCCATGCCAATTCAAGTGATGAGGAACCCCCAAGGAGACGAAGGCAAGGAGGAAATATTGGTGGTGTCCGAATTGACATCCCCGAATTTGAAGGCCAACTTGATCCGGACTTATTTCTCGATTGGTTGCACACCATTGAGAGGATCTTTGAATATGAGGACATCCCGGAAGATAAGAAGGTAAAGCTTGTAGCCCTTAAACTCAGAAAATATGCTTCAATCTGGTGGGCTAACCTTGGAGCGAAAAGAGCAAGAAACGGGAAAGGGAAAATCAGAACTTGGGCCAAAATGAAAGAAAAACTCAAGGCCAAGTTTCTTCCCTCTCACTATGTGCAAGACAATTATCTCAAGCTCCATCGACTCAAGCAAGGATCCAAGAGTGTGGAAGAATACACTCGGGAGTTTGAACAACTCCTACTCAAATGCGATTTGAGAGAAGACGACTCACAAACCTTGGTAAGATACTTGACCGGTCTTGATGAGTCCATTGCTCATGTAATTGAGTTGCAACCCTATTCATCCCTAGATGACTTGAGTTCTCTAGCCTACAAGGTAGAGCAACAAAAGAAATCAAAGGGAAAGAGTGTCCTTTCCAAGCCTCTCTCTCGTCCTTACCCCACACAAAAGCCTCCGTACTACCCTCCTCGTCCACAAAATCCCCCACCTCCACAAACCAAAAACACCACTCCAAC
The DNA here is from genome assembly GCA_029747015.1 of Carnegiea gigantea. NCBI lineage: Eukaryota > Viridiplantae > Streptophyta > Magnoliopsida > Caryophyllales > Cactaceae > Carnegiea > Carnegiea gigantea. The sequence continues at coordinate 67,354 of JAKOGI010001478.1, forward strand.
CCCTCCAAAACCCTCCACACAAGAGCCCAAATCAAAGGACAAGGTTCGTTGCTTTCGGTGTCAAGGCATGGGACACTATGCATCTGAGTGTCCAAACAGGAGGATTGTTTCCCTAGCGGAGTACCAAGAAGCATGTGATGAACATGCCTATGATGAAGAAGAAGGAGAGCACTTTGAAGAAGGAAGTTTGGAAGAAGTTGAGGAAGGCCCCGATGAAGGAGAGTTGCTTGTTATCCGCCGGGCCTTGAGTGGAATTGCCACTCAAAAGGACATGGAGCAAAGAGAAGCCATTTTTCACACCAGGTGTACCGTAGGAGACAAGGTTTGTTCCCTTATCATTGATGGAGGTAGTTGTGCTAACGTTGCCTCAAAGACTATGGTGGACAAACTCAAGCTGCAAGTCTCTCCTCGTCCAAATCCCTACACCATACAATGGTTGAATCAAGGCAAAGGTTTGCAAATTACTCACCGTTGTCTTGTTTCCTTTTCAATTGGGAAAAACTATAAAGATGAGATTTGGTGTGATATAGTCCCCATGGATGCTTGCCATATATTATTGGGTAGACCATGGCTTTTTGATAGAAGTGTCATCCATGATGGCCGGATGAACACTTACTCTTTTCTCAAGGACCGTAAGAAAATCACTCTTACCCCTCTCAAAAGTCCTTCCCCCTCTAAGCCAAAAGACAATCCTCATTTGGAAGTCTTCTTTACTACTCTTCTCAAATCTGAGCACCATGAGTATGAGTCTTTTAAAGACTTGATACTTTTACAAGAAGAGTCTAAGCCATCATCTCCCTCACATCCACTACTCACCCCTCTTCTACAAGCCTATCACCATGTTTTTCCACAAGAAATTCCACATGGCCTTCCCCCTCCAAGATCTATCCAACACAAGATAGACCTCGTTCCCGGATCCGTACTTCCAAACAAGCCGGCATACCGGATGTCTCCAAGCGAAACTCAAGAAGTCCAAAGACAAGTGGATGATCTCTTGTCAAAGGGTTTAATTCGGGAAAGTCTAAGCCCATGTGCCGTGCCCGCCCTCCTTGTTCCTAAGAAGGATGGTAGCATGCGTATGTGTGTTGATAGCCGGGCAATAAACAAGATCACTATCAAGTACCGGTTTCCTATTCCCCGATTGGAAGATCTATTGGATGAATTACATGGAGCCGCTATCTTTTCTAAGATTGATCTTAGAAGTGGCTATTATCAGATTCGTATTTTTGAAGGTGATGAATGGAAAACCGCCTTTAAGACTAAAGGAGGTTTATATGAGTGGCTTGTAATGCCATTCGGGCTTACTAATGCCCCGAGCACTTTTATGAGACTCATGAACCAAGTTCTCAAGCCCCTCATTGGAACTTGTGTTGTTCGTTTACTTTGATGATATCTTGGTCTATAGCAAGACCGAGGAGGAGCATGCCAAGCATTTGCAACAAGTTTTGGAGATTCTTTCACAAGAACAACTTTATGGCAATATGGAGAAATGCTTTTTCTTCACTCCTCAAGTGGTATTCTTGGGTTTCATTGTTTCCGCCCAAGGCCTCCAAGTTGATGAAAGCAAGATCAAGGCTATTCAAGAGTGGCCAACTCCTACATCCGTCACTCAAGTAAGGAGTTTTCATGGCCTAGCCTCATTTTACCGGAGGTTCATTAGAAATTTCAGCACTATCGTGGCTCCTATGACCGAGGTAATTAAAGGCAAAGAGTTTTCATGGAATGAGCAAGCACAACAAGCCTTTGAAGAGATTAAGAAGAAGCTCACTAGTTCCCCCGTTCTAGCCTTGCCTGACTTTACCAAAGTCTTTGAAGTAGAATGTGATGCATCCGGGGTAGGAATTGGAGCTGTCCTATCTCAAGAGAGGAGACCCATTGCCTTTTTAGTGAGAAGCTCAACGATGCCAAGAAGAAGTACTCCACCTATGACAAGGAGTTTTATGCAATCATTAGAGCATTGGAGCATTGGCGTCATTACTTAGTTGGAGGTGAGTTCATCCTTCATTCCGACCATGAAGCTCTCAAATACATTCAAGGACAACACAAGCTCAACCCTAGACATGCTAAATGGGTAGAGTATCTTCAGTCCTTCCACTTCACTATCCAACATAAGGCGGGTACTCTCAACAAAGGAGCTGATGCATTGTCAAGAAGGTACTTATTACTCTCCACTTTGAGTACTAAAGTACTTGGGTTTGAAGTTGTTAAAGATTTGTACCCAAAAGATGATGATTTCAAGGACATTTTTGAGAAGTGTCTTAAGCACCCCCATGGGTTGTTCCACTTAGAAGATGGGTTCCTATTCAAAGGTTCACGCCTTTGTATACCTCAATGTGGATTTCGTGAACTGCTTATCCAAGAGCTGCATGGAGGAGCCCTAGCTGGCCATTTTGGTGTTGAGAAGACTAGATCAATGTTGAAGGAACACTACTATTGGCCTAAGATGTCAAGAGATGTAGAGCATTTCATCAAAAGATGTTCTACTTGTCAAATGGCTAAGAGCCATTCTTTGCCCCAAGGATTGTATTCTCCACTCCCCATTCCTCAAGCCCCTTGGGAAGATATTAGCCTGGATTTTATCACGGGTTTGCCTAGAACCCAAAGGAACAAAGACTCCATTATGGTGGTTGTGGATCGATTCTCCAAGATGGCGCATTTCATCCCTTGCCACACCACTAATGATGCTACTCAAGTGGCTAATCTTTACTTCAAGGAGATTGTGAGACTACATGGCATTCCAAAGAGCATGGTATCCGATCGTGACTCCAAGTTTCTTAGTCATTTTTGGCTAACTCTATGGCGCAAATTGGGTACTCAACTCAAGTTTAGCACTACTTGTCATCCCCAAACTGATGGCCAAACTGAAGTCACTAATAGGACTTTGGGTACCTTACTTCGAGTCCTAGTGAAGAAGCATTTGAAGAATTGGGATGAGTTGCTACCACATGCCGAGTTTGCATTCAATCGAGTGCCTAGCAAGTCCACCCAACTCTCTCCATTTCAAGTTGTCTATGGCTACAATCCCAAGAGTCCCTTGGATCTTGTTCCCATTCCAACTCCCACAAAATTTAGTTGGGAAGCTGAAAAAAGAGCCAAGGAGATCCAAGATCTTCATGCAAGAGTTAGAGATAACATTGCCAAGGCTAATGAAAGAGCCATGCAAAGCGCCAACAAGCATCGCAAGGAGGTACATTTTCAACCAGGAGATTTGGTATGGATTCACATGAGGAAGGAGCGTTTCCCTTCGAAGAGAAAATCTAAGTTGATGCCGCGTTCCGATGGTCCATTTGAAATCCTTGAGAAGGTTGGGCCCAATGCATACAAGGTTGATCTACCTGGAGATTATGGAGTTTCGGCTACCTTCAATGTCTCCGATCTTAGCCCCTATTTCGATGATGAGCCCCTTCCTAGTTTGAGGGCAAACTTTCACTTACCCGGGGGGAATGATGGAGACCATCGTGAGAAGCCCAAGGACCATCAAGCTCAGCCCAAGGAGGACTCACTCAAGCTTCAAGAGGTCAAGGAAGTTGCCAAACTTTGCCGGAAATTGGCGTTCATGCCCGAAGAGGTAGTGCCGCCTTCATCCAGAAATTTCCCGATTTTTGTGTGCACTTTTGGCCTACCTAACGTGGACCCACAACTTGAGGCTCCACATGGTTTTGAAGCTTAAGATGTCAGCTTTAAAATAAGCCCAATTTTATTTAATTTGGACATCGTTTGATTGGGCAAAATATCACTCAAAGATACGTTGTGCTGATCCAGTCCAGTCTGAGATAGGTGCATTGTTTGGGCCATAACTTTCAAACCGCTTATCCAAATTGACCAAATGAGCCCATTCTGGAAAATAGACTTCCAGGGCTTTCTAACAAGACCAAGAAGTCGTGATTTGGCCGAGTATTCTGGAAGTTATGCTCTGTTGAAGTTGAGGCAATTGCAAGGATTAATGCTGGGAATATGAAGAGTCTTAGGTTACATATATTTGTGTGGCTGATTTTGTGCATGTTTTAGATGCTTCTAGATTGATGTAATCAGCTGCAAAAATCCTAGAATATTCCTTGTAACCTCCCCCACGCCCTTTTATGATGTGTCTTTTCATTTTTCTTAGACTTTTCATTAGCTAGTTTTTAATTGTTAGGAGTTATTTGAGTCTTTTGATTGTCTTTTGCTGAGTATATAAAAGGGGAGGGGCATGTGAAGCTAATCATTCAGCATTGTAAGAGATTTCCAAAGTAATACAAGCACCTTTGAGAGTGATTCTCATTTATGTCTCAAAATTCCTAGTTCTATATCTTGAATTTGGCTCATTCAAGTGGTGTTCTAGGTTCTCTTCCTTTCCCAATTGGAGTGATTCCTTGGTTAAGGCAAGAGAATTAGCCCAAGATCAAGTCATTGAGTGGCTCCGTGAAGGATTATCTTAATTACAAGGTCTTGTTTATCCTTGTTCTTTTTGTTATTATTCTTCAGACCATCTCAAACTATCTTCCACCATATTCACTTTTCTTTGGTTGATTCTTGTTTAGTTTGAGTTTGAGTTGATTTGGTTCACTTACCCCCCCACATATACATCACTTTTGGGGAAGGAGGTCACAGGGCATCACCTCTAGAGAGATATAGAAGAGGGTGAGGGGAGGATGATAAAACGGGTCATACCTGGTGAGGAGAAGAGGCGGAAGTGAGAAATCTTCTTTGGGGGCAAGGGTTTGGGAAGGATGAATGAGAATTAAGGCTTGTCGGTCCTTTTGTGGCTTGAGGGGTTGAGAAGGTTGAATGGGGGTTAAGGTGAATTCTTCTTGGGTCAAGAGTTGCTCAACTTCTTCAATAACCCCACATGCCTCCAACTCAGGTGCTTGGAGTTCGGTAGGGCATACTTCTTGAATCAAGAGTTGTTCAAACTCTTCAGCAACCCTACATGGCTTCATCACTTCAAGGTCTTTAACTACATGCTCTTCAATTCTTGGGGTTATGCTCAAATTCACCTCATTATCTTCTTGGCACCCTTCTTGGGTGAAAGATTGCTCAATTTTGTTGCACAATCTCTTCTTGCTTCAACTCGGATCTTTGGGCCTCAAGTTCAAAGGTCTCTTCATCACCATAGTCATCAAAAACAGGAGGTAGGTCAACTAGGCTTGAAGCTTCCTCCCCAAGGATCTTTTCATCTTTGTTGGGGTTAGGTTTCTCCAAACAAAGGAAGGAAGTAGAGTCAGAGATACAAGCACTCATGGGACTCCCCTTGTTGAAAGGGATGTCTTTAGAAGAGGAATTAAAGCCATTTCCCCCAAAGGTAAGAAAAAGATGCTTGTGTAAGTAAGAGGTTGGAGCAAAAGCATACTTTAGTTTACCTCTCAACTTATCCCATGTTCTGATCTTACTTTTTCCTCTCTTCTTCTTGTTATACTTGTACTTTTCCCACCATTCAAGTGCATGGCCTCGGAGCTTCTTGATAACCACCTTAAACTTCTCTTGCTCATCAATATTGTAGCGAGTGATGACTTGATCCACTTTGGAAATCCAGTAAGGGAAATCTTCTTTTTGGCCACTGATGTATATGTGGGTGGTAAGTGAACCAAATCAAACTTAAACAATTCCAAACAAGAATCAAACCAAAGAAAAGTGAATATGGAAGATAGATTGAGATGGATCGAAGAATAATAACAAAAGAGGACAAAGGGATAAACAAGACCTTGCACTTGAGATAATCCTTCACGGAGCCACTCAAGGACTTGATCTTGGGCAAAAAATTCTCTTGTCTTCACCAAGGAATCACTCCAATTGGAAAGGAAGAGAACCTAGAACACCACTTGAACTTTGCCAAAAATTCAAAGATATAGAAACTAGGGATTGGAAACTTTTGGAGAATCACACTCAAAGGGTAATTTGTATTTCCCTTTTGGGAAAAGCGACAACTCTGAATTCAAAATGCAACTAATAACCCACCTATTATAGCTAAACAAAAGACCTTGAGGCAAGACATGGCTTTTGGTAAGTTGACAAGTAGAACACCGTTTAACATAATGCTCAACATCCTTGGCTATCTTGGGCCAATAGTAGTGTTCTTTCAACATAAGTGTGGTCTTCTCAATGCCAAAGTGGCCGGCCAAAGCCCCTCCATGGACTTCTTTAATCAAAAGCTCCCTAATACCTCCCTTGGGAACACATAGCCGGTTCCCTTTGAATAAGAACCCCTCTTGAATGTGAAATGGGCCATGGGGGTGCCGTGAGCATACTTCAAAGGTCTCCTTGAAGTCTTCATCTTTGGGGTACAACTCTTTGATCAATTCAAACCCAAGGACTCTTGAATCAAGGGATGAGAGGAGGATGTCTTTTTGTGGGGTTTCTTTTGGCTTGAGCAGTTGGGAAGGACGAATGGGGGTTAGGGTGATTTTCTTGTGGTCTAAGATGAAGGAATAAGTGTTCATCCGGCCATCATGCATAACATTTCTATCAAAAAGCCATGGTCTACCAAGGAGTACATGACATGCATCCATGGGAATCACATCACACCAAATCTCATCCTTATTGTTCTTTCCAATGCTCAAAGTAACTAAGCAACGGGATGAAACATGAATACCTTTGTGATGTATCCTCAAGGGGCAACCAAGAGGATAGGAAAGGGGATGGAGTGAATGCAATGGAAGGTAACAACAAGGCAACTTTGAATCCACAAACTCACCTTGATTTGGAGATGATAGAACGGAACTAACACCGACCTTGGATACAGAAACACCACCAAGGTTTGATGTTAGGGCCCTTAACAACTCCTTGGATACAGAAACACCACCAAAGAGAGGTTAAGACTCTTGCTAGGTCACCACCCTACCCGGCCAAAGATAGAGATAAGCTAGAAGAGAGTTTTGAGAGTTCAAAGGAGCTAAGGCTCAACTTCATTCAAATGCATCAACTTGTTAAACATACAAGGCAGCAAGGGAGGTTTTATAATCCTCCTAAACACAAGCATTCAGCTTACAAAGTCAAATTAGAAGCTAAACTAGGCTAAAACCCGAAAACCAAAACAACACCAAAAACGGTTAGATTAAACCGTAGCTCGACAACACTTAATTGTTGATCTTGAGGCTGAGTTGTCGACTTGGGAGGCTTGGGAGGACATAATCAGCTTCAAGGCATTTAATCATGACCTTTGCAAGTGGATTAAACCTTGATAAGAGCAAAAGCACCTCAAAAAGAACAACATGCAGCTGGCTGTCTTTACCCGGGTAAAAGGGAGTTTCTTCCCTTAATTTGCTGGTTAATAGCTCCTTAGGTGTGTAATTTGGCTGAGGTTTTTTATGGCCACTTGATAATATTATTAATGCACTTTCAAGCCATAAAAGTTTCAGTCCAAATGGAGGAGCTTTGGTCGTCCAAACAGACCCATTTCCAGAACCGGGCAAAACTGAAACAGTTTTGAGCACTTGACTTCAACAGCTGATTTGAGGTAGCAAATGACCTCCAAATGACTTGCAATCGGTCTTATTGGAAAGAACACATCTTAAACTTAAAGTTAGGCCTCCTATCCCAGGAAGGTCACGTAATAATGTGTGCAAAACCGGGCTTGTGCACGGACTGAAAACAGGATGAAGGCTGAAAATGACTAAGGCAAACTAGGCATGTCTTTGGCACTTTAGCCATTGAATCTGATTGTTTTGGACCACCTTAGGGTGGGTATTCATGGTCACGGGTGGATCTCCATCATCCTCCCCTTGTTGAGGAGAATTTGCCCTCAAATTGTCCTTGAACTCATGGTGTGAGACCTTGAGAAGTAGCTCTTTAGTAGTGAGGAGTAAGTCCGAATGCTCTCGATTCTTTTGGGGCTTAATTTTGTGGAGTTGGGATGGGCTTAGGGGGGCAAGGGTGATCCTCTTTCCATCTTTTTGAAAGGTATAAGTATTCAAATAGCCATCATGCATTACCTTTCGGTCAAACAACCATGGCCTTCCCAACAAAAGATGACATGCATCCATGGGGATTATGTCGCACCACAACTCATCTTGGTAACTTTTACCAATGGAAAATGAAATCAAGCACCTAGAATTTACTTGCAATCCTTTGCCTTGATTGAGCCATTGGATGTTGTAAGGATGGGGGTGAGCCGAGGCTTGGAGATTGAGTTTCTTCACCATGCTAAGTGAGGCCACGTTCGCACAACTGCCACCATCGATAATCACGGAACACACTTGGCCATGGACCGTGCATCTTGTGTGAAATAGGTCTTCCCTTTGGTCCTCCTTGTCTCCTTTATGGCTACTCAAGGCTCTCCTCAACACAAGTAACTCTCCTTCGTCCGCCTCCTCCACGACCTCCTCCATGAAATACACCTCCTTGTCCTCCTCCTCCTTTTTCTCCTTAGTCGCTTCCCATTCGGCCAAGGAGATGACTCTCCTATTTGGACATTCCGAGGCTATGTGGCCTAGACCTTGACACTTAAAACATCTTTTTGTGTTCAAGGTTGTGGGGTTTGGACGGTTTGGAAGGGTTAGGCTCTTTTGAGGAGCTTGGTTCTTTTGTGTGGTGGAAGGGGTTGGAACCGTGGGTTTAGAAGGTGGGGAAGAGCTCCCCTTGTTGAAGGGTTGGCTCTCGGGAAAGGGTTTGAGGGGTTCTCTTTTGAGGGGCTTGGATTTTCTTTGTTGCTCCACTTTATGGGCTAAGACACACACTTCATCAAAGGTAGTATATTGTTGCAATTCTACCACATGGGCATACCTAGGATCTAACCCACCCAAATACCTCACTATGGTTTGCTCTTCGGGCTCCCTCAAATCACACTTGATTATCAACTTCTCAAATTCCCTAGTGTACTCCTCAACACTCAAGTTCCCTTGGGTAAGATTGTGAAGTTGGGAGTAGTTGTCTTGTAGGTAAGATGGGGGTAAGAAACGGGCCTTGAGTTTGGCTTTCATTTTCTCCCATGTCCTAATCTTTCCCTTCCCTTGCCTAACTCTCTTTGCACAAAGGTTGGACCACCAAAGAGAAGCGTATTTACGAAGTTTAAGGGCCACAAGTTTTACCTTATTTCCCTCGGATATCTCTTTGTAGTCGAAGATCCTCTCGACAGTTTGCAACCATTCTAGGAACTCATCGGGGTCTAGCTTCCCTTCAAACTCCGGAATTTCCACTCGGATGTCTCCTTGGTGAGAGGTTGTTCGCCTTCCTCTTCTTGATCTTCCGTAAGCCTCCTCTTCACTTGATGAACTCAAGGGTGGGGCCTCTCTTACTTCCGGCTCGGAGTCGGAGGAGTTAGAAGATCGGGAACTTCTAATCTCCTTGCGCTTTTGTGTCAAGGAGTCTCCAAGTTGTCGCCTCAAATACTCGTTCTGCCCTTTGATCTCCTCATTTTGAAGCCTCAAGGCCTCATAATTTCTCATGAGAGCCTCAAACTTTTCTTCCATGGTCATGCTAGTAGTGCTCACGTTGAAACCAGGAGGAACCTCACGGCTGGGATGCGGCACGGGCGTGCGGTGAGGCACGGTGTGACCGTGCTCTGGCTCTGGACGGGGGTGAAATTGAGATGTTGCCGGAATAGGGGTGGCACGGTCGTGCGACATGGCACGGTGTGGGCGTGCTGAAGTACTGGCTTGTGGGTGAAAAGCAAGTGTAGCTGGATTGTGAAGGTGGCACGGTCGTGCTCTTTGGCACGGGCTGACTGTGCCGCTTTTCTGCGCAGTGGGAAACCGTGGAGCACGGTTTGGTGTTTTTGAGGGGGAATGCGTTTGGGGTGTTTGGAAGGATGTTGGGCAACAAGCTTAGGCCTAGGGAAGCCTTAGCTCTAATACCAAATATGATGTATCCTCAAGGGGCAACCAAGAGGATAGGAAAGGGGATGGAGTGAATGCAATGGAAGGTAATAACAAGGCAACTTTGAATCCACAAACTCACCTTGATTTGGAGATGATAGAACGGAACTAACACCGACCTTGGATATAGAAACACCACCAAGGTTTGATGTTAGGGCCCTTAACAACTCCTTGGATACAGAAACACCACCAAAGAGAGGTTAAGACTCTTGCTAGATCACCACCCTACCCGGCCAAAGATAGAGATAAGCTAGAAGAGAGGTTTGAGAGTTCAAAGGAGCTAAGGCTCAACTTCATTCAAATGCATCAACTTGTTAAACATACAAGGCAGCAAGGGAGGTTTTATAATCCTCCTAAACACAAGCATTCAGCTTACAAAGTCAAATTAGAAGCTAAACTAGGCTAAAACCCGAAAACCAAAACAACACCAAAAACGGTTAGATTAAACCGTAGCTCGACAACACTTAATTGTTGATCTTGAGGCTGAGTTGTCGACTTGGGAGGCTTGGGAGGACATAATCAGCTTCAAGGCATTTAATCATGACCTTTGCAAGTGGATTAAACCTTGATAAGAGCAAAAGCACCTCAAAAAGAACAACATGCAGCTGGCTGTCTTTACCCGGGTAAAAGGGAGTTTCTTCCCTTAATTTGCTGGTTAATAGCTCCTTAGGTGTGTAATTTGGCTGAGGTTTTTTATGGCCACTTGATAATATTATTAATGCACTTTCAAGCCATAAAAGTTTCAGTCCAAATGGAGGAGCTTTGGTCGTCCAAACAGACCCATTTCCAGAACCGGGCAAAACTGAAACAGTTTTGAGCACTTGACTTCAACAGCTGATTTGAGGTAGCAAATGACCTCCAAATGACTTGCAATCGGTCTTATTGGAAAGAACACATCTTAAACTTAAAGTTAGGCCTCCTGCATCCCAGTCATATCCATCGGAAGGTCACGTAATAATGTGTGCAAAACCGGGCTTGTGCACGGACTGAAAATAGGATGAAGGCTGAAAATGATTAAGGCAAACTAGGCATGTCTTTGGCACTTTTGCCATTGAATCTGATTGTTTTGGACCACCTTGAGGGTGGGTATTCATGGTCACGGGTGGATCTCCATCACTTTGCCTTGGTTGAGCCATTGAATGGTGTATGGAAAGGGGTGTGGAGATGCCGTGAGTTGAAGCTTGTCCACCAAGGTCTTGGATGCCACATTGGTGCAACTCCCTCCATCGATGATGAGGGAACATACTTTGCCTCCTATGGTGCACCTTGTGTGAAAGATGGCCTCCCTTTGTTCGTTCCCATCTTGAGTAGCCAACCCACACAAAGCTCGCCTAACCACCAAGAGTTCACCTTCATCCGGACCCTCCTCTACTTCTTCTAGGGCTCATTCATGTACAACTCCTTTTCTTCTTCCATTTCCATTCAAAAGATGCTTGGTACTCGGCTAGGGTGACCACTCTCTTGTTTGGACATTCGGATGCAATATGTCCAAGGCCTTGGCACCTAAAGCACCTCCTTGTCTCCTTTGGTTTTGTGGACATTTGAGGGGCTGTTTTGGGGACCGAAGGGGGAGGAGGTTTCGGGTTTGGAGGGTTAAAGGGCTTTGGCGTGGTGTATGAAGGCCTTTGAGGACTGTAGGCACGATTTTGTGGTTTAAAGGCTTCACTCTTTCCCTTAGTCTTCTTTTGTAGTTCCACCTTGTGAGCTGGAGAACTTAACTCATCAAGGGTGGTGTATGGGTGCAACTCCACTACATGGGCTATCTTCTCATCCAACCCACAAAGATACCTCACCAAAGTTTGTTCCTCATCCTCTTTAAGGTCACATTTTATGATCAATTGCTCAAATTCCCTCGTATATTCCTCCACACCTAGAGACCCTTGTTTCAAATGGTGGAGTCTAGAAAAGTTCTCTTGAAAGTAGTGAGATGGAAGGAACTTCTCTTTGAGTTTTTCTTTCATTTTCCTCCAAGTTTTAATCTTCCCCTTCCCTTTCTTGGCCCTCTTAGATAAAACATTAGCCCACCAAGTAGAAGCATACTTTCTAAGTTTAAGGGCAACTAGTTTTACCTTCTTTTCATCCGGGATGTCCTTGTAGTCGAACACCCTCTCCACGGTTTGTAGCCAATCCAAGAACTCGTCCGGATCAAGCTTGCCTTCAAACTCGGGGATGTCAACTTTGAAGTCGTTGAATCCACCTCCTTGATGCCTTTCTTGTCTCCTTGATCCTCTACTAGCTCTTCCTTGTGACCCAAAAGGGTTGAAATCCGAATCACTTTCACCCGGGTCACTAGATTCACTTGGAATAGGTGAATCCCTCAAGTTGTCTCTCCTTTCCTTCATGAGCCTTTGAAGTTGAGTTTGCAAGTACTTGACTCTAGCTTCCATTTCGGCCTTTTCTCTTAAGGCTTGTTCGGCCACTTGCTCGGGTGTTTGGCTAGAAGACATGATATGTGGGCTTTGTGGGAGAGAAACACGAGATTTGGCTGAGAATGGGGTGGCACGGTCGTGCCGTGGGACACGGGCTTCCCGTGCCAAGTTACTGCCGTGACAAAAGTGCAGAAAAGAGGTGGCACGGTCGTGCCTTAAAGCACGGGTAGGCCGTGCCACAATTCTGTCCCGTGCGGATAGAGAAAGGATGTTTTGTGGTTTGTGTTTGAAAAATGTGTTTGGGTGGAAGCTTGGCCAAGCGGGTAGCCTAAGCTTTGATACCAAGATGATGTATGTAGCCTAGGTGATGCCAAGAATGAAGATAAAAGATGGGAAAGATAGAAAACCAAACCAAGCAAAAACAAGTAGCTCTAACCGGTTTTGGAAGATAGAATGCAACCCTCTTGTCTAGGATAAGCCAATGGCGCCACCTAGAAGAGAAGTTGGGCTATTCCTTCTTCACTTATGGATACAGAATATCACCACCATAAGCAAGAGAAAGGAACCTAGAAGATCACCACTTGAACTAGCCAATTCAAGCTAAAGCAACTAGGAGTTTCAATGGAGAGTAAAACACTTAGATTTCATTGCATGATATTCAAAGCTGCCTTCTTACATTCCTAAAGGTCCCTTATATAGGAGGGAGTGATGTATATGTGGGTGGAAAGTGATCCAAATCAAACTCAAATCAAACTTAAGCAAAATGAAAAGAGAGAAAGATGCGAAAGATGAAGAATATCACCAAACAGGATAGAGATGGATAGTGCAAGACTTTGAGTATGAGATAATCCTTCCGGAGCCACACACACCTTGGTCTTGGGCTAATTCCCTTCACTCTTCTGAGGAATCACTCCAAAGAAAAGAAGGAGAACCTAGAACACCACTTGAATTAGCCAAATTCAAGATATAGAACTAGGAATTTTTGGGACACAAATGAGAATCACTCTCAAAGGTGCTTGAATTACTCTTGAAAATGCCTTAGAAATCTGATCTACAATGCTCACACGCCCCCCCTTTATATAGGCTCAGCAAAAGACAACAAAAGGACTCAAATAACTCCTAACAATTAAAACTAGTAAAATGAAAAGACTAAGATAAATGGAAAGACACATCATAAAAGGGGGGGGGGAGGTTACAAGGAATATTCTAGGATTTCTTAGCTGATTACACCAATCTAGAAGGCTCCAAAACGTGCACAATGTCAGCCACACAATCACATGTAACCGAAGACTCTTCATATTCCCAGAATTAATCCTTGCAGCTGCCTCAACTTCAACAGAGCATAACTTCCAGAATACTCGGCCAAATCACGCGTTCTTGGGCTTTATAGAAAGCTCTGGAAGTCTAGTTTCCAGAATGGGCTCATTTTTTCAATTTGGATAAGCGGTTTAAAAGTTATGGCCCAAACAATGCACCTATCTCAGACTGGACTGGATCAGCATAACGTATCTTTGAGTGATATTTTGCCCAATCAAATGATGTCCAAATTAAACAAACTTGGGCTTATTTGAAAGATGAAATCTTAAGCTTCAAAAGCACATGGGCCCTCAAGTTGTGGGTCCACTTGAGCTTGTCCAAAAGTGGTCACAAAAATCGGGTTCCGCAGGGATGAATTCGGCACCAAATTTCTAGCAAAGCTTAACCTCTTTTTGACCTCTCCATAGTGTCGCGAGTCTTTGAACTCACTTAAGAAGACCAAATAGGCACATTTCCATCCATGATCTTCTTTGACCCTTTTCTTCTTTGAAATTGGACTTGAATAAAAATGATGCATATGGAAATATGCATCATAGAGCCTCAAAATTCAGATTACATGGGTTACAATGCAAGCCAAACGGATCAAGACAAAAGGGAAGCACAAAAAGCAAGAAAAGTACAAAAGGTGATGTTGACAGTTGCTGTCCAGTTTTCCAGATTGCAGGGTCAACTTTCAGCAGCTGTATCTTCGTCCTTACTTACCCAAATTGGCTCCAACATACCTTATTAGAAAGCTTAGAAAGTGTTCTTTCATATGACTACTTTTGGAGCTCATTTGGTGCAGCCGTTCAGGAGATAAACAGAACAAACAGATGGTGCAGGCTGACTTCCCAAAAGCAGCTTTAGAAGTTTCCTTGCTTTTAGCCTCCTTGGGACACGTTTGACTCTGGTTTCTTTTCCCACCCTTTTAGCCAATTCAAAAAAGGATCTAGGGGTTAAAATTCCAGGTTGTTAGGGTTACTTTAGGTTGGGGAAAATGGGCTCCCAAAACCGGACAAAATCTGACCTGGAAAACAGTTTTGGACAGTTTGGCTTTAACAAAGGGTTTGGATGGGCAAATGACATCCAAATGGGCTGAAACTTGATTTATTGGGCATCTAACTCTCCAATCTTTCCAGACATACCAAAAGTTTGGCTTTAAAGCCTCAGGTCATCAGGTCACCAAGGTCAGAAAGTCGGGCCATGTGCGGGATGAGCCCGGCAGAATGCAAGTGATCGTGTCATGAGTGATTTCTAATCCTTGGAAAGCCTTTGTGACCTCTTGAGCTATAAGAACCCCTTGGGGCTGATCCCCATCAGGAAATTCGTACTTGGGCACAAATAAGGGACAAATTAAAGGCCAAATTCCTACCCACCCACTATCTCCATGACAACTACCTCAAATTCCATAACCTTAAACAAGGAACCAAGAGTGTGGAAGAGTATACTAGGGAATTCGAACAACTCCTCTTGAAATGTGATTTGAGGGAAGATGAGAGTCAGACTCTTGTGCGGTATTTGAGTGGGTTGGATGATCAAATTGCCCATGTTATTGAGTTACATCTGTACTCCTCACTTGATGAGCTTAGTTCCCTTGCATACAAAGTTGAACAACACCGAAAAGCCAAAGGGAAGGGTATTGTGTCCAAGCCTCCTCCTCCTCGGTCCTACCCCTTTCAAAGACCCCCAAACACAACTCCTAGACCACAAGCTCCACCACCTCCATGGCCAAATCCCTCACATACCCAAAACACACCTCAAAGAAACCCCCTCAAACAGGAAGATAGAAGGAGGTGTTTTCGGTGTCAAGGACTAAGGCATATTGCTTCCGAGTGTCCAAACAAAAGAGTTGTCACCTTGGCTGAATTTCAAGCTTCCTTTGAGGGGCTTGACGGGGAAAATGAAGAAGAGGTAGAGCAAGGCTCGAATGAGTCTCTAGAAGAAGTTGAAGAAGGTCCGGACGAAGGAGAACTCTTGGTCATTCGAAGGGCCTTGAGTGGCCTATCTTCCCAAGATGAGCTTGAACAAAGAGAGTCCATCTTCCATACAAGGTGCACCGTAGGAGGCAAGGTGTGCTCCCTTATCATTGATGGGGGAAGTTGTGCAAATGTGGCCTCACAATCCATGGTGGACAAACTCAAGCTCTCGGTGACCCCCCCATCCAAAGCCATACACCATCCAGTGGCTCAATCAAAGCAAAGGTTTGCAAATCTCTTCTCGGTGCCTCTTGTCCTTAAGCATTGGGAAGACGTATGAAGATGAGGTTTGGTATGACATTGTACCAATGGATGCTTGCCATGTCTTGTTGGGTCGCCCTTGGCTCTTTGATAGAAGAGTAATGCATGATGGTCGTATGAATACCTACACCTTCACCAAGGACCACAAAAAGATCACCCTCACTCCCCTCAAATCACCCACACTCTCCAAACCCAAAGAAAAACCACAAATGGATGTCTTTCTCACCACCCTCCTAAAGTCCCAAATGCATGAATTTGAACCCTCCAAAGAATGGCTATTGCTAGGCCAAGAGCCGGCCTTAACTCCGGTCTCCAACCATCCCATGCTCACCCCCCTCTTACACACCTTCCAACATGTCTTCCTGATGGGGATCAGCCCCAAGGGGTTCTTCTAGCTCAAGAGGTCATAAAGGCTTTCCAAGGACTAGAAATCAATCAAGAGATGATCACTTGCATTCTACCGGGTTCATCCTGCGCATGGCCCGACTTTCTGACCTTGGTAACTGATGTATGTAGCCTAGGGGATGCCAAGAATGAAGATAAAAGATGGGAAAGATAGAAAACCAAACCAAGCAAAAACAAGTAGCTCTAACCGGTTTTGGAAGATAGAATGCAACCCTCTTGTCTAGGATAAGCCAATGGCGCCACCTAGAAGAGAAGTTGGGCTATTCCTCCTTCACTTATGGATACAGAATTAAATCACCACCATAAGCAAGAAGAGGAACCTAGAAGAACACCACTTGAACTAGCCAATTCAAGCTAAAGCAACTAGGAATTTCAAAGAGAGAGTAAACACTCACTTTCTTTTGTATTTCAAATTCAAGCTGCCTTCTTACATTCCTAAAGGCCCCTTATATAGGAGGGAGCCTCAAAATTCAGATTACAAGGGGTACAAACCAAGCCAATCGGACCAAGACAAAAGGGGAAGCACAAAAAGCAAGAAAAGTACAAAAGGTGATGGTGACAGTTGCTGGCAGCTTTCCAGTTTTGCAGGGTCAACTTTCTGCAGCCATATCTCCCTTTCTACTTACCCAAATTGGCTCCAACATATCTTAATAGAAAGCTTAGAAAGTGCTCTTTCATATGACGACTTTTGGAGCTCAGTTGGTGCAGCCGTTCAGGAGTTATAAGCAGAACAAGTGAGATGATGCAGTCTGACTTCCAAAAGGCACCTTTAGAAGTTTCCTCTCTTTTAGCCTCCTTGGGACACGTTTGACTCTGGTTTCTTTTCCCACCCTTTTAGCCAACTCAAAAAGGGATCTAGGTTTCAAAATTCCAGGTTGTTAGGAGTACTTTAGGTTAGGGAAATTGGGCTTCCAAAACCGGGTACAATCTGGCCTGGAAGAACAGTTTGGGCAGTTGGGCTTTAACAAAGGGTTTGGGTGGGCAAATGACATCCAAATGGGATGAAACTTGATTTATTGGGCAGCTAACTCTCCCATCTTTCCAGGAACACCAAAAGTTTGGCTTTAAAGCCTCAGGACATCAGGTTACCAAGGTCAGAAAGTCGGGCCATGCGCAGGATGAACCCGGTAGAATGCAAGTGATCATCTCTTGATTGATTTCTAGTCCTTGGAAAGCCTTTATGACCTCTTGAGCTAGAAGAACCCCTTGGGGCTGATCCCCATCATCCCCCCCAGCTTGGAAAGAGTTTGTCCTCAAACTTGGTAGCTCTTCTTCTTCATCAAAGTAGGGCCTCAAATCGGCTACATTGAATGTAGCGATACTCCATACTCGCCGGGCAAGTCAACCTTGTATGCATTGGAATTGATCTTTTCAAGGATCTTGAATGGGCCATCCGAGCGTGGAAGAAGCTTGGACCTTCTTTTGCTTGGAAATCGTTCCTTTCTTAGATGGATCCATACTAAATCCCCGGGCTTAAATTGGACTTCCTTTCGGTGCTTGTTCACCCGTTCCTTGGTTTGATCATTGGACCTCTCGATTTTAGCTCTCACTTGTGCATGGAGCTCTTGGATTTCCTTTGCCCTTTTCTCGGCCTCCCAACTAAACTTGGTTGTAGTAGGGAGGGGTGTGAGGTCAATAGGAGTACAAGGGTTGAACCCATAGACAACTTGGAATGGAGAAAGGCCCGTGGCTTTGCTTGGCGCTCGATTGTAGGCAAACTCGGCATGGCTAAGCAACTCGTCCCAACCCTTTGTGCTCTTCTTGGCTAGGACCCTCAACAAAGTACCCAAGGTCCTATTGGTGACCTCGGTTTGGCCATCCGTTTGGGGGTGACATGATGTGCTAAATTTGAGATGAGTGCCCATCTTCTTCCATAAAGTGAGCCAAAAATGACTCATGAACTTGCTATCCCGGTCGGATACCATGCTCTTGGGAATGCCATGGAGCCTCACAATCTCCTTGAAGTAGAGACTAGCAATTTGAGTGGCATCATGAGTGGTATGGCATGAGACAAAGTGTGCCATCTTGGAGAACCGATCAACTACCACCATGATGGAGTCCTTGTTTCTTTGTGTCCTTGGAAGGCCGGTAATGAAGTCTAAACTCACATCCTCCCAAGGAGCTTGTGGGACCGGTAAGGGTGAGTAAAGACCTTGAGGCAAGACATGGCTTTTGGCAAGTTGACAAGTAGAACACCGTTTAACATAATGCTCAACATCCTTTGCCATCTTGGGCCAATAGTAGTGTTCTTTCAACATGAGTGTGGTCTTCTCAATGCCAAAGTGGCCGGCCAAAGCCCCTCCATGGACTTCTTTAATCAAAAGCTCCCTAATACCTCCCTTGGGAACACATAGCCGGTTCCCTTTGAATAAGAACCCCTCTTGAATGTGAAATGGGCCATGGGGGTGCCGTGAGCATACTTCAAAGGTCTCCTTGAAGTCTTCATCTTTGGGGTACAACTCTTTGATCAATTCAAACCCAAGGACTCTTGAATCAAGGGATGAGAGGAGGAGATATCTCCTAGACAAAGCATCCGCACCCTTGTTTAAGTGCCCAGACTTGTGGTGGATCACAAAGTGGAAAGCTTGAAGATATTCCACCCATTTAGCATGCCTTGGGTTGAGCTTATGTTGCCCTTGTATGAACTTGAGCGCCTCATGATCCGAATGGAGGATGAATTCTCCTCCCACCAAATAGTGTCTCCAATGTTCCAAGGCCCTTACTATGGCGTAAAACTCCTTATCATATGTTGAATATTTTCGCTTGGCCTCATTGAGTTTCTCACTAAAGTAAGCTAAGGGTCGGCCTTCTTGTGATAGGACCGCCCCTATGCCCACTCCCGAAGCATCACACTCAACCTCAAATATCTTGGTGAAGCTTGGAAGAGCAAGTATGGGTGCACTAGTGAGCTTCTCCTTGACATCTTCAAAGGCGGTTTGGGCCTTTTCATTCCACTCAAACTTCTTGGACTTGAGGATTTCGGTCAAAGGAGCCATGATTGTGCTAAAATTCTTGACAAACCTCCTATAGAAAGAGGCTAGGCCATGAAAACTTCTCACTTGGTGGATAGATGAAGGAACCGGCCATTCTCGGATGGATTGGACTTTGCTCTCATCAACTTGTATCCCGTGGGCGGAAACAACATACCCTAAGAAAACAACTTGGGGAGTGAAGAAGTGACACTTCTCCAAGTTGCCATGCAACTTCTCTTGGGAGAGAACTTCAAGAACTTGTTGGAGGTGATTAGCATGCTCCTTCTCACCTTAGCTATAAACCAAGATGTCATCGAAATAGACCACCACAAACCTTCCAATGAAAGGCTTGAGGACTTGATTCATTAGACGCATGAAAGTGCTTGGAGCATTAGTAAGGCCAAATGGCATGACCAACCATTCATATAGTCCCCCTTTGGTCTTGAAGGCCGTCTTCCACTCATCCCCTTCATAGATTCGAATTTGATAGTAGCCACTCCTAAGATCAATCTTAGAGAAAACGGTGGCCCCATGCAACTCATCAAGTAGGTCCTCCAACCTAGGGATGGGATAGCGGTACTTAATAGTAATCTTGTTGATAGCCCTACTATCCACACACATCCTCATGCTTCCATCCTTCTTTGGAACCAATAAGGCCGGAACGGCACATGGACTCAAACTCTCCCGAATCATTCCTTTGGCCAAAAGTTCATCCACTTGTCTTTGGATTTCTTGGGTTTCTTGTGGGTTCATTCTATAGGCCGGTTTATTTGGAAGGGTGGATCCGGGAATGAGGTCTATCTTGTGTTGGATGGTCCTTTGAGGGGGTAGGCCATGAGGTATTTCTTGTGGGAACACATGATCATAGGTTTGGAGAATAGGGATTAGGAGTGATGTATATGTGGGTGGCAAGTGAACCAAATCAAACTCCAACTCAAAATAAGCCAAATTGGGAAGAGAAATGAAAGATGGATGAGATGGATGAAGAATTTCACTACACAAGAAAAAGGAATAGAACAAGATCTTGTAATTGAGATAATCCTTCACGGAGCCACTCAATGACTTGACCTTGGGCTAATTCTCTTGTCTTAACCAAGGAATCACTCCAATTGGAAAAGGAAGAGAACCTAGAACACCACTTGAATTTGCCACAATTCAAGATATAGAACTAGGAATTTAGTTGCACTTTTGAGAAACACACTCAAAGTACTTGTATTGCTTTGGAAATTTCTTACAATGCTGAATGAATAGCTTCACACGCCCCTCCCCTTTTTATAGACTCAGCAAAAGACAATCAAAGGACTCAAATAACTCCTAACAATTAAAACTAGCTAATGAAAAGTCTAAGAAAAATGAAAAGACTCATCATAAAAGGGGTGGGGGAGGTTACAAGGAATATTCTAGGATTTTTTGCAGCTGATTACATCAATCTAGAAGCATCTAAAACGTGCACAATATCAGCCACACAAATATATGTAACCTAAGACTCTTCATATTCCCAGCATTAATCCTTGCAACTGCCTCAACTTCAACAGAGCATAACTTCCAGAATACTCGGCCAAATCACGCGTTCTTGGGCTTGTTAGAAAGCCCTGGAAGTCTATTTTCCAGAATGGGCTCATTTGCTCAATTTGGATAAGCGGTTGAAAGTTATGGCCCAAACAATGCACCTATCTCAGACTGGACTGGATCAGCATAACGTATCTTTGAGTGATATTTTGCCCAATCAAATGACGTCCAAATTAAACAAACTTGGGCTTATTTGAAAGCTGAAATCTTAAACTTCAAAACCATGTGGAGCCTCAAGTGTGGGACCACTTTAGGTAGGCCAAAAGTGCACACAAAAAGCGGGAAATTTCTGGATGAAGGCGGCACTACCTCTTCGGGTATGAACGCCAATTTCCGGCAAAGTTTGGCAACTTCCTTGACTTCTTGAAGCTTGAGTGAGTCCTCCTTGGGCTGAGCTTGATGGTCCTTGGGCTTCTCACGATGGTCTCCATCATTCCCCCCGGGTAAGTGAAAGTTTGCCCTCAAACTAGGAAGGGGCTCATCATCGAAAAAGGGGCTAAGATCGGAGACATTGAAGGTAGCCGAAACTCCATAATCTCCAGGTAGATCAACCTTATATGCATTGGGCCCAACCTTCTCAAGGATTTCAAATGGACCATCGGAACGCGCATCAACTTAGATTTTCTCTTTGAAGGGAAACGCTCCTTCCTCATGTGAATCCATACCAAATCTCCTGGCTGAAAATGTACCTCCTTGCGATGCTTGTTGGCGCTTTGCATGGCTCTCTCATTAGCCTTGGCAATGTTATCTCTAACTCTTGCATGAAGTTCTTGGATCTCCTTGGCTCTTTTTTCAGCTTCCCAACTAAATTTTGTGGGAGTTGGAATGGGAACAAGATCCAAGGGACTCTTGGGATTGTAGCCATAGACAACTTGAAATGGAGAGAGTTGGGTGGACTTGCTAGGCACTCGATTGAATGCAAACTCGGCATGTGGTAGCAACTCATCCCAATTCTTCAAATGCTTCTTCACTAGGACTCTAAGTAAGGTACCCAAAGTCCTATTGGTGACTTCAGTTTGTCCATCAGTTTGGGGATGACAAGTAGTGCTAAACTTGAGTTGAGTACCCAATTTGCGCCATAGAGTTAGCCAAAAATGACTAAGAAACTTGGAGTCACGATCGGATACCATGCTCTTTGGAATGCCATGTAGTCTCACAATCTCCTTGAAATAAAGACTAGCCACTTGAGTAGCATCATTAGTGGTGTGGCAAGGGATGAAATGCGCCATCTTGGAGAATCAATCCACAACCACCATAATGGAGTCTTTGTTCCTTTGGGTTCTAGGTAAACCCGTGATGAAATCCAAGCTAATATCTTCCCAAGGGGCTTGAGGAAATGGGAAGTGGAGAATACAATCCTTGGGGCAAAGAATGGCTCTTAGCCATTTGACAAGTAGAACATCTTTTGATGAAATGCTCTACATCTCTTGACATCTTAGGCCAATAGTAGTGTTCCTTCAACATTGATCTAGTCTTCTCGACACCAAAATGGCCAGCTAGGGCTCCTCCATGTAGCTCTTGGATAAGCAGTTTTCGAAATCCACATTGAGGTATACAAAGGCGTGAACCTTTGAATAGGAACCCATCTTCTAAGTGGAACAACCCATGGGGGTGTTTAAGACACTTCTCAAAAATGTCCTTGAAATCATCATCTTTTGGGTACAAATCTTTAACAACTTCAAATCCAAGCACTTTAGTACTCAAAGTAGAGAGTAATAAGTACCTTCTTGATAATGCATCAGCTCCTTTGTTGAGAGTTCCCGCCTTATGTTGGATGGTGAAGTGGAAGGACTGAAGATACTGTACCCATTTAGCATGTCTAGGGTTGAGCTTATGTTGTCCTTGGATGTATTTGAGAGCTTCATGGTCAGAATGAAGGATGAATTCACCTCCAACTAAGTAATGACGCCAATGCTCCAATGCTCTAATGATTGCATAAAACTCCTTGTCATAGGTGGAGTACTTCTTCTTGGCATCGTTGAGCTTCTCACTGAAAAAGGCAATGGGTCTCTTCTCTTGAGATAGGACAGCTCCAATTCCTACCCCGGATGCATCACACTCTACTTCAAAGACTTTGGTAAAGTCGGGCAAGGCTAGAACGGGGGAACTAGTGAGCTTCTTCTTGATCTCTTCAAAGGCTTGTTGTGCTTGCTCGTTCCATGAAAACTCTTTGCCTTTAATTACCTCGGTCATAGGAGCCATAATTGTGCTGAAATTTCTAATGAACCTCCGGTAAAATGAGGCTAGGCCATGAAAACTCGTTACTTGAGTGATGGATGTAGGAGTTGGCCACTCTTGAATAGCCTTGATCTTGCTATCATCAACTTGGAGGCCTTGGGCGGAAACAATGAAACCCAAGAATACCACTTGAGGAGTGAAGAAAAAGCATTTCTCCATATTGCCATAAAGTTGTTCTTGTGAAAGAATCTCCAAAACTTGTTGCAAATGCTTGGCATGCTCCTCCTCGGTCTTGCTATAGACCAAGATATCATCAAAGTAAACGACAACACAAGTTCCAATGAGGGGCTTGAGAACTTGGTTCATGAGTCTCATAAAAGTGCTCGGGGCATTAGTAAGCCCGAATGGCATTACAAGCCACTCATATAAACCTCCTTTAGTCTTAAAGGCGGTTTTCCATTCATCACCTTCAAAAATGCGAATCTGGTAATAGCCACTTCTAAGATCAATCTTAGAAAAGATAGCAGCTCCGTGTAATTCATCCAATAGATCTTCCAATCGGGGAATAGGATACCGGTACTTGATAGTGATCTTGTTTATTGCCCGGCTATCAACACACATACGCATGCTACCATCCTTCTTAGGAACAAGGAGGGCGGGCACGGCACATGGGCTTAGACTTTCTCGAATTAAACCCTTGGACAAGAGATCATCCACTTGTCTTTGGATTTCTTGTGTTTCGCTTGGAGACATCCGGTATGCCGGCTTGTTTGGAAGTACGGATCCGGGAACGAGGTCTATCTTGTGTTGGATAGATCTTGGAGGGGGAAGGCCATGTGGAATTTCTTGTGGAAAAACATGGTGATAGGCTTGTAGGAGAGGGGTGAGTAGTGGATGTGAGGGAGATGGTGGCTTAGACTCTTCTTGTAAAAGTATCAAGTCTTTAAAAGACTCATACTCATGGTGCTCAGATTTGAGAAGAGTAGTAAAGAAGACTTCCAAAGGAGGATTGTCTTTTGGTTGAGAGGGGGAAGGACTTTTGAGAGGGGTAAGAGTGATTTTCTTACGGTCCTTGAGAAAAGAGTAAGTGTTCATCCGGCCATCATGGATGACACTTCTATCAAAAAGCCATGGTCTACCCAATAATATATGGCAAGCATCCATGGGGACTATATCACACCAAATCTCATCTTTATAGTTTTTCCCAATTGAAAAGGAAACAAGACAACGGTGAGTAATTTGCAAACCTTTGCCTTGATTCAACCATTGTATGGTGTAGGGATTTGGACGAGAAGAGACTTGCAGCTTGAGTTTGTCCACCATAGTCTTTGAGGCAACGTTAGCACAACTACCTCCATCAATGATAAGGGAACAAACCTTGTCTCCTACGGTACACCTGGTGCGAAAAATGGCTTCTCTTTGCTCCATGTCCTTTTGAGTGGCAATTCCACTCAAGGCCCGGCGGATAACAAGCAACTCTCCTTCATCGGGGCCTTCTTCAACTTCTTCCAAGCTACCTTCTTCATAGTGCTCTCCTTCTTCTTCGTCATAGGCATGTTCATCACATGCTTCTTGGTACTCCGCTAGGGAAACGATCCTCTTGTTTGGACACTCAGATGCATAGTGTCCCATACCTTGGCACCGAAAGCAACGAACCTTGTCCTTTGATTTGGGTTCTTGTGTGGAGGGTTTTGGAGGGGTTGGAGTGGTGTTTTTGGTTTATGATGGTGGGGAATTTTGTGGACGAGGAGGGTAGTACGGAGGCTTTTGTGTGGGGTAAGGACGAGAGAGAGGCTTCGAAAGGACACTCTTTCCCTTTGATTTCTTTTGTTGCTCTACCTTGTAGGCTAGAGAACTCAAGTCATCAAGGGATGAATATGGTTGCAACTCAACAATATGAGCAATAGACTCATCAAGTCCGGTCAAGTATCTTACCAAGGTTTGAGAGTCATCTTCTTTCAAGTCGCATTTGAGTAGGAGTTGTTCAAACTCCCGAGTGTATTCTTCCACACTCTTGGATCCTTGCTTGAGTCGATGGGGCTTGAGATAATTGTCTTGCACATAGTGAGAGGGAAGAAACTTGGCCTTAAGTTTTTCTTTCATTTTGGCCCAAGTTCTGATTTTTCCCTTTCCATTCCTTGCTCTTTTCGCTCCAAGGTTAGCCCACCAGATTGAAGCATATTTTCTGAGTTTAAGGGCTACGAGTTTTACCTTCTTGTCCTCCGGGATGTCCTCACATTCAAAGATCCTCTCAATGGTGTGCAACCAATCGAGAAATAAGTCCGGGTCAAGTTGGCCTTCAAATTCGGGGATGTCAATTCGGACACCACCAATATTGCCTCCTTGCCTTCGTCTCCTTGGGGCTTCTTCGTCACTAGAATTGGCTCGGGATTGAAAGACTTCTTCTTCCAATTCGACCAACGGTTCATGAGGATGAGAGGGAGTGGGGCTATGAACCCACCTTCGTTTTTCCTCCAAAAGTTGCCCAAGTTGAGTTCGAAGATAAGTTACTTGAGCTTCTAACTCTTCCACACGTGCTTGGTCGCTTCTTGTGGACTTTGTAGACATGTTGGAGATGCTTTGAAGGAAGAATAGGCAGCAGGGAAAGTGGCACGGTGGTGCAAGGGGGCACGGGCAGGCCGTGCTATGCTTCGACTTGAAGAAATGCAGAAAATTACCGTGGCACGGTCGTGCTTGGTGGCACGGGGGCACCGTGCTGCGTCTTGGCTTGCAGTTTTCTGGAAAATGAATATGGCACGGTCGTGTGGTATGGCACGGGGGCACCGTGCTGCTTCTCTGGTCTTCGAGACTGGGTTTGCCGGTTTGTGCCTCTTTTTTTTTTTTTTTGTATGTTTGGCTTTTTGAGATGTATGTGGGTGTGATGTGGGTCACTTAAGAACCTTGGCTCTGATACCAATTGATGTATATGTGGGTGGCAAGTGAACCAAATCAAACTCCAACTCAAAAAAAGCCAAATTGGGAAGAGAAATGAAAGATGGATGAGATGGATGAAGAATTTCACTACACAAGAAAAAGGAATAGAACAAGATCTTGTAATTAAGATAATCCTTCACGGAGCCACTCAATAACTTGACCTTGGGCTAATTCTCTTGTCTTAACCAAGGAATCACTCCAATTGGAAAAGGAAGAGAACCTAGAACACCACTTGAATTTGCCACAACTCAAGATATAGAACTAGGAATTTAGTTGCACTTTTGAGAAACACACTCAAAGTACTTGTATGGCTTTGGAAATTTCTTACAATGCTGAATGAATAGCTTCACACGCCCCTCACCTTTTTATAGACTCAGCAAAAGACAATCAAAGGACTCAAATAACTCCTAACAATTAAAACTAGCTAATGAAAAGTCTAAGAAAAATGAAAAGACTCATCATAAAAGGGGTGGGGGAGGTTACAAGGAATATTCTAGGATTTTTGCAGCTGATTACATCAATCTAGAAGCATCTAAAACGTGCACAATATCAGGCACACAAGTATATGTAACCGAAGACTCTTCATATTCCCAGCATTAATCCTTGCAACTGCCTCAACTTCAACAGAGCATAACTTCCAGAATACTCGGCCAAATCACGCGTTCTTGGGCTTGTTAGAAAGCCCTGGAAGTCTATTTTCCAGAATGGGCTCATTTGCTCAATTTGAATAAGCGGTTTGAAAGTTATGGCCCAAACAATGCACCTATCTCAGACTGGACTGGATCAGCATAACGTATCTTTGAGTGATATTTTGCCCAATCAAATGACGTCAAAATTAAACAAACTTGGGCTTATTTGAAAGCTGAAATCTTAAAATTCAAAACCATGTGGAGCCTCAAGTTGTGGGACCACTTTAGGTAGGCCAAAAGTGCACACAAAAAGCGGGAAATTTCTGGATGAAGGCGGCACTACCTCTTCGGGTATGAACGCCAATTTCCGGCAAAGTTTGGCAACTTCCTTGACTTCTTGAAGCTTGAGTGAGTCCTCCTTGGGCTGAGCTTGATGGTCCTTGGGCTTCTCACGATGGTCTCCATCAAGGAGGGGGTGGGAATGAGTGATGGTTTCGGTTTTCTCTAGGCCAAGTAAAAGCCATTCCTTGAATGATTCAAACTCATGGTTTTCGGCCTTGAGGAGGTTGGAGAGGAGGATGTCTTTTTGTGGGGTTTCTTTTGGCTTGAGGAGTTGGGAAGGACGAATGGGGGTTAGGGTGATTTTCTTGTGGTCTAAGATGAAGGAGTAGGTGTCATCCGGCCATCATGCATAACATTTCTATCAAAAAGCCATGGTCTACCAAGGAGTACATGACATGCATCCATGGGAATCACATCACACCAAATCTCATCCTTATAGTTCTTTCCAATGCTCAAAGTAACTAAGCAACGGGATGAAACATGAATACCTTTGCCTTGGTTGAGCCATTGAATGGTGTATGGAAAGGGGTGTGGAGATGCCGTGAGTTGAAGCTTGTCCACCAAGGTCTTGGATGCCACATTGGTGCAACTCCCTCCATCGATGATGAGGGAACATACTTTGCCTCCTATGGTGCACCTTGTGTGAAAGATGGCCTCCCTTTGTTCGTTCCCATCTTGAGTAGCCAACCCACTCAAAGCTCGCCTAACCACCAAGAGTTCACCTTCATCCGGACCCTCCTCTACTTCTTCTAGGGCCTCATTCAAGTACAACTCCTTCTCTTCCTCCATTTCTTCCTCAAAAGATGCTTGGTATTCGGCTAGGGTAACCACTCTCTTGTTTGGGCATTCGGATGCAATGTGCCCTAGGCCTTGGCACCTAAAGCACCTCCTTGTCTCCTTAGGTTTTGTGGACATTTGAGGGGCTGTTTTGGGGACCGTAGGTGGAGGTGGTTTCGGGTTTGGAGGGTTAAAGGGCTTTGGGGTAGTGTAAGAAGGCCTTTGAGGAGTGTAGGTACGATTTTGTGGTTTAAAGGCTTCACTCTTCCCCCTAGCTTTCTTTTGTAGCTCCACCTTGTGAGCTAAAGAGCTTAACTCATCAAGGGTGGTGTATGGGTACAATTCTACTACATGGGCTATCTTCTCATCCAACCCACCAAGATACCTCACCAAAGTTTGTTCCTCATCCTCCTTAAGGTCGCATTTTATGATCAATTGCTCAAATTCCCTCGTATATTCCTCCACACCTAGAGACCCTTGTTTCAAATGGTGGAGTCTAGAAAAGTTCTCTTGAAGGTAGTGAGAGGGAAGGAACTTCTCTTTGAGTTTTTCTTTCATTTTCCTCCAAGTTTTAATCTTCCCCTTCCCCTTCCTAGCCCTCTTAGATAAAACATTAGCCCACCAAGTAGAAGCATACTTTCGAAGTTTAAGGGCTACTAGTTTTACCTTCTTTTCATCCGGGATGTCCTTGTAATCGAACACTCTCTCCACGGTTTGTAGCCAATCCAAGAACTCATCCGGATCAAGCTTGCCTTCAAACTCGGGAATGTCAACCTTGAAGTCGTTGAAGCCACCTCCATGGTGCCTTCCTTGCCTCCTCGAGCCTCTACTAGCTCCACTTTGAGATCCAAATGGGTTGAGATCCGAATCACTCTCTTCCGGGTCACTAGATTCACTTGGAATAGGTGAATCCCTCAAGTTGTTTCTCTTTTCTCTCATGAGTTTTTGAAGTTGGGATTGCAAATACTTAACTCTAGCTTCCATTTCGGCCTTTTCTCTCAAGGCTTACTCGGCTATTTGTTCGGAAGTACGGGTAGAGGACATGATGTGTAAGCTTTGTGAACGAAAAGAACGAAAATAGGCTGAAAAGGAGGTGGCACGGTCGTGCCTTCAGGCACGGGTAGGCCGTGCCAACTTGCTGTCAAAGGGTGAAAAGTGGCTGGAAAGACAGTGGCACGGTCGTGCCCTTAAGCACGGGTAGGCAGTGCCAAAATGCTGTCCAGTGCGGGTGAAGAAAGGCCGTTTTGTGGTTTGTGTTTGAGAAATGTGTTTGGGGTGGAAGCTTGGCCAAGAGGGTAGCCTAAGCTCTGATACCAAGATGATGTATGTAGCCTAGGGGATGCCAAGAATGAAGATAAAAGATGGGAAAGATAGAAAACCAAACCAAGCAAAAACAAGTAGCTCGAACCGGTTTTGGAAGATAGAATGCAACCCTCTTGTCTAGGATAAGCCAATGGCGCCACCTAGAAGAGAAGTTGGGCTATTCCTCCTTCACTTATGG
The DNA here is from genome assembly GCA_029747015.1 of Carnegiea gigantea. Classification (NCBI taxonomy): domain Eukaryota; kingdom Viridiplantae; phylum Streptophyta; class Magnoliopsida; order Caryophyllales; family Cactaceae; genus Carnegiea; species Carnegiea gigantea. The sequence continues at coordinate 96,351 of JAKOGI010001478.1, forward strand.
ATACAGAATTAAATCACCACCATAAGCAAGAAGAGGAACCTAGAAGAACACCACTTGAACTAGCCAATTCAAGCTAAAGCAACTAGGAATTTCAAAGAGAGAGTAAACACTCACTTTCTTTTGTATTTCAAATTCAATGATGGAGTTCTAGTGGTCATCCCTCACTTCCAGAATGTTTAGGCAAGAACCAAAATCAAAAACAAGCCTAGACATCAAAATACACCATGCTGCCAGGTCAAATTGCACTTAACCGTGAAATCTAATCATGGTCACCTAATTTTGAGGTGACTTGAGTCCTTAATTTTGGTGTTCTCATAAACCCTAGGATGTTAGGTTTCTAATAAAACAAGTTTTAGCCTCATTGGAGTTCATTTGGTCATCCAAAATCTATGTTTAAGTCAAACTGCCCTGAAGACAGTTTACATCCAGATTTTACCCGGTTTTGGAGATTATATTTCTTAATCTTCCATGAGGTTTAAGTGTCCAATTTTTGCATCCCTGAAAAGCTCAAGATCTTAGCTTTCATTTCCAATTGGAATTACCAGATTTGGAGTTCAATTGGTTAGTGAACTAAGCTAATTAGTAAACCTGTGCTGTTTTGGAGTCCAATCTGTACGGTTTTGGGAATCAAGCTGATTCAAGGGGCAAATGACGTCCAAATGCTACGATTCCAATTGGAGGGCAAACTAGACATCTTGAGGTTTCCAACCATGTAAGAAACGTAGCAATTAGTCATCATTTGAGGTGTCAAACATGCGTTGCAAGTGGAGGCAGAAACCGGCTGCTTGACACCCGGTTGCTTAGCCTGGTGGTTTTCCTCCTTCAAGGGGTTTGCTTAAGGTGGAAGGCTGCCAAGCAGGTCATTTTGAGCTGCTTGATTAAGCACCACTCAGCTACTTGAGAGAGAGACACGTGGAGCTAGTGAAACGCCACCATTTTGCAAGCTCTCATTCGACCACTCAAGCATGACATGGCACACATGCAATTTTCAGTCCTTTTGAGGTGGCAGCCGTGCACTCTTACCTTCCTAGCTGGGAAATTGAGTCATCTACATTCCTTAATGCATAGGAAAGGCTTAGGAAGATAAATTAAGTGCTTTGAAATATAAACTTTCAGCTTATGTATGTTTTAGTTTAAACCGTGTATTATTAAGCATAGGATTAGTTTAATGACTTTCCTTGCCTAGAAGGAAAGCCCTTTTCATGTAATCACAAGGCTATATAAGTGCCTTGGCTGCTCTTTTGTAAAACAATAAGTTTTGAGTATTAAAGTTGAGAGCAAAGACTTTGTGTCTTGTGATTTCTTAAACACTTAACTTGCTTATCCTTAATTGTGGCCGATTAAGGTGGTGACCAAGTGAGTCTTGATCTTTGGTTAGGTGGTGTATCTTATCCTAATCCAAGATTAAGGGCCCTAAGCTAAGTGATTAGTGGTGTATCTTATCTAATCACAAGGCTTAGAACTATCCAGATTCCATTGAATTCACTTAAAGTTCATGAAGTTAGCTTTGGGTTCCTTAAACCAAAGCTCTCCTTTTTCATGTTCTAATCAGTGAACTTCATTCCCACATCTCCATTTTGTTTTCAGATTCATTTCAAGCTTAATCAAGGCCAAGAATTCTTGCTTTGATTCAGTTTTGAGCCCAAACACAAAAGCCATCTCAAAAACCGTGAAAATCACAAACTAGGTGTGCTTAGGCAGCAAGTTGGCACGGTGCCCCCGTGCCTTGAGGCACGACCGTGCCACCCCTGGTTCGTGAGTTTCTCACTTGTTTTGGTTGTGTTCCTGTTGTAAGTTAGCTTGGGTTGTTCCTACCCTTGAGACTTACATCATTCAAGCTGCCTTCTTACATTCCGAAAGGCCCCTTATATAGGAGGGAGCCTCAAAATTCAGATTACAAGGGGTACAAACCAAGCCAATCGGACCAAGACAAAAGGGGAAGCACAAAAAGCAAGAAAAGTACAAAAGGTGATGGTGACAGTTGCTGGCAGCTTTCCAGTTTTGCAGGGTCAACTTTCTGCAGCCATATCTCCCTTTCTACTTACCCAAATTGGCTCCAACATACCTTAATAGAAAGCTTAGAAAGTGCTCTTTCATAGGACTACTTTTGGAGCTCAGTTGGTGCAGCCGTTCAGGAGTTATAAGCAGAACAAGTGAGATGATGCAGTCTGACTTCCAAAAAGCACCTTTAGAAGTTTCCTCTCTTTTAGCCTCCTTGGGACACGTTTGACTCTGGTTTCTTTTCCCACCCTTTTAGCCAACTCAAAAAGGGATCTAGGTTTCAAAATTCCAGGTTGTTAGGAGTACTTTAGGTTAGGGAAATTGGGCTTCCAAAACCGGGTACAATCTGGCCTGGAAGAACAGTTTGGGCAGTTGGGCTTTAACAAAGGGTTTGGGTGGGCAAATGACATCCAAATGGGATATAACTTGATTTATTGGGCAGCTAACTCTCCCGGTTTTGTGCATCTTTTAGGACTTGAAGGTGAGGGGATGAACGACTGCCTTGCCCCCTCTCTTTAAGTTTAAGATGTTAGGAATCCAATAAAACAAGTTGCAAAGGATTCGGAGGTCGTTTGGTTAGTCAATCAGCAAGATCTTTCCAAGTGCGCAGGCTGGGCGCCAAAACAGCAGCATCCGAATTAAGGAGGAATTTGGACCACCAACTTAAGTCCACTCGTTCTGAAATTTTGCAGCATGAAAGGGGACTTAAATATTTATCAAGTCAAGGGTTCAAATCCCATCCAAAGCACCCCCTTGTGTTGGTTTTACCCAGCCAAAAGGACAAGCAAAACACCCCTTTAACCGGTTTCTTCCTAGCCGGTACAAGTGGGTTGATTTCTTGGGTTTTGCTTCATCCACTTGCTGAATTGATTACTTTTGCTGCATTTTAGGACCATTATAAGCTTGACACATCACTTAGGAGGCATCATGGCCCCTAATGAAGTAGCTTAAGCTAGTGATGAGGTGTTAAGCTAGGTGAGTGATGGATGTAATGTGTTTCCCTCTCCCAAATGTACTTGGCATTGTTTTTGCTGCATGGGAAGGGGGGAGAAACTCGGCCATCCTAGCATAAAATCAGATGGTTTTCTCATTTTGCAAGACAACTTGAATGAAATGCAATTGTGAGTTTTCAAACTCTCTCCACAAAATTCCTAGTGTTGTATCTTGAGCTTGGCAACTCAAGTGGGTCTCTAGGTCTCTTTCTCTCAACTAGAAGGTGATTAAATTCTGTAACTAGTTGATATAAAGAGATTGCCTAAGTGTTCTCCAAGGGTGGCTTCTAGGATTATCCCTTGAAAGGCCACTTGATTATCCCAAACTCTTGATTTTTCCTATCCGTTGTGGTTTTTCCTTCTCCTTGTGTCGAGCAATCCACTTTGAAGTAAGTTGTGAGTGGTTCTTCTCCCTTACAACCTTCCATCAAATTGGTATCAGAGCTTAGGCTACCATCTTGGCCAAGCTTCCATCACCCAAACACACTCCCAAACACAAGAACCACAAAAACAGCCCAAACACATCCTCCACAAAATCTCAGCCGTGCCCAACCAGAAAGTTGGCACGGGCACACCGTGCCACCTGAGCACGACCGTGCCACAATTCCAGCCCAGCACTTCTTCGCCAGTAGCTCAGCACGGTCAGGCCGTGCCTGCTAGCACGACCGTGCCTACCTCTCCCCGTCCCAAAACACTCTTTCTCTATTCCAAAGCCAAAATGTCTTCTAGCCTCACACCCGAGCAAGTGGCCGAGCAAGCCCTGAGGGAGAAAGCCGAGGTAGAAGCTCAACTAAAGTATCTCCAAAAGCAACTAGGACAACTTATGGAAGAGAAGAGGAGAGGTTTATGGAGTTCAAAGAGTCCAAGCAAGCATCAAGACTCGGATGACTCCGAGGGAAGCAACCCCATTAGTGACTCAAGTGAAGGGGAGCTTGCACCAAGGTCCCAACGACATCAAAGGTCAAGGGGACGAAGCTTTGGAGACTTTAAAGTCGACATTCCGGATGATGGAGACCATCCCACCAAACCTTCAACAGCCATTGCCAATGATCCATCCCCCGCTAGGGAGTCCAAGAAGGCCAAAGGAGTTCATGCCATAGTCAGAAAATGTATGCACAAAGAAGAAATTGAACTGCCCAGTTCATACCGTTTCTGACCCGGTTTTGTTTCTCTGTTGGAGCAAAAGGTAGAAGGGGAAATTTCCTGCACGCACCACCCCCTTAAAGCTTAAGATCTTAGCTTTCCAACAAGACCTTTTGCAAGGCATTTGGAGTCCATTTGGTCAGTCAACCAAGCCAAAACCTGAGACCGCGCACTGCAGGGCGCAATCCAGCACAGTCCGAAATAAGGCCCTAATTGGTTGACTTCCTCAACTCCAACTTTTGTCAAATTTTGCAGCATGAAAGGGGACACAAATATTTATCAGGTCATGGGTTCAAATCCCATCCAAAGCACCCCCTTGTGTTGGTATTAACCAGCCAAAAGGACAAGAGAAACACCCCTTTACCCGGTTCTTCCCAAACCGGTACAAGGGTCTGATTTTCTTGGGTTTTGCTTGTCCCCTTGCCTCCCCACTTGCTGAATGAGTCATGTTGCTGCATCCTAGGATCATTGTAAGCTTGACACCTCATTTGGGAGGCATTATAACCCCTAATGAGGTAGATTAAGCTAGGTAGTGAGGTGTCTAACTTGTAGTGGCTGAGTTGATGTGTTTCTCTTCCCCAAATGTACTTAGCTATTGATTTTGCTGCTTGGAAGGGGAGGAGAACTCGGCCATCAAGCATAAAAACCAGCTTGGCCCTCATTTTGTAACACAACTTGAATGTATAAGCTTGTGAGTTCTCAAAGAAACTCTCCCCTCAAAATTCCTAGTCTATATCTTAAGTGTGGCAACTTAAGTGGTGTCTAGGTCCCTTTATCTTAATTAGGTGGTGATTCCTAATTGATCTAAGGGGATTGCCCAAGTATCCAACAAGAGTGGCTCCTCTTGGATTATCTCTTGAAGGTGCTTGCTCTATCCACCCTCAAAATTCCTAGTGTTATATCTTGAGCTTGGCAACTCAAGTGGGTCTCTAGGTCTTCTTGATTCAACTAAGAAGGTGATTAAATTTTGTAACTTAGTTGAAGGAAGAAGATTTGCCCAAGTGTGCAAACCAAGGTGGGTTATCATCACCCTTGCTAGTCCACTTGATCTATCTTGGTTCTTGGTTCTCTTTTCTTGTTTCCTTTCCAGATGCATTCTTGATTCACTCTAGCAAATTGATGCATATTCCCATATGCATCATTTTTATTTAAGGTCAACTTCCAAGAAGAAAAGTGTCAAACAAGAGCTTGCATGGGAACTCTCATATTTTCTCTTATTATGTGAGTTCAAGGACTTTAGACACCATGAAGAAGTCAAGCAAGTGGCGAAAATCTGGATAAGACTCATATTCCTTCCGGAAGAATTGGTGCCCGATTCATCCCGTCGGAAGGTAATTTTCTTTGTGCTCATTTTTGGACTAGCTCAAGTGGACCCACAACTTGAGGCTCCACATGGTTTTGAAGCTTAAGATCTCAGCTTTCAAACAAGCCCTATTATGTTTAATTTGGACGTCATTTGATTGGGCAAACTATCACTCAAAGGTACATTATTCTGATCCAGTCCAGTCTAAGATAGGTGCATTGTTTGGGCCATAACTTTTACACCGCTTATCCAAATTGAGCAAATGAGCCCATTCTGGAAAATAGACTTCCAGGGCTTTCTATCAAGCCCAAGAACGCGTGATTTGGCCGAGTATTCTGGAAGATATACTCTGTTGAAGTTGAGGCAGCTGCAAGGATTAATTCTGGGAAAATGAAGAGTCTTCGGTTACATGTATTTGTGTGGCTGATATTGTGCACGTTTTGGAGGCTTCTAGATGGAGATATTCAGCTGAGAAATCCTAGAATATTCCTTATAACCTCCCCCACTCCTTTTATGATGAGTCTTTTTATTTTTCCTAAGTCTTTTCAATTTTCTAGTTTTAATTACTAGGAGTTTTTAAGTCTTTTGGTTGTCTTTGTTTAGCCTATAAATAGGTGGGTTGTGTAGTAGCATTTCATCATTCAGAGTTGTAAGCTTTCCCAAGTGAAATACAATTACCTTTGAGTGTGATTCTCAAAAGTATTCCAAATCCCTAGTTCTGTATCTTGAATTTTGGCAAGTTCAAGTGGTATTCTAGGTTCTCTTTTCTTTTCCAATTGGAGTGATTCTGATGTATATGTGGGTGGAAAGTGATCCAAATCAAACTCAAATCAAACTAAGCAAAATGAAAAGAGAGAAAGATGGGAAAGATGAAGAATATCACCAAACAGGATAGAGATGGATAGTGCAAGACTTTGATGTATGAGATAATCCTTCCGGAGCCACTCACACCTTGGTCTTGGACTAATTCCCTTTACTCTTCTGAGGAATCACTCCAAAGAAAAGAAGGAGAACCTAGAACACCACTTGAATTAGCCAAATTCAAGATATAGAACTAGGAATTTTTAGGACACAAATGAGAGTCACTCTCAAAGGTGCTTGAATTACTCCTGAAAATGCCTTAGAAATCTGATCTACAATGCTCACACGCCCCCCCTTTATATAGGCTCAGCAAAAGACAACAAAAGGACTCAAATAACTCCTAACAATTAAAACTAGTAAATTGAAAAGACTAAGATAAATGGAAAGACACATCATAAAAGGGGTGGGGCAGGTTACAAGGAATATTCTAGGATTTCTTAGCTGATTACACCAATCTAGAAGGCTCCAAAACGTGCACAATGTCAGCCACACAATCATATGTAACCGAAGACTCTTCATATTTCCAGAATTATTCCTTGCAGCTGCCTCAACTTCAACAGAGCATAACTTCCAGAATACTCGGCCAAATCACGCGTTCTTGGGCTTGATAGAAAGCCCTGGAAGTGTAGTTTCCAGAATGGGATCATTTGCTCAATTTCGATAAGCGGTGTAAAATTTATGGCCCAAACAATGCACCTATCTCAGACTGGACTGGATCAGCATAACGTATCTTTGAGTGATATTTTGCCCAATCAAATAATGTCCAAATTAAACAAACTTGGGCTTGTTTGAAAGATGAAATCTTAAGCTTCAAAAGCACATGGGCCCTCAAGTTGTGGGTCCACTTGAGCTTGTCCAAAAGTGGGCACAAAAATCGGGTTCCGCAGGGATGAATTCGGCACCAAATTTCTAGCAAAGCTTAACCTCTTTTTGACCTCTCCATAGTGTCACGAGTCTTTGAACTCACTTAATAAGACCAAATAAGCACACTTCCAAGCATGATCTTCTTTGACCCTTTTCTTCTTTGAAATTGGACTTGAATAAAAATGATGCATATGGAAATATGCATCATACTCCCCGGGTGGTTTTGAGTTTGTCCTCAAACTCAAAGGGTTAGCAAGCCTCTCAAGAAAGGGGTCACGCTCACAATATGGGAGCTTTTGGGAAAGGAGGTCACAGGGCATCACCTCTAGAGAGATATAGAAGAGGGGGAGGGGAGGATGATAAAACGGGTCATACCTGGTGAGGAGAAGAGGCGGAAGTGGGAAATCTTCTTTGGGGGCAAGGGTTTGGGAAGGATGAATGAGGGTTAAGGCTTGTCGGTCCTTTTGTGGCTTTGGGGGGTGGGAAGGTTGAATGGGGGTTAAGGTGAATTCTTCTTGGGTCAAGAGTTGCTCAACTTCTTCAATAACCCCACATGCCTCCAACTCGGGTGCTTGGAGTTCGGTAGGGCGTACTTCTTGAATCAAGAGTTGTTCAAACTCTTCAGCAACCCTACATGGCTTCATCCCTTCAAGGTCTTTGACGATATGCTCTTCAATTCTTGGGGTTATGCTCAAATTCACCTCATTATCTTCTTGGCACCCTTCTTCGGTGAAGGATTGCTCAATTTCTTGCACAATCTCTTCTTGCTTCAACTCGGATTTTTGGGCCTCAAGTTCAAAGGTCTCTTCATCACCACAGTTACCAAAAACAAGAGGTAGGTTAACGAGGCTTGAAACTTTTTCTCCAAGGATCTCTTCATCTTTGTTGGAGTTAAGTTTCTCCAAATAAAAGAAGGAAGTAGAGCTAGAGTTACAAGCACTCATTGGAGTTCCCTTGTTGAAATGGACGCTTTTAGAATAGGAATTAAAGCCGTTTACCTCAAAGGAAAGAAAAGGATGCTTGTGTAAGTAAGAGGTTGGAGTGAAAGTATCCATTAATTTACCTCTTAACTTAACCCATGTTATGATCTTACTTTTTCCTCTCTTCTTCCTCTTATACTTGTACTTTTCCCACCATTCAAGCGCATGGCCTCGGAGCTTCTTGATAACCACCTTAAACTTCTCTTGCTCGTGAATATTGTAGCGAGTGAAGACTTGATCCACTTTGGAAATCCAGTAAGGGAAATCTTCTTTTTGGCCACGAAGCTTTGGAGTTTCAAGGATGACCATCTCTTTTTCAATCAAAGCAATCTCTTTTCTCAAGTTCCCAAGAGAAATCATGATGGATGAATGCTTAAGGGTTCTTTGTGGGTTATGTGTTTAGGCTAGAAAAGGCTGTTTTGGAGAAGAGGAGGGAGGGCACGGTCGTGCAATGGGGCACTGGGGAACCGTGCTAGGCTTCGACTTGAGGAAATGCAGAAAAGTAGGGTGGCACGGTCGTGCTGTTAGGCACGGGGGCACCGTGTGAACTTTCTGGCCTGTGGACACTAGATGTTCACGGTTTTTTTTTTTTTTTGTGTGTATTTGGGTGTGATGTGGGTCACTTTAAAACCTTGGCTCAGACACCAATTGATGTATATGTGGGTGGAAAGTGATCCAAATCAAACTCAAATCAAACTAAGCAAAATGAAAAGAGAGAAAGACGGGAAAGATGAAGAATATCACCAAACAGGATAGAGATGGATAGTGCAAGACTTTATGTATGAGATAATCCTTCCGGAGCCACTCACACCTTGGTCTTGGGCTAATTCCCTTCACTCTTCTGAGGAATCACTCCAAACAAAAGAAAGAGAACCTAGAACACCACTTGAATTAGCCAAATTCAAGATATAGAACTAGGAATTTTTGGGACACAAATGAGAATCACTCTCAAAGGTGCTTGAATTACTCTTGAAAATGCCTTAGAAATTTGATCTACAATGCTCACACGCCCCCCCTTTATATAGGCTCAGCAAAAGACAACAAAAGGACTCAAATAACTCCTAGCAATTAAAACTAGTAAAATGAAAAGACTAAGATAAATGGAAAGACACATCATAAAAGGGGTGGGGGAGGTTACAAGGAATATTCTAGGATTTCTTAGCGGATTACACCAATCTAGAAGGCTCCAAAACGTGCACAATGTCAGCCACACAATCACATGTAACCGAAGACTCTTCATATTCCCAGAATTAATCCTTGCAACTACCTCAACTTCAACAGAGCATAAATTCCAGAATACTCGGCCAAATCACGCGTTCTTAGGCATGATAGAAATCCCTGGAAGTCGAGTTTCCAGAATGGGCTCATTTGCTCAATTTGGATAAGCGGTTTAAAAGTTATGGTCCAAAAAATGCACCTATCTCAGACTGGACTGGATCAGCATAACGTATCTTTGAGTGATATTTTGCCCAATCAAATGATGTCCAAATTAAACAAACTTGGGCTTATTTGAAAGATAAAATCTTAAACTTCAAAACCATATGGGCCCTCAAGTTGTGGGTCCACCTGAGCTTGTCCAAAAGTGGTCACAAAAATCGGGTTCCGCAGGGATGAATTCGGCACCAAAATTTCTAGCAAAGCTTAACCTCTTTTTGACCTCTCCATAGTGTCGCGAGTCTTTGAACTCACTTAAGAAGACCAAATAAGCACATTTCCATGCATGATCTTCTTTGACCCTTTTCTTCTTTGAAATTGGACTTGAATAAAAATGATGCATATGGAAATATGCATCAGATTCCTTGGTGAAGACGAGAGGATTTGCCCAAGATCAAGTCCTTGAGTGGCTCCGCGAAGGATTATCTCAAGTGCAAGGTCTTGTTTATCCTTTGTTATGTTTTGCTATTATTTTCATTCCACCTCAATCAACCTTCCATTTTCTCTTTACGTTGGTTCAATTCTTATTTGGGTTTATTTGAGTTTGATTTGGTTCACTTACCACCCACATATACATCAATTGGTATCAGAGCCAAGGCTTTTAAGTGACCCACATCATACCCAAATACACAAAAAAAAAAATTAAAAAAATAAAAAAACCGTGAACAGCCCGTGTCCACAGGCCAGAAAGATCGCACGGTGCCCCCGTGCCGCCCCACACGACCGTGCCATATTTATTTTCCAGAAATCTTCAAGTCGAGACGCAGCACGGTGCCCCCGTGCCTACCAGCACGACCGTGCCACCCTCCTTTTCTGCATTTCCTCAAGTCGAAGCATAGCACGGCCTGCCCGTGCCCCCTTGCACGACCGTGCCCTCCCTCATCTTCTCCAAAACGGCCTTTTTCTAGCCTAAACACATAACCCACAAAGAACCCTTAAGCATTCATCCATCATGATTTCTCTTGGGAACTTGAGAAAAGAGATTGCTTTGATTGAAAAGGAGATGGTAATCCTTGAAACTCCAAAGTTTCGTGGCCAAAAAGAAGATTTCCCTTACTGGATTTCCAAAGTGGATCAAGTCTTCACTCGCTACAATATTGACAAGCTAGAGAAGTTTAAGGTGGTTATCAAGAAGCTTCGAGGCCATGCGCTTGAATGGTGGGAAAAGTACAAGCATAAGAGGAAGAAGAGAGGGAAAAGTAAGATCACAACATGGGTTAAGTTAAGAGGTAAATTAATGGATACTTTCGCTCCAACCTCTTACTTACACAAACATCCTTTTTTTTCCTTTGAGGTAAACGGCTTTAATTCCTCTTCTAAAGACATCCCTTTCAACAAGGGGAGTCCTATGAGTGCTTGTAACTCTAGCTCTACTTCCTTCTTTTATTTGGAGAAACTTAGCTCCAACAAAGATGAAGAGATCCTTGGAGAAAAAGCTTTCAGCCTAGTTGACCTACCTCCTATTTTTGATGACTGTGGTGATGAAGAGACCTTTGAACTTGAGGCCCAATTGAAGCAAGAAGAGATTATGCAAGAAATTGAGCAATCCTTCACCCAAGAAGGGTGCCAAGAAGATAATGAGGTGAATTTGAGCATAACCCCAAGAATTGAAGAGCATGTCGTCAAAGACCTTGAAGTGATGAAGCCTGTAGGGTTGCTGAAGAGTTTGAACAACTCTTGATTCAAGAAGTATGCCCTACCGAACTCCAAGCACCCGAGTTGGAGGCATGTGGGGTTATTGAAGAAGTTGAGCAACTCTTGACCCAAGAGAATTCACCTTACCCCCCATTCACCCTTCCCACCCCCCAAAGCCACAAAAGGACCGACAAGCCTTAACCCTCATTCATCCTTCCCAAACCCTTGCCCCCAAAGAAGATTTCTCACTTCCGCCTCTTCTCCTCACCAGGTGTGACCCGTTTTATCATCCTCCCCTCCCCCTCTTCTATATCTCTCTAGAGGTGATGCCCTGTGACCTCCTTCCCCAAAAGCTCCCATATTGTGAGCGTGACCCCTTTCTTGAGAGGCTTGCTAACCCTTTGAGTTTGAGGACAAACTCAAAACCACCCGGGAGTATGATGCATATTCCCATATGCATCATTTTTATTTAAGGTCAACTTCCAAGAAGAAAAGTGTCAAACAAGAGCGTGCATGGGAACTCTCATATTTTCTCTTATTATGCGAGTTCAAGGACTTTAGACACCATGAAGAAGTCAAGCAAGTGGCGAAAATCTGGATAAGACTCATATTCCTTCCGGAAGAATTGGTGCCCGATTCATCCCGTCGGAAGGTAATTTTCTTTGTGCTCATTTTTGGACTAGCTCAAATGGACCCACAACTTGAGGCTCCACATGGTTTTGAAGCTTAAGATCTCAGCTTTCAAACAAGCCCAATTATGTTTAATTTGGACGTCATTTGATTGGGCAAACTATCACTCAAAGGTACATTATTCTGATCCAGTCCAGTCTGAGATAGGTGCATTGTTTGGGCCATAACTTTGGACTGCTTATCCAAATTGAGCAAATGAGCCCATTCTGGAAAATAGACTTCCAGGGCTTTCTATCAAGCCCAAGAACGCGTGATTTGGCTGAGTATTCTGGAAGATATACTCTGTTGAAGTTGAGGCAGCTGCAAGGATTAATTCTGGGAAAATGAAGAGTCTTCGATTACATGTATTTGTGTGGCTGATATTGTGCACGTTTTGGAGGCTTCTAGATAGAGATATTCAGCTGAGAAATCCTAGAATATTCCTTATAACCTCCCCCACTCCTTTTATGATGAGTCTTTTTATTTTTCCTAAGTCTTTCAATTTTCTAGTTTTAATTACTAGGAGTTTTTAAGTCTTTTGGTTGTCTTTGTTTAGCCTATAAATAAGTGGGTTGTGTAGTAGCATTTCATCATTCAGAGTTGTAAGCTTTCCCAAGTGAAATACAATTACCTTTGAGTGTGATTCTCAAAAGTATTCCAAATCCCTAGTTCTATATCTTGAATTTTGGCAAGTTCAAGTAGTGTTCTAGGTTCTCTTTTCTTTTCCAATTGGAGTGATTCCTTGGTGAAGATGAGAGGATTTGCCCAAGATCAAGTCCTTGAGTGGCTTCGCGAAGGATTATCTCAAGTGCAAGGTCTTGTTTATCCTTTGTTCTGTTTTGCTATTATTTTCATTCCACCTTAATCAACCTTCCATTTTTCTCTTTACTTTGGTTCAATTCTTATTTGGGTTTATTTGAGTTTGATTTGGTTCACTTACCCCCCCATATATACATCAATTGGTATCAGAGCCAAGGTTTTAAAGTGACCCACATCACACCCAAATACACAAAAAAAAAAAAAAAACCGTGAACATCCATGTTGATGTATATGTGGGGGGGGCAAGTGAACCAAATCAAACTCCAACTCAAATAAGCCAAATTGGAAAGAGAAATGAAAGATGGATGAAATGGATGAAGAACTTCACTACACAAGAAAAAGGGATAGAACAAGATCTTGTAATTGAGATAATCCTTCACGGAGCCACTCAATGACTTGATCTTGGGTAATTCTCTGTCTTACCAAGGAATCACGCCATTGGAAAAGATGAGAACCTAGCACACCACTTGAATTAGCCAATTCAAGCTATAGAACTAGGAATTTTTGAGACCAATGAGAATCACTCTCAAAGGTGCTTGTATTACTTTGGGAAATCTCTTACAATGCTGAAATGATGTAGCTTCACATGCCCCTCACCCTTTTCATAGACTCTCAACAAAATACATCAAAAGACTCAATAACTCCTAACAATTAACTAGCTAATGAAAACTCTAAAGAAAAATGAAAAACTCATCATAAAAGGGGTGGGGGAGGTATCAAGAATATTCTAGGATTTTTGCAGCTGATTACATCATCTAGAAGCATCTAAAAAACGTGCACAATATCAGCCACACAAGTATATTTAACCGACACTCTTCATATTCCAGCATTAATCCTTTCAACTGCCTCAACTTCAACAGAGCATAACTTCCAGAATACTCGGCCAAATCACGCGTTCTTGGGCTTGTTAGAAAGCCCTGGAAGTCGATTTTCCAGAATGGGCTCATTTGCTCAATTTGGATAAGCGGTTTGAAAGTTATGGCCCAAACAATGCACCTATCTCAGACTGGACGGGATCAGCACAACGTATCTTTGAGTGATATTTTGCCCAATCAAATGATGTCCAAATTAAATAAAATTGGGCTTATTTTAAAGCTGACATCTTAAGCTTCGAAAGCACATGGGCCCTCAAGTTGTGGTTCCACTTGAGCTTGTCCAAAAGTGGTCACAAAAATCGGGTTCCGCAGGGATGAATTCGGCACCAAATTTCTAGCAAAGCTTAACCTCTTTTTGACCTCTCCATAGTGACGTGAGTCTTTGAACTCACTTAATAAGACCCAAATAAGCACACTTCAACAAAGCATGATCTTCTTTGACCCTTTTCTTCTTTGAAATTGGTCTTGAATAACATGATGCATATGGAAATATGCATCATACTCCCCATGTTGTTTTTTGAGTTTGTCCTCCAAACTCAAAGGTTTGCAAGCTTCTCACGAAGGAGGCATGCTTATGAAATGGGAGCTCTTGTAGGAAGTTGTCAAAGGGCATCACCTCTAGAGAGATATAGAAGAGGGTGAGGGGAGGATGATAAAACGGGTCATATCTGGTGAGGAGAAGAGGCGGAAGTGGGAAATCTTCTTTGGGGGCAAGGGTTTTGGGAAGGATGAATGAGGGTTAAGGCTTGTCGGTCCTTTTGTGGTTTGAAGGGTTGGGAAGGTTGAATGGGGGTTAAGGTGAATTCTTCTTGGGTCGAGAGTTGCTCAAACTTTTCAGCAACCCTACATGGCTTCATCACTTCAAGGTCTTTAACTACATCTCTTCAATTCTTGGGGTTATGCTCAAATTCACCTCATTATCTTCTTGGCACCCTTCTTCGGTGAAGTATTGCTCAATTTCTTGCACAATCTCTTCTTGCTTCAACTCGGATCTTTGGGCCTCAAGTTCAATGGTCTCTTCATCACCACAGTCACCAAAAACAAGAGGTAGGTCAACTAGGCTTGAAGCTTTCTCTCCTTGGATCTTTTCATCTTTGTTTGGCTTTTGAGAAACCTTCTCTAAGTGAAGTATTTCTTCTTTTTCAACCTTGAGTTCCATTTCTTCTTCAAGGCTTTCCTCCTGATCGTTCTCTTCTTCCACGGCTTTCCTTTCTTCCAAGGTAATGACCTCGTTGTTTGGGCAATCCGTGGATAAGTGTCCAAGCCCTTTGCACTTGAGACACCTCCTAGGTTGTGGGGGAAAGATCATTTGTGGGGTTGGTTCTTTTTGTGGGGTGGAAGGGAATGAGCCCGTGAGCTTAACGGAGATACTTTCTTTCATGGGCATGTAAGTGGATGGGTAAAAGGAACCCTTCACCTTACTACTCAATTTCTTCCAAGTTCTCACCTTTTCTTTTCCTTTCTTTTTTCGCTCAAACTTATATTTATTCCACCACTGAAGTGCACAACCTCTCAATCTTGAAATAACCACTTCGATCTTCTGTTGGTCATTAAGGATACAACAAGCAAAAACTCGTTCCACCTTAGATAACCAACCTGTGAACTCTTCCTTTTCGCCATGAAATTTTGGAATTGCAAGGCAAGCATATCCAATATCAATAAGAGTTAGTTCTTTCTCCAAGTTCTTTGAAGACGGCATGAAGGATGAGGTCTAGGGTTCTTTGTGGATTGATTTGAAACGTAAGTTGGCTGTGGCAAAGGTGGCACGGTCGTGCAAGGGGGCACGGTCAGGCCGTGCTATGCTTCGGCTGAAGAAAATACAGAAAAGTAGAGTGGCACGGTCGTGCTTTGCGGCACGGGGGCACCGTGCTGCTTCTCTGGTCTTTGAGACTCGGATTGCCGGTTTGTGCCTCTTTTTGTTTTTTGTATTTGGCTTTTTTGGGATGTATGTGGGTGTGATGTGCGTCACTTAAGAACCGTGGCTCTGATACCAATTGATGTATATGTGGGGGGGCAAGTGAACCAAATCAAACTCCAACTCAAATAAGCCAAATTGGAAAAAGAAATGAAAGATGGATGAGATGGATGAAGAACTTCACTACACAAGAAAAAGGGATAGAGCAAGATCTTGTAATTGAGATAATCCTTCACGGAGCCACTCAATGACTTGATCTTGGGCTAATTCTCTTATCTTACCAAGGAATCACTCCAATTGGAAAAGATAGAGAACCTAGAACACCACTTGAATTAGCCAAATTCAAGATATAGAACTAGGAATTTTTGAGACACAAATGAGAATCACTCTCAATGGTGCTTGTATTACTTTGGAAATCTCTTACAATGCTGAATGATTAGCTTCACATGCAGCAAAAGACAATCAAAAGACTCAAATAACTCCTAACAATTAAAACTAGCTAATGAAAAGTCTAAGAAAAATGAAAAGACTCATCATAAAAGGGGTGGGGGAGGTTACAAGGAATATTCTAAGATTTTTGCAGCTGATTACATCAATCTAGAGCATCTAAAACGCGCACAATATCAGCCACACAAGTATATGTAACCGAAGACTCTTCATATTCCCAGCATTAATCCTTGCAACTGCCTCAACTTCAACAGAGCATAACTTCCAGAATACTCGGCCAAATCACGCGTTCTTTGGCTTGTTAGAAAGCCCTGGAAGTCTATTTTCCAGAATGGGCTCATTTGCTCAATTTGGATAAGCGGTTTGAAAGTTATGGCCCAAACAATGCCCCTATCTCAGACTGGACTGGATCAGCATAACGTATCTTTGAGTGATATTTTGCCCAATCAAATGATGTCCAAATTAAACAAACTTGGGCTTATTTGAAAGCTGAAATTTTAAGCTTCAAAAGCACATGGGCCCTCAAGTTGTGGGTCCACTTGAGCTTGTCCAAAAGTGGTCACAAAAATCGGGTTCCGCAGGGATGAATTCAGCACCAAATTTCTAGCAAAGCTTAACCTCTTTTTGACCTCTTCATAGTGTCGTGAGTCTTTGAAGTCACTTAATAAGACCAAATAAGCACACTTCCAAGCATGATCTTCTTTGACCCTTTTCTTCTTTGAAATTGGTCTTGAATAAAAATGATGCATATGGAAATATGCATCAAGTGTCCACAGGCCAGACATTTCGCACGGTGCCCCCGTGCCATACCACACGACCGTGCCATATTCATTTTTCAGAAATCTTCAAGTCGAGACGCAGCACGGTGCCCCCGTGCCTACCAGCACGACCGTGCCACCCTACTTTTCTGCATTTCCTCAAGTCGAAGCATAGCACGGTTCCCCAGTGCCCCTTGCACGACCGTGCCCTCCCTCCTCTTCTCCAAAACAGCCTTTTTCTAGCCTAAACACATAACCCACAAAGAACCCTTAAGCATTCATCCATCATGATTTCTCTTGGAAACTTGAGAAAAGAGATTGCTTTGATTGAAAAGGAGATGGTCATCCTTGAAACTCCAAAGTTTCGTGGCCAAAAAGAAGATTTCCCTTACTGGATTTTCAAAGTGGATCAAGTTTTCACTCGCTACAATATTGACGAGCAAGAGAAGTTTAAGGTGGTTATCAAGAAGCTCCGAGGCCATGCGCTTGAATGGTAGGAAAAGTACAAGTATAAGAGGAAGAAGAGAGGGAAAAGTAAGATCACAACATGGGTTAAGTTAAGAGGTAAATTAATGGATCCTTTCGCTCCAACCTCTTACTTACACAAACATCCTTTTTTTTCCTTTGAGGTAAACGGCTTTAATTCCTCTTCTAAAGACATCCCTTTCAACAAGGGGAGTCCCATGAGTGCTTGTAACTCTAGCTCTACTTCCTTCTTTTATTTGGAGAAACTTAGCTCCAACAAAGATGAAGAGATCCTTGGAGAAAAAGGGTCGGGCCTAGTTGACCTACCTCTTGTTTTTGGTGACTGTGGTGATGAAGAGACCTTTGAACTTGAGGCCCAATTGAAGCAAGAAGAGATTGTGCAATCCTTCACCCAAGAAGGGTGCCAAGAAGATAATGAGGTGAATTTGAGTATAACCCCAAGAATTGAAGAGCATGTAGTTAAAGACCTTGAAGTGATGAAGCCATGTAGGTTTGCTGAAGAGTTTGAACAACTCTTGATTCAAGAAGTACGCCCTACCGAACTCCAAGCACCCGAGTTGGAGTCATGTGGGGTTATTGAAGAAGTTGAGCAACTCTTGACCCAAGAAGAATTCACCTTAACCCCCATTCAACCTTCCCACCCCCCCAAGCCACAAAAGGACCGACAAGCCTTAACCCTCATTCATCCTTCCCAAACCCTTGCCCCCAAAGAAGATTTCCCACTTCCGCTTCTTCTCCTCACCAGGTATGACCCGTTTTATCATCCTCCCCTCACCCTCTTCTATATCTCTCTAGAGGTGATGCCGTGTGACCTCCTTCCCCAAAAGCTCCCATATTGTGAGCGTGACCCCTTTCTTGAGAGGCTTGCTAACCCTTTGAGTTTGAGGACAAACGCAAAACCACCCGGGGAGTATGATGCATATTCCCATATGCATCATTTTTATTTAAGGTCAACTTCCAAGAAGAAAAGTGTTAAATAAGAGCGTGCATGGGAACTCTCATATTTTCTCTTATTATGTGAGCTCAAGGACTTTAGACACCATGAAGAAGTCAAGCAAGTGGCGAAAATCTGGATAAAACTCATATTCCTTCCGGAAGAATTGGTGCCCGATTCATCCCGTCGGAAGGTAATTTTCTTTGTGCTCATTTTTGGACTAGCTCAAGTGGACCCACAACTTGAGGCTCCACATGGTTTTGAAGCTTAAGATCTCAGCTTTCAAACAAGCCCAATTATGTTTAATTTGGACGTCATTTGATTGGGCAAACTATCACTCAAAGGTACATTATTCTGATCTAGTCCAGTCTGAGATAGGTGCATTGTTTGGGCCATAACTTTTACACCGCTTATCCAAATTGAGCAAATGAGCCCATTATGGAAACTAGACTTCTAGGGCTTTCTATCAAGCCCAAGAACTCATGATTTGGCCCAGTATTCTGGAAGTTATGCTCTGTTGAAGTTGAGGCAGCTGCAAGGATTAATTCTGGGAATATGAAGAGTCTTCGGTTACATGTGATTGTGTGGCTGATATTGTGCACGTTTTAGATGCTTCTAGATGGAGATATTCAGCTGAGAAATCCTAGAATATTCCTTATAACCTCCCCCACCCCTTTTATGATGAGTCTTTTTATTTTTCCTAAGTCTTTTCAATTTTCTAGCTTTAAATTGTTAGGAGTTTGTGTCTTTTGCTTGTCTTATTGTTGCCTATATATAGTGGGGGTGTGAAGTGTTTCTGAATTCAGAGTTGTAAGCTTTCCCAAGTGAAATACAATTACCTTTGAGTGTGATTCTCAAAAGTAGTCCAAATCCCTAGTTCTATATCTTGAATTTTGGCAAGTTCAAGTGGTGTTCTAGGTTCTCTTTTCTTTCCCAATTGGAGTGATTCCTTGGTGAAGACAAGAGGATTTGCCCAAGATCAAGTCTTTGAGTGGCTCCGTGAAGGATTATCTCAAGTGCAAGGTCTTGTTTATCCTTTGTTCTTTTTGTTATTATTTTCATTCCATCTCAATCAACCTTCCATTTTCTCTTTACTTTGGTTCAATTCTTATTTGGGTTTATTTGAGTTTGATTTGGTTCACTTACCCCCCCACATATACATCACAAATACTTGCCTTAGTGAAGCTGGAATACATCAAATTGGTATCAGAGCTTAGGCTACCTTTCTTGGCCAAGCACCCTTTGCCCAAACACGTCCAAACACCAAACTCACAAAAACAGCCCAAACACATTCTCCACAAAATCTCAGCCGTGCCCAACCAGAGACTTGGCACGGGCACACCGTGCCACCCCCGCACAACCGTGCCACCCCTAACCTGCAGCACCCCCATTCCGGCAGCCCCGCACGGCCACCCCGTGCCACCCCACACGACCGTGCCTTCCCCTTTTCATCCCAAAACACCAAGTTCTCACCACAAAATCACCATGTCCATTAGCCTCACACCCGAGCAAGTGGCCGAGCAAGCCCTGAGGGAGAAAGCCGAGGTAGAAGCTCAACTAAAGTATGTCAACTTGGACAACTCATGGAAGAAAAGAGGCGGAACCAATGGAATTCTCGGAGCTCAAGCAAGCATGGAGACTCGGATGATTCCGAGGGTAGCAACCCATTTGGTGATTCTAGTGAGGAAGAGCAAGGTAGACGGCCACGCCGACACCAAAGGCATCACGAACGAAGCTATGGTGATTTTAAAGTTGACCTCCCGGAGAATGAAGGACAACTTGATCCGGATGTCTTCCTCGATTGGTTGCAAACGGTGGAGCGAGTCTTTGAGTACAAAGACATCCCGGAAGGCAAAAAGGTAAAGCTAGTGGCCTTGAAACTCCGCAAATATGCATCTATTTGGTGGTCCAATATTGTGTCTAAGAGTGTAAGAAAGGGGAAAAGTAAGATTAAGACTTGGGAGAAGATGAAGTCCAAACTAAAGGCCAAATTCTAACCCCACATTACCTCCAAGATAATTTCCTTAAACTCCACCACCTCAAACAAGGCCCCAAGAGTGTGGAAGAGTATACTAGGGAGTTTGAACAACTCCTCTTGAAATGTGATTTGAGGGAGGATGACTCTCAAACCTTGATTCGCTATTTGAGTGGACTTGATGAACAAATTGCTCATGTTGTTGAACTACACCCTTACACATCCCTTGATGAGCTAAGTGCTTTAGCCCACAAAGTCGAAATGCAAAAGAAGCTCAAAGGCAAGAGTCCCACCTCCAAACCTACTCCACGGCCTTACGGTTTCCAAAACCCTCCATGCATTCCTCGAGATGTCTTCCCACCTCCAAACCCAAAACCCCCACAAAACACCACTCCACAAACTCCCTCCAAACAACCACCCCCAAAACCCTCTAGCAAAATCTGGTGTTTTCGTTGCCAAGGCCTTGGACACTATGCTTCCGAGTGTCCCAACAAGAGAATGGTTTCTCTAGCCGAGTATCAAGCTTCCCTAGAGGAGCTAGAAGAGGAGGTAGAGAAGAGGGAGGAAGAGAAAGAGGTGTATTTGAATGAAACCATAGAGGAGGTTGAAGAGGGCCCGAATGAAGGAGAGCTTTTGGTCATTCGGAGGACCTTGAGTGGTCTAGCTTCCCATGATGAGCTTGAACAAAGAGAATCCATCTTCCGTACAAAGTGCACCGTAGGTGGCAAGGTGTGCTCCCTTATCATTGATGGGGGAAGTTGTACGAATGTGGCCTCACAATCCATGGTGAACAAACTCAAACTTTCGGTGACTCCGCACCCAAAGCCATACACCATCCAATGGCTCAATCAAAACCAAGGTTTGCAAATCTCGTCTCAGTGCCTCTTATCCTTAAGCATTGGGAAAACTTATAAAGATCAGATTTGGTGTGACATTATCCCCATGGGTGCGTGCCATGTCTTGTTGGGTCGCCCTTGGCTCTTTGATAGGAGCATCACGCATGATGGCCACATGAACACCTACACCTTCACCAAAGATCACAAAAAAATCACCCTCACTCCCATCAAACCAACCGCCCCCTCCAAACCCACGGCAAGCTCACAAAGAGATGTCTATCTCACTACCCTCCTCAAATCCCCTATGCATGAGTTCGCACCTCACAAGAAAAGAAAAAAAGCTCATTTTCAGCCTGGGGACCTAGTATGGGTCCAATTGAGGAAGGAGAGATTTCCTAACAAGAGGAAATCCAAATTAATGCCAAGATCGGATGGGCCTTTCGAAATCCTTGAGAAGGTTGGCCCAAACGCTTACAAAGTTGACCTCTCCGGTGATTATGGGGTGCCCGCCACCTTCAATGTGGCCGACTTGAGCCCTTGCTATGATGAAGATGAAGAGTTGTCGAGTTTGAGGCCAAACTCCAACTAACCCGGAGAGAATGATGGAGACCATCCCACCAAACCTTCAACAGCCATTGCCAATGATCCATCCCCCGCTAGGGAGTCCAAGAAGGCCAAAGGAGTTCATGCCATAGTCAGAAAATGTATGCACAAAGAAGAAAGTGAACTGCCCAGTTCATACCGTTTCTGACCCGGTTTTGTTTCTCTGTTGGAGCAAAATGTAGAAGGGGAAATTTCCTGCACGCACCACCCCCTTAAAGCTTAAGATCTTAGCTTTCCAACAAGACCTTTTGCAAGGCATTTGGAGTCCATTTGGTCAGCCAACCAAGCCCAAAACTGAAGACTGTGCACTGCAGGGCGCCAATCAGCACAGTCCGAATTAAGGGAATGTTTGGCCCACCAACTCAACTCCATTGTTTCTGAAATTTTGCAGCATGAAAGGGGACACAAATATTTATCAGGTCATGGGTTCAAATCCCATCCAAAGCACCCCCTTGTGTTGGTATTAACCAGCCAAAAGGACAAGAGAAACACCCCTTTACCCGGTTCTTCCCAAACCGGTACAAGGGTCTGATTTTCTTGGGTTTTGCTTGTCCCCTTGCCTCCCCACTTGCTGAATGAGTCATGTTTCTGCATCCTAGGATCATTGTAAGCTTGACACCTCATTTGGGAGGCATTATAACCCCTAATGAGGTAGATTAAGCTAGGTAGTGAGGTGTCTAACTTGTAGTGGCTGAGTTGATGTGTTTCTCTTCCCCAAATGTACTTAGCTATTGATTTTGCTGCTTGGAAGGGGAGGGGAACTCGGCCATCAAGCATAAAAACCAGCTTGGCCCTCATTTTGTAACACAACTTGAATGTATAAGCTTGTGAGTTCTCAAAGAAACTCTCCCCTCAAAATTCCTAGTCTATATCTTAAGTGTGGCAACTTAAGTGGTGTCTAGGTCCCTTTATCTCAATTAGGTGGTGATTCCTAATTGATCTAAGGGGATTGCCCAAGTATCCAACAAGAGTGGCTCCTCTTGGATTATCTCTTGAAGGTGCTTGCTCTATCCACCCTCAAAATTCCTAGTGTTATATCTTGAGCTTGGCAACTCAAGTGGGTCTCTAGGTCTTCTTGATTCAACTAAGAAGGTGATTAAATTCTGTAACTTAGTTGAAGGAAGAAGATTTGCCCAAGTGTGCAAACCAAGGTGGGTTATCATCCCCCTTGCTAGTCCACTTGATCTATCTTGGTTCTTGGTTCTCTTTTCTTGTTTCCCTTCCAGATGCATTCTTGATTCACTCTAGCAAATACTTGCCTTAGTGAAGCTGGAATACATCACCGGAGTTCGAAGGACAACTAGACCCGGACATCTTCCTTGATTGGCTTCAAACGGTGGAAAGAGTATTTGAATATAAGGACATCCCGGAAAGCAAAAAGGTAAAGCTAGTAGCCTTGAAACTCCGTAAATATGCTTCCATATGGTGGTCTAATGTTGTGTCCAAGAGGGTGAGAAGGGGGAAGAGTAAGATAAAGACTTGGGAGCAAATGAAATCCAAACTTAAGGCCAAGTTCTTACCCCCACACTATCTTGAAGACAATTTCCTTAAACTCCACCACCTCCGACAAGGTTCAAAGAGTGTAGAGGAGTACACTAGGGACTTTGAACAACTTCTTTTAAAGTGTGATTTGAGGGAAGATGATTCCCAAACTTTGATTCGTTACTTGAGTGGGCTTGATGAACAAATTGCTCATGTAGTGGAGTTACACCCCTACACCTCCCTTGATGAGTTGAGTGCTTTAGCTCACAAGGTAGAAAAACAAAAGAAGCTCAAAGGCAAGAACCCCATCTCTAAGCCTACCCCACGGCCTTATGGCTTTCAAAAGCCCCCATTCACTCCTCAAAAACCTTCTCCACCCCCAAACCCGAAACCCCCTCAAACAGCCCCCCCACAAACTCCGTCCAAGCCACCACCAAAACCCCCTAGCAAGGTTCGTTGCTTTCGTTGTCAAGGTCTTGGACATTACGCTTCCGAATGTCCAAACAAAAGAATGGTATCTCTAGCCGAATATCAAGAGTCCTTAGAGGAGCTAGAGGTTGAGGAAGAGGAAAATGGAGGAGAAAAGGAGGTGTACATGGCCGAAATGTTGGAAGAGGTAGAAGAGGGCCCGGATGAAGGGGAACTACTAGTGATTAGAAGGGCTCTAAGTGGGATTGCTTCTCAAGACAACATGGAGCAAAGGGAGAGCATCTTTCATACAAGGTGCACCGTGAGTGGCAAGGTGTGTTCTCTCATCATCGATGGGGGAAGTTGTGCTAATGTGACCTCAAAAACAATGGTGGACAAGCTCAAGATTCCGGTCACACCTCACCCAAATCCTTACACAATTCAGTGGCTCAACCAAGGTAAGGGTTTGCAAATTACTACTCGATGTTTGCTTACTTTTTCCATTGGAAACTCATATAAAGATGAGATATGGTGTGACATAGTGCCCATGGATGCTTGCCATGTTCTTTTAGGCCGGCCATGGCTCTTTGACAGAAGGGTGATGATGGAGGGTTGCAAGGAGAAGAAACCAACTCACAACTTGCCTCAAAGTGGAATCTAAAACAAGAAGAAGGAAAAACAGCAAGGGAGAGGAGAAATCAAGAGTTTGGATAGTCAAGTGACCTTGCAAGGGATAATCCGAGGAGCCACCCTTGGGGAACACTTGGGCAATCTCTTTGTATCAACTAGTTACAGAATTTAATCACCTTCTAGTTGAGAGAAAGAGACCTAGAGACCCACTTGAGTTGCCAAGCTCAAGATACAACACTAGGAATTTTGTGGAGAGAGTTTGAGAACTCACAATTGCATTTCATTCAAGTTGGTTGGAAAATGAAGGAGCCAAGCTGCCTTTTAACAAGCCATGGCCGAGCTCCCTCCCCCCTAGGCAGCAAATACAAAGCTAAGTACATGTGGGGAAGAGAAACACATCAAATCAGCCACTACAAGTTAAACAACTCACTACCTAGCTTAATCTACCTCATTAGGGGTTATTATGCCTCCCAAATGAGGTGTCAAGCTTACAAAAGTCGTAGAGTGCAGCAAAGGTGAGTCATTAGGCAAGTGGGCAAGCAAAAACCAAGGGAAATCAGCCCCTTGTACCGGCTAGAGACAAACCGGTTAAAAGGGTGTTTTCCTTGTCCTTTTGGCTGGTTAATACCAACACAAGGGGGTGCTTTGGATGGGATTTGAACCCATGACCTGATAATTATTTATGTCCCCTTTCATACTGCAAAATTTGACAAAAGTTGGAGTTGAGGAAGTCAACCAACTAGGGCCTTATTTCGGACTGTGCTGGATTGCGCCCTGCAGTGCGCGGTCTCAGGTTTTGGCTTGGTTGACTGACCAAATGGACTCCAAATGCCTTGCAAAAGGTCTTGTTGGAAAGCTAAGATCTTAAGCTTTAAGGGGGTGGTGCGTGCAGGAAATTTCCCCTTCTGCATTTTGCTCCAACAGAGAAACAAAACCGGGTCAGAAACGGTATGAACTGGGCAGTTCACTTTCTTCTTTGTGCATACATTTTCTGACTATGGCATGAACTCCTTTGGCCTTCTTGGACTCCCTAGCGGGGGATGGATCATTGGAAATGGCTTTTGAAGGTTTGGTGGGATGGTCTCCATCATTCTCCCCGGGTTGGTTGGAGTTTGGCCTCAAACTCGACAACTCTTCATCTTCATCATAGCAAGGGCTCAAGTCGGCCACATTGAAGGTGGCGGGCACCCCATAATCACCGGAGAGGTCAACTTTGTAAGCGTTTGGGCCAACCTTCTCAAGGATTTCGAAAGGCCCATCCGATCTTGGCATTAATTTGGATTTCCTCTTGTTAGGAAATCTCTCCTTCCTCAATTGGACCCATACTAGGTCCCCAGGCTGAAAATGAGCTTTTTTTCTTTTCTTGTGAGGTGCGAACTCATGCATTTGGGATTTGGGGAGGGTGGTGAGAAAGACATCTCTTTGTGAGCTTGCCTTGGATTTGGAGGGGGCGGTTGGTTTGATGGGAGTGAGGGTGATCCTCTTGTGATCTTTGGTGAAGGTGTAAGTGTTCATGTGGCCATCATGCGTGACGCTCCTATCAAAGAGCCAAGGGCGACCCAACAAGACATGGCACGCACCCATGGGGATAAGGTCACACCAAATCTCATCTTTATAAGTTTTCCCAATGCTTAAGGATAAGAGGCACTGAGACGAGATTTACAAACCTTGGTTTTGATTGAGCCATTGGATGGTGTATGGCTTTGGGTGGGGAGTCACCGGAAGTTTGAGTTTGTTCACCATGGATTGTGAGGCCACATTCGTACAACTTCCCCCATCAATGATAAGGGAGCACACCTTGCCACCTACGGTGCACCTTGTACGGAAGATGGATTCTCTTTGTTCAAGCTCATCATGGGAAGCTAGACCACTCAAGGTCCTCCGAATGACCAAAAGCTCTCCTTCATCCGGGCCCTCTTCAACCTCCTCTATGGTTTCATTCAAATACACCTCTTTCTCTTCCTCCCTCTTCTCTACCTCCTCTTCTAGCTCCTCTAGGGAAGCTTGATACTCGGCTAGAGAAACCATTCTCTTGTTGGGACACTCGGAAGCATAGTGTCCAAGGCCTTGGCAACGAAAACACCGGACCTTACTAGAGGGTTTTGGGGGTGGTTGTTTGGAGGGAGTTTGTGGAGTGGTGTTTTGTGGGGTTTCGGGCTTGGAGATGGGAAGGAATTTTGAGGAGTGCATGGAGGGTTTTGGAAACCGTAAGGCCGTGGAGTAGGTTTGGAGGTGGGACTCTTGCCTTTGAGCTTCTTTTGCATTTCGACCTTGTGGGCTAAAGCACTTAGCTCATCAAGGGATGTGTAAGGGTGTAGTTCAACAATATGAGCAATTTGTTCATCAAGTCCACTCAAATAGCGAATCAAGGTTTGAGAGTCATCCTCCCTCAAATCACATTTCAAGAGGAGTTGTTCAAACTCCCTAGCATACTCTTCCACACTCTTGGGGCCTTGTTTGAGGTGGTGGAGTTTAAGGAAATTGTCTTGGAGGTAATGTGGGGGTAAGAATTTGGCCTTTAGTTTGGACTTCATCTTCTCCCAAGTCTTAATCTTACTTTTCCCCTTTCTTACTCTCTTAGACACAACATTGGACCACCAAATAGATGCATATTTGCGAAGTTTCAAGGCCACTAGCTTTACCTTTTTGCCTTCCGTGATGTCTTTGTACTTAAAGACTCGCTCCACCGTTTGCAACCAATCGAGGAATGATGGAGACCATCGTGAGAACCCCAAGGACCATCAAGCTCAGCCCAAGGAGGACTCACTCAGGCTTCAAGAAGTCAAGGAAGTTGCCAAACTTTGCCGGAAATTGGCGTTCATACCCGAAGAGGTAGTGCCGCCTTCATCCAGAAATTTCCGCTTTTTGTGTGCACTTTTGGCCTACCTAAAGTGGTCCCACAACTTGAGGCTCCACATGGTTTTGAAGTTTAAGATTTCAGCTTTCAAATAAGCCCAAGTTTGTTTAATTTGGACGTCATTTGATTGGGTAAAATATCACTCAAAGATACGTTATGCTGATCCAGTCCAGTCTGAGATAGGTGCATTGTTTGGGCCATAACTTTCAAACCACTTATCCAAATTGAGCAAATGAGCCCATTCTGGAAAATAGACTTCCAGGGCTTTCTAACAAGCCCAAGAACGCGTGATTTGGCCGAGTATTCTGGAAGTTATGCTCTGTTGAAGTTGAGGCAGTTGCAAGGATTAATGCTGGGAATATGAAGAGTCTTCGGTTACATATACTTGTGTGGCTGATATTGTGCACGTTTTAGATGCTTCTAGATTGATGTAATCAGCTGCAAAAATCCTAGAATATTCCTTGTAACCTCCCCCACCCCTTTTATGATGAGTCTTTTCATTTTTCTTAGACTTTTCATTAGCTAGTTTTAATTGTTAGGAGTTATTTGAGTCCTTTGATTGTCTTTTGCTGAGTCTATAAAAAGGGGAGGGGCGTGTGAAGCTATTCATTCAGCATTGTAAGAAATTTCCAAAGCAATACAAGTACTTTGAGTGTGTTTCTCAAAAGTGCAACTAAATTCCTAGTTCTATATCTTGAATTGTGGCAAATTCAAGTGGTGTTCTAGGTTCTCTTCCTTTTCCAATTGGAGTGATTCCTTGGTTAAGACAAGAGAATTAGCCCAAGGTCAAGTCATTGAGTGGCTCCGTGAAGGATTATCTCAATTACAAGATCTTGTTCTATTCCTTTTTCTTGTGTAGTGAAATTCTTCATCCATCTCATCCATCTTTCATTTCTCTTCCCAATTTGGCTTATTTTGAGTTGGAGTTTGATTTGGTTCACTTGCCACCCACATATACATCAATTGGTATCAGAGCCAAGGTTCTTAAGTGACCCACATCACACCCACATACATCCCAAAAAGCCAAACATACAAAAAAAAAAAACAAAAAAAAAAGAGGCACAAACCGGCAAACCCAGTCTCGAAGACCAGAGAAGCAGCACGGTGCCCCCGTGCCATACCACACGACCGTGCCATATTCATTTTCCAGAAATCTGCAAGCCGAGACGCAGCACGGTGCCCCCGTGCCACCAAGCACGACCGTGCCACGGTAATTTTCTGCATTTCTTCAAGTCGAAGCATAGCACGGCCTGCCCGTGCCCCCTTGCACGACCGTGCCACTTTCCCTGCTGCCTATTCTTCCTTCAAAGCATCTCCAACATGTCTATAAAGTCCACAAGAAGCGACCAAGCACGTGTGGAAGAGTTAGAAGCGCAAGTCACCTATCTTCGAACTCAACTTGGGCAACTTTTGGAGGAAAAACGAAGGTGGGTTCATAGCCCCACTCCCTCTCGTCCTCATGAACCGGTGGTCGAATTGGAAGAAGAAGTCTTTCAATCCCGAGCCAATTCTAGTGACGAAGAAGCCCCAAGGAGACGAAGGCAAGGAGGCAATATTGGTGGTGTCCGAATTGACATCCCCGAATTTGAAGGCCAACTTGACCCGGACTTATTTCTCGATTGGTTGCACACCATTGAGAGGATCTTTGAATATGAGGACATCCCGGAGGACAAGAAGGTAAAACTCGTAGCCCTTAAACTCAGAAAATATGCTTCAATCTGGTGGGCTAACCTTGGAGCGAAAAGAGCAAGGAATGGAAAGGGAAAAATCAGAACTTGGGCCAAAATGAAAGAAAAACTCAAGGCCAAGTTTCTTCCCTCTCACTATGTGCAAGACAATTATCTCAAGCTCCATCGACTCAAGCAAGGATCCAAGAGTGTGGAAGAATACACTCGGGAGTTTGAACAACTCCTACTCAAATGCGACTTGAAAGAAGATGACTCTCAAACCTTGGTAAGATACTTAACCGGACTTGATGAGTCTATTGCTCATATTGTTGAGTTGCAACCATATTCATCCCTTGATGACTTGAGTTCTCTAGCCTACAAGGTAGAGCAACAAAAGAAATCAAAGGGAAAGAGTGTCCTTTCCAAGCCTCTCTCTCGTCCTTACCCCACACAAAAGCCTCCGTACTACCCTCCTCGTCCACAAAATTCCCCACCATCACAAACCAAAAACACCACTCCAACCCCTCCAAAACCCTCCACACAAGAACCCAAATCAAAGGACAAGGTTCGTTGCTTTCGGTGCCAAGGTATGGGACACTATGCATCTGAGTGTCCAAACAGGAGGATCGTTTCCCTAGCGGAGTACCAAGAAGCATGTGATGAACATGCCTATGACGAAGAAGAAGAAGAGCACCATGAAGAAGGAAGTTTGGAAGAAGTTGAAGAAGGCCCCGATGAAGGAGAATTGCTAGTTATCCGCCGGGCCTTGAGTGGAATTGCCACTCAAAAGGACATGGAGCAAAGAGAAGCCATTTTTCACACCAGGTGTACCGTAGGAGACAAGGTTTGTTCCCTTATCATTGATGGAGGTAGTTGTGCTAACGTTGCCTCAAAGACTATGGTGGACAAACTCAAGCTGCAAGTCTCTCCTCGTCCAAATCCCTACACCATACAATGGTTGAATCAAGGCAAAGGTTTGCAAATTACTCACCGTTGTCTTGTTTCCTTTTCAATTGTGAAAAACTATAAAGATGAGATTTGGTGTGATATAGTCCCCATGGATGCTTGTCATATATTATTGGGTAGACCATGGCTTTTTGATAGAAGTGTCATCCATGATGGCCGGATGAACACTTACTCTTTTCTCAAGGACCGTAAGAAAATCACTCTTACCCCTCTCAAAAGTCCTTCCCCCTCTCAACCAAAAGACAATCCTCATTTGGAAGTCTTCTTTACTACTCTTCTCAAATCTGAGCACCATGAGTATGAGTCTTTTAAAGACTTGATACTTTTACAAGAAGAGTCTAAGCCACCATCTCCCTCACATCCACTACTCACCCCTCTCCTACAAGCCTATCACCATGTTTTTCCACAAGAAATTCCACATGGCCTTCCCCCTCCAAGATCTATCCAACACAAGATAGACCTCGTTCCCGGATCCGTACTTCCAAACAAGCCGGCATACCGGATGTCTCCAAGCGAAACACAAGAAATCCAAAGACAAGTGGATGATCTCTTGTCCAAGGGTTTAATTCGGGAAAGTCTAAGCCCATGTGCCGTGCCCGCCCTCCTTGTTCCTAAGAAGGATGGTAGCATGCGTATGTGTGTTGATAGCCGGGCAATAAACAAGATCACTATCAAGTACCGGTATCCTATTCCCCGATTGGAAGATCTATTGGATGAATTACACGGAGCTGCTATCTTTTCTAAGATTGATCTTAGAAGTGGCTATTACCAGATTCGCATTTTTGAAGGTGATGAATGGAAAACCGCCTTTAAGACTAAAGGAGGTTTATATGAGTGGCTTGTAATGCCATTCGGGCTTACTAATGCCCCGAGCACTTTTATGAGACTCATGAACCAAGTTCTCAAGCCCCTCATTGGAACTTGTGTTGTTGTTTACTTTGATGATATCTTGGTCTATAGCAAGACCGAGGAGGAGCATGCCAAGCATTTGCAACAAGTTTTGGAGATTCTTTCTCAAGAACAACTTTATGGCAATATGGAGAAATGCTTTTTCTTCACTCCTCAAGTGGTATTCTTGGGTTTCATTGTTTCCGCCCAAGGCCTCCAAGTTGATGATAGCAAGATCAAGGCTATTTAAGAGTGGCCAACTCCTACATCCATCACTCAAGTAAGGAGTTTTCATGGCCTAGCCTCATTCTACCGGAGGTTCATTAGAAATTTCAGCACAATTATGGCTCCTATGACTGAGGTAATTAAAGGCAAAGAGTTTTCATGGAACGAGCAAGCACAACAAGCCTTCGAAGAGATCAAGAAGAAGCTCACTAGTTCCCCCGTTCTAGCCTTGCCCGACTTTACCAAAGTCTTTGAAGTAGAGTGTGATGCATCCGGGGTAGGAATTGGAGCTGTCCTATCTCAAGAGAAGAGACCCATTGCCTTTTTCAGTGAGAAGCTCAACGATGCCAAGAAGAAGTACTCCACCTATGACAAGGAGTTTTATGCAATCATTAGAGCATTGGAGCATTGGCGTCATTACTTAGTTGGAGGTGAATTCATCCTTCATTCCGACCATGAAGCTCTCAAATACATCCAAGGACAATATAAGCTCAACCCTAGACATGCTAAATGGGTAGAGTATCTTCAGTCCTTCCACTTCATTATCCAACATAAGGCGGGAACTCTCAACAAAGGAGCTGATGCATTATTAAGAAGGTACTTATTACTCTCTACTTTGAGTACTAAAGTACTTGGATTTGAAGTTGTTAAAGATTTGTACCCAAAAGATGATGATTTCAAGGACATTTTTGAGAAGTGTCTTAAGCACCCCCATGGGTTGTTCCACTTAGAAGATGGGTTCCTATTCAAAGGTTCACGCCTTTGTATACCTCAATGTGGATTTCGAGAACTGCTTATCCAAGAGCTACATGGAGGAGCCCTAGCTGGCCATTTTGGTGTCGAGAAGACTAGATCAATGTTGAAGGAACACTACTATTGGCCTAAGATGTCAAGAGATGTAGAGCATTTCAACAAAAGATGTTCTACTTGTCAAATGGCTAAGAGCCATTCTTTGCCCCAAGGATTGTATTCTCCACTTCCCATTCCTCAAGCCCCTTGGGAAGATATTAGCTTGGATTTCATCACGGGTTTACCTAGAACCCAAAGGAACAAAGACTCCATTATGGTGGTTGTGGATCGATTCTCCAAGATGGCGCATTTCATCCCTTGCCACACCACTAATGATGCTACTCAAGTGGCTAGTCTTTATTTCAAGGAGATTGTGAGACTACATGGCATTCCAAAGAGCATGGTATCCGATCGTGACTCCAAGTTTCTTAGTCATTTTTGGCTAACTCTATGGCGCAAATTGGGTACTCAACTCAAGTTTAGCACTACTTGTCATCCCCAAACTGATGGACAAACTGAAGTCACCAATAGGACTTTGGGTACCTTACTTAGAGTCCTAGTGAAGAAGCATTTGAAGAATTGGGATGAGTTGCTACCACATGCCGAGTTTGCATTCAATCGAGTGCCTAGCAAGTCCACCCAACTCTCTCCATTTCAAGTTGTCTATGGCTACAATCCCAAGAGTCCCTTGGATCTTGTTCCCATTCCAACTCCCACAAAATTTAGTTGGGAAGCTGAAAAAAGAGCCAAGGAGATCCAAGAACTTCATGCAAGAGTTAGAGATAACATTGCCAAGGCTAATGAGAGAGCCATGCAAAGCGCCAACAAGCATCGCAAGGAGGTACATTTTCAGCCAGGAGATTTGGTATGGATTCACATGAGGAAGGAGCGTTTCCCTTCAAAGAGAAAATCTAAGTTGATGCCGCGTTCCGATGGTCCATTTGAAATCCTTGAGAAGATTGGGCCCAATGCATATAAGGTTGATCTACCTGGAGATTATGGAGTTTCGGCTACCTTCAATGTCTCCGATCTTAGCCCCTATTTCGATGATGAGCCCCTTCCTAGTTTGAGGGCAAACTTTCACTTACCCGGGGGGAATGATGGAGACCATCGTGAGAAGCCCAAGGACCATCAAGCTCAGCCCAAGGAGGACTCACTCAAGCTTCAAGAAGTCAAGGAAGTTGCCAAACTTTGCCGGAAATTGGCGTTCATACCCGAAGAGGTAGTGCCGCCTTCATCCAGAAATTTCCCGCTTTTTGTGTGCACTTTTGGCCTACCTAAAGTGGTCCCACAACTTGAGGCTCCACATGGTTTTGAAGTTTAAGATTTCAGCTTTCAAATAAGCCCAAGTTTGTTTAATTTGGACATCATTTGATTGGGCAAAATATCACTCAAAGATACGTTGTGCTGATCCAGTCCAGTCTGAGATAGGTGCATTGTTTGGGCCATAACTTTCAAACCGCTTATCCAAATTGAGCAAATGAGCCCATTCTGGAAAATAGACTTCCAGGGCTTTCTAACAAGCCCAAGAACGCGTGATTTGGCCGAGTATTCTGGAAGTTATGCTCTGTTGAAGTTGAGGCAGTTGCAAGGATTAATGCTGGGAATATGAAGAGTCTTCAGTTACATATACTTGTGTGGCTGATATTGTGCACGTTTTAGATGCTTCTAGATTGATGTAATCAGCTGCAAAAATCCTAGAATATTCCTTGTAACCTCCCCCACCCCTTTTATGATGAGTCTTTTCATTTTTCTTAGACTTTTCATTAGCTAGTTTTAATTGTTAGGAGTTATTTGAGTCCTTTGATTGTCTTTTGCTGAGTCTATAAAAAGGGGAGGGGCGTGTGAAGCTATTCATTCAGCATTGTAAGAAATTTCCAAAGCAATACAAGTACTTTGAGTGTGTTTCTCAAAAGTGCAACTAAATTCCTAGTTCTATATCTTGAATTGTGGCAAATTCAAGTGGTGTTCTAGGTTCTCTTCCTTTTCCAATTGGAGTGATTCCTTGGTTAAGACAAGAGAATTAGCCCAAGGTCAAGTCATTGAGTGGCTCCGTGAAGGATTATCTCAATTACAAGATCTTGTTCTGTTCCTTTTTCTTGTGTAGTGAAATTCTTCATCCATCTCATCCATCTTTCATTTCTCTTCCTAATTTGGCTTATTTTGAGTTGGAGTTTGATTTGGTTCACTTGCTACCCACATATACATCAAGGAAGACATCCGGATCGAGTTGTCCTTCATACTCCGGGATGTCAACTTTAAAATCTCCATAACCTCGTTCATGTTGCCTTTGATGTCGGCGGGGACGTCTACCTTGCTCTTCTTCGCTTGAATCTCCAAAGGGGTTGCTTCCCTCGGAGTCGTCCGAGTCCCCATGCTTGCTTGAACTTCTAGAGCCCCATTGGTGTCGCCTCTTTTCTTCCATAAGTTGGCCAAGTTGCCGTTGAAGGTACTTGACTCGAGCCTCAAGTTTGGCTTTCTCCCTATGAGCTTGTTCAGCCACTTGGGAAGGGGTGAGGCTAGCGGACATGATAGCTTTGTGGTGGAAGCTTAGTGTTTTGGGATGGGAAGAGGTAGGCACGGTCGTGCTAGCAGGCACGGCCTGACCGTGCTGAGCTACTGGCGAAGAAGTGCTGGGCTGGAATTGTGGCACGGTCGTGCTCAGGTGGCACGGTGTGCCCGTGCTGAATCTCTGGTTAGGCACGGCTGCAAATTTCGTGGTGGAGTGTTTGGGTTGTTTTTGTGAGTTTGGTGTTTGGACGTGTTTGGGCAAAGGGTACTTGGCCAAGAAAGGTAGCCTAAGCTCTGATACCAATTTGATGGAGGGTTGTAAGAAGAAGAAACCAACTCACAACTTGCCTCAAAGTGGAATCTAAAACAAGAAGAAGGAAAAACAGCAAGGGAGAGGAGAAATCAAGAGTTTGGATAGTCAAGTGACCTTGCAAGGGATAATCCGAGGAGCCACCCTTGGGGAACACTTGGGCAATCTCTTTGTATCAACTAGTTACAGAATTTAATCACCTTCTAGTTGAGAGAAAGAGACCTAGAGACCCACTTGAGTTGCCAAGCTCAAGATACAACACTAGGAATTTTGTGGAGAGAGTTTGAGAACTCACAATTGCATTTCATTCAAGTTGGTTGGAAAATGAAGGAACCAAGCTGCCTTTTAACAAGCCATGGCCGAGCTCCCTCCCCCCTAGGCAGCAAATACAAAGCTAAGTACATGTGGGGAAGAGAAACACATCAAATCAGCCACTACAAGTTAAACACCTCACTACCTAGCTTAATCTACCTCATTAGGGGTTATTATGCCTCCCAAATGAGGTGTCAAGCTTACAAAAGTCCTAGAGTGCAGCAAAGGTGAGTCATTAGGCAAGTGGCCAAGCAAAAACCAACTGAAATCAGCCCCTTGTACCGGCTAGAGACAAA
Organism: Carnegiea gigantea; assembly: GCA_029747015.1. Lineage (NCBI taxonomy): Eukaryota > Viridiplantae > Streptophyta > Magnoliopsida > Caryophyllales > Cactaceae > Carnegiea > Carnegiea gigantea. The sequence goes on from JAKOGI010001478.1 coordinate 131,222, forward strand.
CCGGTTAAAAGGGTGTTTTCCTTGTCCTTTTGGCTGGTTAATACCAACACAAGGGGGTGCGTTGGATGGGATTTGAACCCATGACCTCATAATTATTTATGTCCCCTTTCATACTGCAAATTTTGACAAAAGTTGGAGTTGAGGAAGTCAACCAACTAGGGCCTTATTTCGGACTGTGCTGGATTGCGCCCTGCAGTGCGCGGTCTCAGGTTTTGGCTTGGTTGACTGACCAAATGGACTCCAAATGCCTTGAAAAAGGTCTTGTTGGAAAGCTAAGATCTTAAGCTTTAAGGGGGTGGTGCGTGCAGGAAATTTTCCCTTCTACATTTTGCTCCAACTGAGAAACAAAACCGGGTCAGAAACGGTATGAACTGGGCAGTTCACTTTCTTCTTTGTGCGTACATTTTCTGACTATGGCATGAACTCCTTTGGCCTTCTTGGACTCCCTAGCAGGGGATGGATCATTGGCAATGGCTTTTGAAGGTTTGGTGGGATGGTCTCCATCAGGTGATGCATGATGGTCGAAAGAATACCTACACTTTCACCAAAGACAACAAGAAAATCACCCTCACTCCCCTCAAGCCTAGCCCACAAAAGAACCCTCAAGACAATCCCAAGTTGGATGTCTTTCTCACTACCTTACTCCACTCTCAACTCCATGAGTTTGAAGACTTTAAAGAGTGGATCCTCTTAGGCCAAGAACCGGCCAAGGTAAAGGAATCTCCCCATCCTTTACTTACCTCCCTCCTACAAGCCTTTGCCCACGTCTTTCCACAAGAAATACCTCATGGCCTTCCCCCCAAAAGATCCATCCAACATAAAATCGACCTCTTCCCGGGTGCCACTCTCCCAAATAGACCGGCCTACCGTATGAACCCTCAAGAGACACAAGAGGTTCAAAGACAAGTGGATGAGCTCCTAGCCAAGGGCTTGATCCGTGAGAGCTTGAGTCCATGTGCCGTCCCGGCTTTACTTGTGCCCAAGAAAGATGGGAGCATGAGAATGTGCGTTGATAGTAGAGCTATCAACAAGATCACCACCAAATACCGGTACTCTATCCCAAGGTTGGAGGATTTGCTAGATGAGCTTCATGGGGCCACTATATTCTCAAAGATTGACCTAAGAAGTGGCTATTATCAAATACGGATTTTTGAAGGGGATGAATGGAAGACGGCTTTTAAAACCAAGGGTGGCCTATATGAGTGGCTTGTCATGCCCTTTGGTTTGACTAATGCACCAAGCACATTCATGAGGCTAATGAACCAAGTTCTCAAGCCATTCATTGGGAGGTATGTCGTTGTGTATTTTGACGACATTTTGGTGTATAGCCATGGAGAAGAAGAGCACTCCAAGCATTTGCATGATGTTTTAAGTGTCTTGGCACAAGAGCAACTTTATGGCAACCTAGAGAAGTGCCATTTCTTCACTCCTCAAGTGAAGTTCTTGGGGTATGTGGTGTCGGCCGAAGGCATTCAAGTGGATGAAGAGAAGATCAAGGCCATCCGTGAGTGGCCTACCCCCATGTCAATCCAACAAGTCCTGTATTTTGACGACATTTTGGTGTATAGCCATGGAGAAGAAGAGCACTCCAAGCATTTGCATGATGTTTTAAGTGTCTTGGCACAAGAGCAACTTTATGGCAACCTAGAGAAGTGCCACTTCTTCACTCCTCAAGTGAAGTTCTTGGGGTATGTGGTGTCGGCCGAAGGCATCCAAGTGGATGAAGAGAAGATCAAGGCCATCCGTGAGTGGCCTACCCCCATGTCAATCCAACAAGTCCGGAGTTTCCATGGTTTGGCTTCCTTTTATAGGAGGTTTGTGAGCAATTTTAGCTCAATCATGGCACCCATGACCGAGATCCTTAAGGCCAAGCACTTCGAGTGGAATGAGAAGGCCCAACATGCCTTTGAAGGAATCAAGGAGAGGCTCACTAGTGCACCCATCCTTGCACTACCTAGCTTTTCCAAAGTTTTTGAGGTAGAATGTGATGCGTCCAGTGTTGGCATTGGGGCCGTGTTGTCACAAGAGAAGAGGCCCATTGCTTATTTTAGTGAGAAGCTCAATGACGCCAAAAGGAAGTATTCTACATATGACAAGGAGTTCTATGCCTTAGTGAGGGCATTGGAACATTGGCGGCATTACTTGGTTGGAGGCGAGTTCATCCTCCATACGGATCATCAAGCCTTGAAGTTCATCCAAGGACAACATAAGCTCAATCCACGACATGCCAAGTGGGTAGAGTTCTTACAATCCTTTCACTTTGTGATCCACCACAAATCCGGCCAAATGAACAAAGGGGCCGATGCATTGTCAAGGAGATACCTCTTGCTCTCTGCTCTTGAATCCAAGGTACTTGGGTTTGAGTGCATCAAGGCTATGTATACCCAAGATGAAGATTTCAAGACCATTCTTGAAAAGTGTTCTAGCCATGCCCACGGTCCTTTTCACCTAGAGGACGGATTCCTCTTCAAGGGAGACCGACTTTGCATTCCTAAATGTGGGTTTAGAGAGCTTTTGATTCAAGAACTCCATGGGGGAGCTCTAGCCGGTCATTTTGGTTTTGAGAAGACATGCTCTATGCTCAAGGAGCATTACTTTTGGCCCAAAATGTCAAGAGATGTGGAGCACTTCATCAAAAGATGCTCTACTTGCCAACTTGCTAAGGATCACATACGGCCTCAAGGTCTTTACACCCCCTTGCCGGTTCCTCAAGGGCCTTGGGAAGATGTTAGCTTGGATTTCATCACGGGGTTACCAAGGACTCAAAGGCACAAAGACTCTATCATGGTAGTGGTTGATAGATTCTCCAAGATGGCCCACTTCGTAGCATGTCACACCACCTTTGATGCTCCACAAGTGGCCAATCTTTACTTCAAAGAGATTGTGCGGTTGCATGGAATACCAATGAGTATGGTGTCCGATCGTGACACTAAGTTCTTGAGTCATTTTTGGCTCACATTATGGAGGAAGCTTGGTACTCACCTCAAATTCAGCACCTCATGCCATCCCCAAACGGACGGCCAAACCGAGGTAACAAACCGCACTTTGGGCACATTACTTCGGGTCTTGGTGAAGACGAACATTAAAAGTTGGGGTGAACTACTTTGCCATGCGGAGTTTGCATTCAACCGAGCCCCAAGCAAGGCCACGGGCCTCTCACCCTTCCAAGTTGTGTATGGCAACAACCCACGGACTCCCATTGATCTTGTTCCTATTCCTACCCCCACTAAATTTAGTTGGGAAGCCGAGAAGAGAGCAAAGGAGGTCCAAGAGCTTCATGCTAAGGTGAGAGAAAGGATTGAAAAGTTCAATGAGTAAGCTAAGTCCTATGCCAACATGAAGAGGAGAGAAGCTCATTTTCAGCCCGGGGACCTAGTGTGGGTCCATTTGAGGAAAGAAAGGTTCCCAAGCAAGCGGAAATCCAAGTTATTACTAAGATCGGATGGGCCATTTGAAGTCCTTGAGAAAATTGGTCCAAATGCATACAAGATAGACCTCCCCGGAGACTATGGGGTGTCCGCCACTTTCAATGTGGCTGATTTAAGCCCATACTATGATGAAGAAGAAGAGTTGCCGAGTTTGAGGTCAACCTCCATTCAAGCTGGGGGGAATGATGGGGACCATCATGATCAAACTCCAAATGCACAACCAGCAACTCCACACACCCCCTCTAGCCCCAAGGAAGTCAAGAACATCCATGCCTTGGTCAAGGAAGTCATAGAGCATTCGGACGGAACATAGGCAGATTCAACCGAAAATTGGCCCGGTTTTGTGCATCTTTTGGGACTTGAAGGTGAGGGGATGAACGACTGCCTTGCCCCCTCTCTTTAAGTTTAAGATGTTAGGAATCCAATAAAACAAGTTGCAAAGGATTCGGAGGTCGTTTGGTTAGTCAATCAACAAGATCTTTCCAAGTGCGCAGGCTGGGCACCAAAACAGCAGCATCCGAATTAAGGAGGAATTTGGACCACCAACTTAAGTCCACTCGTTCTGAAATTTTGCAGCATGAAAGGGGACTTAAATATTTATCAAGTCAAGGTTTCAAATCTGATGGAGGTCCATCCCCTAGCATGACCCATGGCCCACAAGGAAGCCCAAAGAGTCCAAGTTCCACATCCAAAGTGCAAGAAATCAGCCTAGGAACACAAGAGAACTTTTTTGTCAAAACTGGAATTTCAGGCGTGCACAAACCCGGTTTTGTGCACCTGATTTTCTAACATTCCCAAGGCTGAAACGGGGTTACAGGAAGCCTAAGTTTAAGTTCAAGATGTGCTCTTTCCATCAAGACCTCTTGCAAGTCATTTGGAGTTCATTTGATACCTCAAAACCTCAAGCAAAGTCAAGTGCTGCTTCCTGGCTCTGAACTGGACATGGCTGAAACAAGGAGCTGTTTGGTGGCCCATTTCTTCTCCATTTGATCTGAAACTTTTATGGTTTGAAAGTACTTTAAAAATATTATCAAATGGCCATAAAAAACCTCAGCCAAATTACACACATGAGGAGCTATTAACCACCAAAGCAAGGCACAAAACACCCTTTTAACCGGATAATGGGCAGCCGGGTACAAGGAGAGAAGAGTGAGGTGATTGTTGCTCTAATCTATGCTTAGCCACTTGCAAGAGCCATCATGAAGAGTACTTAGCAGCAAAGAAGCTTCCATTGGCCCCAAAGTCGACATATCATCCTCAAGATTAGCAATGAAGAGGTGTCAAGTGGAGGATGCATCTATCCTTTTATGCTTTGATTTAATCTTTGTATTTTTGCCTAGTTTAGCTTATAGTGCAACCTAAGGCCTATGTTTTTACTTGAAAATTTTGTATTAAACCCCCCCAAGGCCCTTTGGCTGGCCACTCAAGCATTTGTATGAAATGAAGTTGAGCTTTGCTCCCTTGAACTCTCAAACTCTCTTCTAGCTTATCTCTTCCTTTAGCCGGGTTGAGTGGTGATCTAGCAAGAGTCTTAACTCCTTCTTGGTGGTGTTTCTGTATCCAAGGGGTGGTTAAGGGCCCTAACATCTTTCCTTGGTGGTGTTTCTGTATCCAAGGTCGGTGTTAGTTCCGGTTGCTTATCCAAGTCTAAGGTGAGTTTGTGGTTTCAAAGTTGCCTTGAACTTCTAGCACTTTTCTCACAATTTTCCCATCCTCTTGGCTTTCCCTTGAGGATACATCATATTTGGTATCAGAGCTAAGGTTTCCCTAGGCCTAAGCTTGCTGCCCAATGCCCTTCCACACACCCCAAACACATTCCCCCTCAAAAACACCAAACCGTGCTCCACGGTTTTTCACCCTCCAGAAAATCGGCACGGTCAGCCCGTGCCAAAGAGCACGACCGTGCCACCCTCACATTCCAACCACACTTCCTTTTTCATCCGCACCCAGTACTTCAGCACGGTCACCTCGTGCCATGTCGCACGACCGTGCCACCCCTGTTCCAGCAACATCTCAACTTCACTCCCATCCAGAACCAGAGCACGGCCGCCCCGTGCCTCACAGCACGCCCGTGCCACATTCAGGCTGTGAAGTTCCTGCTTGTTTCAACACAAGCACTACTAGCATTACCATGGAGGAAAAGTTTGAGGCTCTCATGAGGAATTATGAGGCCTTGAAGCTACAGAATGAAGAGATCAAAGGTTAGAACGAGTATTTGAGGCGACAACTTGGAGACTCCTTGAAGCAAAAACGAAAGGAGATTAGAAGTTCCTGATCTTCTAACTCCTCCGACTCCGAGCCGGAAGCAAGAGAAGCCCCACACTTGAGCTCGTCAAGTGAAGAGGAGGCTTATAGAAGATCAAGAAGAGGAAGGCGGACAACCTCTCACCAAGGAGACATTCGAGTGGAGATTCCAGAATTTGAAGGGAAGCTAGACCCCGATAAGCAAGTTAAGTGTTTAAGAAATCACAAGACACAAAGTCTTTGCTCTCAACTTTAATACTCAAAACTTGTTGTTTTTACAAAAGAGCAGCCAAGGCACTTATATAGCCTTGTGATTACATGAAAAGAGCTTTCCTTCTAGGCAAGGAAAGTCATTAAACTAATCCTATGCTTAGTAATCCACGGTTTAAGCTAAAACATACATAAGCTGAAAGTTTAAGCTACAAAACACAAGATTTCCTTCTTAAACTCTTTCCTAAGTATTAAGAAACCTTGTTGACTCAATGTCCCTTCAAGGAAGGTAAGAGAGCATGGCTGCCACCTCAAAAGGACTGAAAATTGCATGTGTGCCATGTCATGCTTGAGTGGTCGAATGAGAGCTTGCAAAATGGTGGCGTTTCACTAGCTCCCCGTGTCTCTCTCTCAAGTAGCTGAGTGGTGCTTAATCAAGCAGCTCAAAATGACCTGCTTGGCAGCCTTCCACCTTAAGCAAAACCCTTGAAGGAGGAAAACCACCAGGCTAAGCAACCGGGTGTCAAGCAGCCGGTTTCTGCCTCCACTTGCAACGCATGTTTGACACCCCAAATGATGACTAATTGCTACGTTTCTTACATGGTTGGAAACCTCAAGATGTCTAGATTCCCCTCCTTTTTGAATCATAGCAATTGGACGTCATTTGCCCCTTGAATCAGCCTGATTTCCCAAACCGTGCAGATTGGACTCCAAAACAGCACAGGTTTACTAATTAGCTTAGTTCACTAACCAATTGAACTCCAAATCTGGTAATTCCAATCGGAAATGAAAGCTAAGATCTTGGGGACCCAAAATATGTAAAAATTCAAGACTTAAGCTAAACTATATCATAAGAAATAAAAAGAACAAAACCGGGTTCATCCTGGCCCTACTGGGCAGTTTTGATACCTTGGGTTTAATTGCTGATTTGAACGACCAAATGAAGTCCAAATTGGATGAAACTTGATTTTTTGGAAAGCTAACATCTTGATCTTCAAATCCATCAAAAAATATTAGACATAAACCCTTAGTATGTTTGAGAAATTAAGCACACAAAAACAGGTTAGCTGCTAGATTTAACCCTTGCCCTGCAGTTTCAATGTTTAATCAAAACTTGGATGATTTATTCGTCCTTAAACCAGCATAATAAGATTACCTAATTTGATTTGATTCTTTTTTAACAAAAGGGATGGAGGGATTTCCATCAAAACCAAGTTGAAGGCTAGATTTTTACCCCCCACGTATGTTCAAGATTGGTATTCACAACTTCATAATCTGAACCAAGGTGATCTTAGTGTTGAAGAGTACACTAGAGAGTTTGAAAAGCTTGTGATTAAATGTGATTTGCAAGAACCGGAAGAGCAAACGATTGTAAGGTACTTGGGAGGACTTGATCCTAGATACTCTAATGTTGTTGAATTGCAAGCTCATACTACATTTGATGAGGTTTGCGTGCTAGCTCACAAGATTGAGCAACAAAAGAAAACTAAGCAAACTTTTAAGCCTCCACATCAAAAGCCTCCAATCTGGAACAAACCAATTAACAAGGGGAGTTCCCAACCAGTTTCTAAGCCACAAAATTCCTTTCCTTTCAATCCACAAAGAACCCAAGCACCACAAAAGGCCCCAGCAACCTCAATTCGACCAAACCCCAATCCTATGAGCACTAGAAGATGTTTTAAGTGCCAAGGACTAGGCCACATTGCTTCAGAGTGCCCAAACTGCAAGGTCATCACTTTGGCCGAATGGAGATTCGTGGATGAGCAAGAAAAGGAAGGTGAAATTGAAGGTGAAACTGAAGACGAACATGAGGAAAGTCAGGAAGAGGTTGAGGAGGAAGCTGATGAAGGAGAGATGTTAGTTTTGAGGAGGGTCTTGAACGGCCAAAAGAGCACCAAGGATGAGCAAAGAGAAAACATTTTTCATACTAGGTGCACGGTTCAAGGTAAGGTATGTTCATTGATTATTGATGGTGGGAGCTGTGCAAACGTGGTATCCCTTACCATGATTGAGAAGCTAGGCTTGCAAGCTACGGCCCATCCCCACCCTTACAACATACAATGGCTGAATCAAAGCAAAGGGGTTCAAGTCAATTCACGGTGCCTCATTTCATTATCCATTGGTAAGAACTATCAAGACCAACTTTGGTGTGATGTTATATGATGGAGACCATCCCACCAAACCTTCAAAAGCCATTGCCAATGATCCATCCCCCAATAGGGAGTCCAAGAAGGCCAAAGGAGTTCATGCCATAGTCAGAAAACGTATGCACAAAGAAGAAAGTGAACTGCCCAGTTCATACCGTTTCTGACCCGGTTTTGTTTCTCTGTTGGAGCAAAATGCAGAGGGGGAAATTTCCTGCACGCACCACCCCCTTAAAGCTTAAGATCTTAGCTTTCCAACAAGACCTTTTGCAAGGCATTTGGAGTCATTTGGTCAGTCAACCAAGCCAAAACCTGAGACCGCGCACTGCAGGGCGCAATCCAGCACAGTCCGAAATAAGGCCCTAGTTGGTTGACTTCCTCAACTCCAACTTTTGTCAAATTTTGCAGTATGAAAGGGGACATAAATAATTCATGGGTTCAAATCCCATCCAAAGCACCCCCTTGTGTTGGTATTAACCAGCCAAAAGGACACAAAAATCATCCTTTTACCCGGTTCTTCCCAAACCGGTACAAGGTCTGATTTTCTTGGGTTGTGCTTGTCCCCTTGCTTCCCCACTTGCTGAATGAGTCATTTTGCTGCATTCAAGGATCCATGTAAGCTTGACACCTCATTTGGGAGGCATTATAACCCCTAATGAGGTAGATTAAGCTAGGTAGTGAGGTGTTTAGCTAGCATTGGTTGATTAGATGTGTAACTCTTCCCCAAATGTACTTAGTTTTGATTTTGCTGCTTGGGAAGGGTGGGAAACTCGGCCATCAAGCATAAAAACCAGCTTGGCCCTCATTTTGTAACACAACTTTGAATGAATGAATTTGTGAGTTCTCAAACTCTCTCTATAAAAACTCCTAGTGTTATATCTTGAGCTTGGCAACTCAAGTGGGTCTCTAGGTCTCTTTCTCTCAACTAGAAGGTGATTAAATTCTGTAACTAGTTGATACAAAGAGATTGCCCAAGTGTTCCCCAAGGGTGGCTCCTCGGATTATCCCTTGCAAGGTCACTTGACTATCCAAACTCTTGATTTCTCCTCTCCCTTGCTGTTTTTCCTTCATCTTGTTTTAGATTCCACTTTGAGGCAAGTTGTGAGTGGTTTCTTCTTCTTACAACCTTCCATCAAATTGGTATCAGAGCTTAGGCTATCTTTCTTGGCCAAGCTTCCTTGCCCAAACACATCCCAAACACCCAAACTCACAAAACAACCCAAACACATCCTCCACAAATTTCAGCCGTGCCCAACCAGAGACTTGGCACGGGCACACCGTGCCACCCCTGCACGACCGTGCCACCCCTAACCTGCAGCACCCCCATTCCAGTAGCCCGCACGGCCACCCCGTGCCACCCCACACGACCGTGCCACCTCCACTGTCCCAAAATTCACCTGCAACCCATGAGCACGCCCAGACCGTGCCTCACCACCCGACCGTGCCTTCCCCTTTTCATCCCAAAACACCAAGTTCCCACCACAAAATCACCATGTCCACTAGCCTCACACCCGAGCAAGCCCTGAGGGAGAAAGCCGAGGTAAAAGCTCAACTAAAGTATGTCCAAAAGCAACTTGGACAACTCATGGAAGAAAAGAGGCGAAACCAATGGAGTTCTCGAAGCTCAAGCAAGCATAGGGACTCGAATGATTCCGAGGGAAGCAACCCTTTTGGTGAACCTAATGAGGAAGAGCAAGGTAGACGGCCACGCCGACACCAAAGGCATCACGAACGAAGCTATGGTGATTTTAAAGTTGACATCCCGGAGTATGAAGGACAACTTGATCCGGATGTCTTCCTCGATTGGTTGCAAACGGTGGAGCGAGTCTTTGAGTACAAAGACATCCCGGAAGGCAAAAAGGTAAAGCTAGTGGCCTTGAAACTCCGCAATATGCATCTATTTGGTGGTCCAATATTGTGTCTAAGAGTGTAAGAAAGGGGAAAAGTAAGATTAAGACTTGGGAGAAGATGAAGTCCAAACTAAAGGCCAAATTCTAACCCCACATTACCTCCAAGATAATTTCCTTAAACTCCACCACCTCAAACAAGGCCCCAAGAGTGTGGAAGAGTATACTAGGGAGTTTGAACAACTCCTCTTGGAATGTGATTTGAGGGAGGATGACTCTCAAACCTTGATTCGCTATTTGAGTGGACTTGATGAACAAATTGCTCATATTGTTGAACTACACCCTTACACATCCCTTGATGAGCGAAGTGCTTTAGCCCACAAAGTCGAAATGCAAAAGAAGCTCAAAGGCAAGAGTCCCACCTCCAAACCTACTCCACGGCCTTACGGTTTCCAAAACCCTCCTTGCATTCCTCAAGATGTCTTCCCACCTCCAAACCCAAAACCCCCACAAAACACCACTCCACAAACTCCCTCCAAACAACCACCCCCAAAACCCTCTAGTAAGGTCCGGTGTTTTCGTTGCCAAGGCCTTGGACACTATGCTTCCGAGCGTCCCAACAAGAGAATGGTTTCTCTAGCCGAGTATCAAGCTTCCCTAGAGGAGCTAGAAGAGGAGGTAGAGAAGAGGGAGGAAGAGAAAGAGGTGTATTTGAATGAAACCATAGAGGAGGTTGAAGAGGGCCCGGATGAAGGAGAACTTTTGGTCATTCGGAGGACCTTGAGTGGTCTAGCTTCCCATGATGAGCTTGAACAAAGAGAATCCATCTTCCGTACAAGGTGCACCGTAGGTGGCAAGGTGTGCTCCCTTATCATTGATGGGGGAAGTTGTACGAATGTGGCCTCATAATCCATGGTGAACAAACTCAAACTTCCGGTGACTCCCCACCCAAAGCCATACACCATCCAATGGCTCAATCAAAACCAAGGTTTGCAAATCTCGTCTCAGTGCCTCTTATCCTTAAGCATTGGGAAAACTTATAAAGATGAGATTTGGTGTGACCTTATCCCCATGGGTGCGTGCCATGTCTTGTTGGGTCGCCCTTGGCTCTTTGATAGGAGCGTCACGCATGATGGCCACATGAACACTTACACCTTTATCAAAGATCACAAGAGGATCACCCTCACTCCCATCAAACCATCCGCCCCCTCCAAATCCAAGGCAAGCTCACAAAGAGATGTCTTTCTCACCACCCTCCCCAAATCCCAAATGCATGAGTTCGCACCTCATAAGAAAAGAAAAAAAGCTCATTTTCAGCCTGGGGACCTAGTATGGGTCCAATTGAGGAAGGAGAGATTTCCTAACAAGAGGAAATCCAAATTAATGCCAAGATCGAATGGGCCTTTCGAAATCCTTGAGAAGGTTGGCCCAAACGCTTACAAAGTTGACCTCTCCGGTGATTATGGGGTGCCCGCCACCTTCAATGTGGCCGACTTGAGCCCTTGCTATGATGAAGATGAAGAGTTGTGATGCATATTCTCATATGCATCATTTTTATTTAAGGTCAACTTCCAAGAAGAAAAGTGTCAAACAAGAGCGTGCATGGGAACTATCATATTTTCTCTTATTATGTTAGTTCAAGGACTTTATACACCATGAAGAAGTCAAGCAAGTGGCGAAAATCTGGATAAAACTCATATTCCTTCCGGAAGAATTAGTGCCCGATTCATCCCTGCGGAAGGTAATTTTTTTTTGTGCTCATTTTTTGGACTAGCTCAAGTGGACCCACAACTTGAGGGGCCATATGGTTTTGAAGCTTAAGATGTCAGCTTTAAAATAAGCCCAATTTTATTTAATTTGGACGTCATTTGATTGTGCAAAGTAGCACTCAAAGGGAAGTTGTCCTGCTCCAGTCCAGTTCTGATATAGGTGTAATGTTCGGACCATAACTTTTGATCTACTTATCCAAATTGAGCAAATAGCCCATTCTGGAAAATAGATTTCCAGGGCTTTTCCACAAGCCCAGAATCACCTGATTTGGACGTGTGTGCTGAGAGTTATGCTCCGTTGAAGTGGAGGCTGCTGCAAGGATTAAATGCTGGGCAAATGAAGAGACTTTGGTTACATGACATCATGTGGATGACTTCATGCATGACTAGGAGTGTTCTAGATGGATGTCTTCAGCTGATTGGAAGCCTAGAATATTCTTTGTAACCCCCCCCACATATACATCAAGTTGTCGAGTTTGAGGCCAAACTCCAACCAACCCGGGGAGAATGATGGAGACCATCCCACCAAACCTTCAAAAGCCATTGCCAATGATCCATCCCCCGCTAGGGAGTCCAAGAAGGCCAAAGGAGTTCATGCCATAGTCAGAAAACGTATGCACAAAGAAGAAAGTGAACTGCCCAGTTCATACCGTTTCTGACCCGGTTTTGTTTCTCTGTTGGAGCAAAATGTAGAAGGGGAAATTTCCTGCACGCACCACCCCCTTAAAGCTTAAGATCTTAGCTTTCCAACAAGACCTTTTGCAAGGCATTTGGAGTCCATTTGGTCAGTCAAGCAAGCCAAAACCTGAGACCGCGCACTGCAGGGCGCAATCCAGCACAGTCCGAAATAAGGCCCTAGTTGGTTGACTTCCTCAACTCCAACTTTTGTCAAATTTTGCAGTATGAAAGGGGACATAAATAATTATCAGGTCATGGGTTCAAATCCCATCCAAAGCACCCCCTTGTGTTGGTATTAACCAGCCAAAAGGACACAAAAATCATCCTTTTACCCGGTTCTTCCCAAACCGGTACAAGGTCTGATTTTCTTGGGTTGTGCTTGTCCCCTTGCCTCCCCACTTGCTGAATGAGTCATTTTGCTGCATTCAAGGATCCATGTAAGCTTGACACCTCATTTGGGAGGCATTATAACCCCTAATGAGGTAGATTAAGCTAGGTAGTGAGGTGTTTAGCTAGCATTGGTTGATTAGATGTGTAACTCTTCCCCAAATGTACTTAGTTTTGATTTTGCTGCTTGGGAAGGGTGGGAAACTCGGCCATCAAGCATAAAAACCAGCTTGGCCCTCATTTTGTAACACAACTTTGAATGAATGAATTTGTGAGTTCTCAAACTCTCTCTACAAAAACTCCTAGTGTTATATCTTGAGCTTGGCAACTCAAGTGGGTCTCTAGGTCTCTTTCTCTCAACTAGAAGGTGATTAAATTCTGTAACTAGTTGATACAAAGAGATTGCCCAAGTGTTCCCCAAGGGTGGCTCCTCGGATTATCCCTTGCAAGGTCACTTGACTATCCAAACTCTTGATTTCTCCTCTCCCTTGCTGTTTTTCCTTCATCTTGTTTTAGATTCCACTTTGAGGCAAGTTGTGAGTGGTTTCTTCTTCTTACAACCTTCCATCATTATACCTATGGATGCATGCCATGTATTGTTGGGAAGGCCATGGATGTATGACCGAAGGGTAACCCATGATGGTTTCATGAATACATACTCCTTATCTAAGGGAGGAAAGAAGATCACCCTAAAGCCATTATCACCATCCGAACTCCTCAAAAACAAAAGCACAAAAGGCCATGAACATTCTGGTTGTTTACTCACTTTTAGTGAAACTCTTTTGAAGGCTTCGAATCATGAATTCAAGGCTTTTAAGGAGTGGATCCTAATCATACAAGATGAACCAGAATCCCCATTACCAAGCCACCCATTTGCCAAATCACTCATCCAAACTTTATGTCATTTGTTTCTAGAAGAGATACCTGATGCATATTTCCATATGCATCATTTTTATTCAAGTCCAATTTCAAAGAAGAAAAGGGTCAAAGAAGATCATGCATGGAAATGTGCCTATTTGGTCTTCTTAAGTGAGTTCAAAGACTCGCGACACTATGGAGAGGTCAAAAAGAGGTTAAGCTTTGCTAGAAATTTGGTGCCGAATTCATCCCTGCGGAACCCGATTTTTGTGACCACTTTTGGACAAGCTCAAGTGGACCCACAACTTGAGGGCCCATGTGCTTTTGAAGCTTAAGATTTCATCTTTCAAATAAGCCCAAGTTTGTTTAATTTGGACATCATTTGATTGGGCAAAATATCACTCAAAGATACGTTATGCTGATCCAGTCCAGTATGAGATAGGTGCATTGTTTGGGCCATAACTTTTAAACCGCTTATCCAAATTGAGCAAATGAGCCCATTCTGGAAACTAGACTTCCAGGGCTTTCTATCAAGCCCAAGAACGCGTGATTTGGCCGAGTATTCTGGAAGTTATGCTCTGTTGAAGTTGAGGCAGCTGCAAGGATTAATTCTGGGAATATGAAGAGTCTTCGGTTACATGTGATTGTGTGGCTGACATTGTGCACGTTTTGGAGCCTTCTAGATTGGTGTAATCAGCTAAGAAATCCTAGAATATTCCTTGTAACCTCCCCCACCCCTTTTATGATGTGTCTTTCCATTTATCTTAGTCTTTTCATTTTACTAGTTTTAATTGTTAGGAGTTATTTGAGTCCTTTTGTTGTCTTTTGCTGAGCCTATATAAAGGGGGGGCGTGTGAGCATTGTAGATCAGATTTCTAAGGCATTTTCAAGAGTAATTCAAGCACCTTTGAGAGTGATTCTCATTTGTGTCCTAAAAATTCCTAGTTCTATATCTTGAATTTGGCTACTTCAAGTGGTGTTCTAGGTTCTCCTTCTTTTCTTTGGAGTGATTCCTCAGAAGAGTGAAGGGAATTAGCCCAAGACCAAGGTGTGAGTGGCTCCGGAAGGATTATCTCATACTCAAAGTCTTGCACTATCCATCTCTATCCTGTTTGGTGATATTCTTCATCTTCCCCACCTTTCTCTCTTTTCATTTTGCTTAAGTTTGATTTGAGTTTGATTTGGATCACTTTCCACCCACATATACATCAATTGGTATCAGAGCCACAGTTCTTAAGTGACCCACTTCACACCCAAATACATCCCAAAAAGCCAAAACACAAAAACAAAAAAAAAGGCACAAACCGGTAAACCCAGTCTCGAAGACCAGAGAAGCAGCACGGTGCCCCCGTGCCACCCAGCACGACCGTGCCACTATACTTTTCTGCATTTCCTCAAGTCGAAGCATAGCACGGCCTGCCCGTGCCCCCTTGCACGACCGTGCCCTCCCTCCTCTTCTCCAAAACAGCCTTTTTCTAGCGTAAACACATAACCTACAAAGAACCCTTAAGCATTCATCCATCATGATTTCTCTTGGGAACTTGAGAAAAGAGATTGCTTTGATTGAAAAGGAGATGGTCATCCTTGAAACTCCAAAGTTTCGTGGCCAAAAAGAAGATTTCCCTTACTGGATTTCCAAAGTGGATCAAGTTTTCACTCGCTACAATATTGACGAGCAAGAGAAGTTTAAAGGTGGTTATCAAGAAGCTCCGAGGCCATGCGCTTGAATGGTGGGAAAAGTACAAGTATAAGAGGAAGAAGAGAGGGAAAAGTAAAATCACAACGTGGGTTAAGTTAAGAGGTAAATTAATGGATACTTTCACTCCAACCTCTTACTTACACAAGCATCCTTTTCTTTCCTTTGAGGTAAACGACTTTAATTCCTCTTCTAAAAACCTCCATTTCAACAAGGGAACTCCAATGAGTGCTTGTAACTCTAGCTCTACTTCCTTCTTTTATTTGGAGAAACTTAACTCCAACAAAGATGAAGAGATCCTTGGAGAAAAAGGGTCGGGCCTAGTTGACCTACCTCTTGTTTTTGGTGACTGTGGTGGTGAAGAGACCTTTGAACTTGAGGCCCAAAGATCCGAGTTGAAGCAAGAAGAGATTGTGCAAGAAAATGAGCAATCCTTCACCCAAGAAGGGTGCCAAGAAGATAATGAGGTGAATTTGAGCATAACCCCAAGAATTGAAGAGCATGTAGTTAAAGACCTTGAAGTGATGAAGCCTTGTAGGGTTGTTGAAGAGTTTGAACAACTCTTGATTCAAGAAGTACGCCCTACCGAACTCCAAGCACCCGAGTTGGAGGCATGTGGGGTTATTGAAGAAGTTGAGCAACTCTTGAACCAAGAAGAATTCACCTTAACCCCCATTCAACCTTCCCAACCCCTCAAACCACAAAAGGACCGACAAGCCTTAACCCTCATTCATCCTTCCCAAACCCTTGCCCCTAAAGAAGATTTCCCACTTCCGCCTCATCTCCTCACCAGGTATGACCCGTTTTATCATCCTCCCCTCACCCTCTTCTATATCTCTCTAGAGGTGATGCCCTGTGACCTCCTTCCCCAAAAGCTCCCATATTGTAAGCGCGACCCCTTGCTTGAGAGGCTTGCCAACCCTTTGAGTTTGAGGACAAACTCAAAACAACCCGGGGAGTATGATGCATATTTCCATATGCATCATTTTTATTCAAGTCCAATTTCAAAGAAGAAAAGGGTCAAAGAAGATCATGCATGGAAATGTGCCTATTTGGTCTTCTTAAGTGATTTCAAAGACTCGCGACACTATGGAGAGGTCAAAAAGAGGTTAAGCTTTGCTAGAAATTTGGTGCCGAATTCATCCCTGAGGAACCCGATCTTTGGGACCACTTTTGGACAAGCTCAAGTGGACCCACAACTTGAGGGCCCATGTGCTTTTGAAGCTTAAGATTTCATCTTTCAAATAAGCCTAAGTTTGTTTAATTTGGACATCATTTGATTGGGCAAAATATCACTCAAAGATACGTTATGCTGATCCAGTCCAGTCTGAGATAGGTGCATTGTTTGGGCCATAACTTTTAAACCGCTTATCCAAATTGGGCAAATGAGCCCATTCTGGAAACTAGACTTCCAGGGCTTTCTATCAAGCCCAAGAACGCGTGATTTGGCAGAGTATTCTGGAAGTTATGCTCTGTTGAAGTTGAGGCAGCTGCAAGGATTAATTCTAAGAATATGAAAAGTCTTCGGTTACATGTGATTGTGTGGCTAACATTGTGCACGTTTTGGAGCCTTCTAGATTGGTGTAATCAGCTAAGAAATCCTAGAATATTCCTTGTAACCTCCCCCACCCCTTGTATGATGTGTCTTTCCATTTATCTTAGTCTTTTCATTTTACTAGTTTTAATTGTTAGGAGTTATTTGAGTCCTTTTGTTGTCTTTTGCTGAGCCTATATAAAGGGGGGCGTGTGAGCATTGTAGATCATATTTCTAAGGCATTTTCAAGAGTAATTCAAGCACCTTTGTGATGTAAAGGTCAATGGGAATGATCACACTCACTAACCTTGCACCAAGGAATACTCAAAACTCAATGTAGTTCACGGGCTGAAGTGGCACGGGCGTGCCAATGAGCACGGGTACACCGTGCCAACTTTCTGCCTGAAAGAACTAGATTAGGCTAGTTTTGCCCGGTTTGAGTGCTCTTCAATTCTAACTGATTTTTTATCTTTTTGGTGAGGTGGACTTGAAGGAAATGGGTGTGAATGATAGTAGAAAGAGTGGGATAAGGAAGGGGAATGTAGAACAAGGTAGGTGAAGATGAATACTTTGGAAAATTAAGCAAACAACCTTGGTAGGATGCAAAGGAGAGAGATAAGCTAAACTCTTGGATTGGATACAGTAATCACCACCAACCTTTGAGTCTAGGGCCCTTAATCTTGATTAAGATACAGAATCACCACTTAATCAAGGCTAAGACTCACTTGAACACCACTTAGTTTGGCCTAAACTAAGATAAGCAAGCAAGGATTTGGTGAGGAAGCTTTGAAAGCTCTCTATGGTTTTTTCATTGAACAAAATCTGAAGTGTGCTTCATTATGGCCGTGCTTTCCCTTTTGTTGCTGGCCTTACAACCTTTCCTACTCAGCAAGCAAGTTAGAAGACACCTCACCTTACCCTCCTAGGGAGGAAAGGTGTTAATTAACTCTAATTCCCACGGTTAGAGTTAATCGGTTACAATCATACTTAATGCTAATCAAAATACACTTAAAACTTCAAGGAAAGCAAGACAAATGAAGATTACTACTTAATTAACTTGTCCTTAATCTCATTCAGCTTCAAATGCAGCAGGAAAGCATGTGCCCAGCCGAAAAGTGATCTCCTCTTTGCGGCTGTCCAACAGGAAGTAAGATAGCACCCTCCTTGTCTTCCAATGAGAATCAAGAGATAATTCTTCTTGCAGCCCTTTTTTCATTGGTTGTGGCCTTTCCTAGGTTGCCTTGGACGTGTGCCAACATAGAAGAGAGTACCCATTCAGCTGAAGAGAAGGAAACCCTCTAGAGAAGGTAAAGTGCTGCTGTGATGTCAACCGGGTTCAGGGCCAGTTTTTCACCCGGTTTTCAGACTAAGTTTAACCCAAGCAAAAAGGGATATGATCTGGGTTTTACTCGTGGGGGGGAAAGTTCAAGGTGTGTAAAAACCCCCCCAATCAAGAAATTAAGGTTAAACAAGTCTTAAGTAGGGTAATCACGCCTAAACTTTTAACCGCGCAGAATTGGGCCGATTCTGACCGGTTGGGAAAATGTCATTGATACTCCATCCTCTTTATGGCATGATTTGAAACCAATGCCTGGACTTGACAGCTAACATCCTGAGGATTCCAAAAATGCAAAAATATTGGCCTTAAGCCATCATATGGCTTAAGAAATCAGATGCACAAAACCGGGCTTATGCTGACCTGGTTAACCCGTTTGTGCTGTTTTCGATTCCTTGCCAAAGGTGAGCCATCTTCTTGGTTTGGGACCTTGTTTTTGGACGACTTGGACTTGATACATCTTGACCAAGGTCTTGGCTAGGTAGGACTCCATCATCCTCCCCTTGTTGAAAAGATTTGATCCTCAAATCTGGTGGGGAAGTGTCCGGATAGTAGGGGCTCAAATCAGCTACATTAAAGGTGGCTGAAACCTCAAAATCACCAGGGAGATCAATCTTATAAGCATTGTCGTTGATCCTCTCCAAGACTTCAAATGGACCTTCCGCTCGTGGCATGAGTTTGTTTTTCCTTTTAGAAGGAAAACGTTCCTTTCTTAAATGGATCCATACCAAGTCTCCTGGTTGAAAAACAATCTTTCTCCTATGCTTGTTGGCGTGTGCTTCATAGGCTGCATTAGTCTTCTCAATTCGAGCCTTCACCAACTCATGGAGCTTTTGAATTTCTTTTACTCTTTGTGTGGCATCAACATGGGGCTTTTGATCTTGGGGTCGTGGGGTGAGGTCATTTGGACTTAAAGGATCAACCCCATACACCACTTTAAATGGTGAAAGACCAGTAGCTTTGCTAGGTGCCCGATTGAATGCAAACTCAGCATGGGGTAAGAGTAAATCCCAGGCCTTCGCATTAGGTTTAATCAAAGCCCTTAGGAGAGTACCCAGGGTTCGATTAGTGACCTCAGTTTGGCCATTAGTCTGAGGATGACAGGTAGTACTAAACAGCAACTTAGTACCAAGCTTTTTCCACAGGGTAATCCAGAAATGACTGAGGAACTTCGTATTCCTATCTGAAACAATGGTCTTAGGGATACCATGCAACCTTGTTACCTCTTTAAAATAGAGCTCGGCAATATGTGTAGCATCATTGGTTTTGCAGCACGGAATGAAATGTGCCATCTTCGAAAATCTGTCTACCACCATGACGATTGAATCCTTTCCCCTTTGAGTCTTAGGTAGACCCAAAATAAAGTCCATACTCACATCTACCCAAGGTAGGGTAGGTACGGGTAATGGCGTGTATAATCCGTGGGGTAAGGTATGACTCTTGGCTGCTTGGCACGTTCCACACCTTCTAAGGATGTCTTGAACATCCTTTTCCATCCCTGGCCAATAGTAGTGTTCCCTTAACATGGTTAAGGTTTTTGACTCTCCAAAATGACCGGCCAGGGAACCTCCATGAATTTCCCTGATTAGTAGTTCACGAATGCTACACTTTGGAATGCATAATCGCACTCCTTTGAATAAATAGCCTTCTTGGGTTAGGAAGTCGGCCTTTGGATGTTTCAAACAAGCTGCATAGAGAGGCCCAAGGTCTTCATCTTCAGCATATAGACTCTTAAGATGCTCGAAACCCAGAATAAGGGCGTCTAACTGAAACATAAGGAGATGTCTCCTTGATAATGCATCCGCGCCTTGATTCAACTTTCCTGATTTGTGCTTGATAGTGAAGTGGAAAGACTGTAGGAATTCAACCCACTTAGCATGACGTGAGTTCAGTTTGTGCTGACCCTGAATATACTTCAAAGCCTCATGATCTGAATGAAGTATAAACTCACTAGCCACTAAGTAATGACTCCAATGTTCTAGACACCGAATGATCGCATAGAATTCCTTGTCATAGGTGGAGTATTTTCTTCTTGAGTCACACAGTTTTTCACTGAAGAAGGCTAATGGCTTGCCTTCCTGAGTTAAAACTCCACCAATTCCTACTCCTGAGGCATCACATTCAACCTCAAAAACTTTCTCAAAGCATGGTAGAGAAAGGACCGGTGCTTGAGTAAGTTTCTTCTTTACTTCTTCGAAGGCGGATTGAGCTTTAGGAGTCCATTGGAATGATGAACCCTTAAGCACTTCAGTCATAGGGGACATGATGGTGCTGAAGTTTTGAATAAACCTTCTGTAAAACGAAGCCAAACCATGAAAACTTCTAACATCATGTATACTTTGTGGTTGAGGCCAAGTGCGAATAGCCTCTATCTTCCCTTCATCAACTTTAATGCCTTCACTAGAAACAATGTAACCTAAGAATGTAACCTCATGAGTAAAGAAGGTACACTTCTTAAGATTACCATATAGCTGCTCACGTTCAAGGACATGCATGATCTGATTGAGATGATTTTGATGTTCTTGCTCGTCCTTGGAATAGATAAGAATGTCATCGAAGTAAACCACCACGAACTTGCCAATATAAGGTTTGAATACTTGATTCATCAACCTCATGAATGTGCTAGGAGCGTTGGAAAGACCGAATGGCATAACCAGCCACTCATATAAACCTCCTTTAGTCTTGAATGCAGTCTTCCATTCATCCCCCTCTCTTATTCTGATCTGGTAGTAACCACTTCGAAGATCAATCTTGGAAAAGACTTTAGAGCCATGTAACTCGTCTAGCATGTCTTCAAGCCTAGGTATAGGATACCTATACTTGATGGTGATCTTGTTTATGGCTCTGCTGTCCACACACATGCGTTGGCTGCCATCCTTCTTGGGAACCAACAAAGCAGGCACGGCACAGGGGCTTAAGGACTCACGCACAAGTCCCTTTGACATCAATTCCTCTACTTGCCGTTGAATCTCCATGGTCTCCTTTGGGTTCATTCTGTAAGCTGGCTTGTTTGGAAGAACTGAGCCAGGAATGAGGTCAATATGGTGTTGGATATCCCGTTTAGGGGGTAAACCCGAGGGTATCTCTTCTGGAAACAAGTGACAGAATGCTTGGATGAGTGATTTGGCAAATGGATGGGTTGGTAATAGGGATTCTGGTTCTTCTTGTATGGTTAAGATCCACTCCTTAAAAGCCTTGAATTCATGATTTGAAGCCCTCAAAAGAGTTTCACTAAAAGTGAGTAAACAACCAGATTGTTCATGGCCTTTTGTGGGTTTGTTCTTGAGAATTTCGGATGGTGATAATGGTTTTAGAGTAATCTTCTTTCCTCTCATAGACAAGGAATATGTGTTCATGAAACCATCATGGGTCACCCTTCGGTCATACAACCAAGGCCTTCCCAACAATACATGGCATGCATTCATAGGTATAACATCACACCAAAGTTGGTCTTGATAGTTCTTACCAATGGATAATGAAATGAGACACCTTGAATTGACTTGAAGCCCTTTGCTTTGATTCAACCATTGTATATAGATGGGGATGGGCCGTAGCTTGCAAACCTAGCTTTTCAATCATGGTAAGGGACACCACGTTTGCACAGCTCCCACCATCAATAATCAACGAACATACCTTGCCTTGAACCGTGCACCTAGTGTGGAATATGTTTTCTCTTTGTTCATCCTTGGTGCTCTTTTGGCCGTTCAAGACTCTCCTCAAAACTAACATTTCTCCCTCATCAGCTTCCTCCTCAACTTCTTCTTGACTCTCTTCATGCTCTTCTTCAGTTTCACCTTTATTTTCACCTTCCTTTTCTTGCTCATCCACGGTTCTCCATTCGGCCAAAGTGATGACCTTGCGGTTTGGGCACTCTGAAGCAATATGGCCAAGTCCTTGGCACTTGAAACATCTTCTAGTGCTCATAGGATTGGGGGTTGGTCGAATTGGGGTAGCTGGGGCCTTTTGTGGTGCTTGGGTTCTTTGTGGATTGAAAGGAAAGGGATTTTGTGGCTTGGAAACTGGTTGGGAACTCCCCTTGTTAAAAGGTTGGTTCCGGATTGGAGGCTTTTGATGTGGAGGTTTGAAAGTTTGCTTAGCTTTCTTTTGTTGCTCAACCTTGTGAGCAAGTATGCAAACCTCATCAAATGTGGTGTAAGCTTGTAATTCCACAACATTAGAGTACTTAGGATCAAGTCCTCCCAAGTACCTTACAATCGTTTGCTCTTCTGGTTCTTGCAAATCACATTTAATCACAAGCTTCTCAAATTCTCTAGTGTATTCTTTAACACTAAGATTGCCTTGACTCAGATTATGAAGTTGTGAATAACAATCTTGGACATACGTGGGGGGTAAAAATCTAGCTTTTAACTTGGATTTCATTTTCTCCCAAGTTCTGATTTTGGACTTACGTTCCCTAACTCTCTTAGCACATAAGTTGGTCCACCATAAAGAAGCATACTTACGTAGTCTTAATGCCACCAACTTGACTTTCTTTTCTTCTGGAACGTCCTTTGATGTATATGTGGGTGGTAAGTGAACCAAATCAAACTCAAATAAACCCAAATAAGAATCAAACCAAAGAAAAGTGAATATGGAAGATAGATTGAGATGGATCGAAGAATAATAACAAAAGAACAAAGGATAAACAAGACCTTGCACCTGAGATAATCCTTCGCGGAGCCACTCAAGGACTTGATCTTGGGCAAATCCTCTCGTCTTCACCAAGGAATCACTCCAATTGGAAAAGAAAAGAGAACCTAGAACACCACTTGAACTTGCCAAAATTCAAGATATAGAACTAGGGATTTGGAATACTTTTGAGAATCACACTCAAAGGTAATTGTATTTCACTTTGGGAAAGCTTACAACTCTGAATTCAGAAACACTTCACACCCTCACTATATATAGGCAACAACAAGACAAGCAAAAGACACAAACTCCTAACAATTTAAAGCTAGAAAATTAAAAAGACTTAGGAAAAATAAAAAGACACAACTTAAAGGAATGGGGGAGGTAACAATGAACATTCTAGACTTCCTATCAGTTGAAGAAATCCATCCAAGTCGTGCATGATGTCAGCAAGGTGATGTCATGTAACATTTGTCTCTTCATTTGCCCAGCATTAACTCCATGCAGTAGCCTTCACTTCAACTGAGCATAACTCTCAGCACACACGTCCAACTCAGGTGATTTTGGGCTTGTTAGAAAGCCCTGGAAATCTATTTTCCAGAATGGGCTCATTTGCTCAATTTAGATAAGTAGATCAAAAGTTATGGTCCAAACATTACACCTTATCAGAACTGGACTGGAGCAGGACATGTCTTCTTTGAGTAATATTTAGCCCAACCAAACGACGTCCAAATTAAACATAATGGGGCTTGTTTGAAAGCTGAGATCTTAAACTTCAAAACCATGTGGAGCCTCAAGTTGTGGGAATCGGGCACCAATTCTTCCGGAAGGAATATGAGTTTTATCCAGATTTTCGCCACTTGCTTGACTTCTTCATGGTGTCTAAAGTCCTTGAACTCACATAATAAGAGAAAATATGAGAGTTTCCATGCACGCTCTTGTTTGACACTTTTCTTCTTGGAAGTTGACCTTAAATAAAAATGATGCATATGGGAATATGCATCATCCTTGTATTCGAATACCCTCTCTACAGTGTGCAACCAGTCCAAGAAGTCTTCTGGATCAAGCTTGCCTTCATATTCTGGAATCTCAACTCTAAAATCATTAGAATTACCTTGTCCTCTTGGCTCTTGTCGTGGTTCTCTGAATGGCTCTTCATCACTTGAGGACTCTAGGTGGTGACTGAACACTTGCTCTCGGCCTTGCGATGCAGAATGAAATGATTCTTCATTGAGTTTTTGCTTTTGCTTGAGGAAGACACCCAATTGCTTTCGTAAATACTCATTTTGGGCCTTGAGCTCTTGGTTAGAAGAAGTAATCTCATGATTATTCTTTAAGACAGCATCAAGCTTTTCTTCTATGCTCATACTAGTATTCATGTTTGTGTTTGAGAAATGAGAAAGAAGGGAGTTTGGATGTGTGGATTCAATACCTTAGGCCAAAGATGAAACTCAGCTCTGATACCAAATATGATGTAAAGGTCAATGGGAATGATCACACTCACTAACCTTACACCAAGGAAGACTCAAAACTCAATGTAGTTCACGGGCTGAAGTGGCACGGGCGTGGCAATGAGCACGGGTACACCGTGCCAACTTTCTGCCTGAAAGAACTAGATTAGGCTAGTTTTGCCCGGTTTGAGTGCTCTTCAATTCTAACTGATTTTCTATCTTTTTGGTGAGGTGGACTTGAAGGAAATGGATGTGAATGATAGTAGAAAGAGTGGGATAAGGAAGGGGAATGTAGAACAAGGTAGGTGAAGATGAATACTTTGGAAAATTAAGCAAACAACCTTGCTAATGATCCGGGAGGATGCAAAGGAGAGAGATAAGCTAAACTCTTGGATTGGATACAGTAATCACCACCAACCTTTGAGTCTAGGCCCCTTAATCTTGATTAAGATACAGAATCACCACTTAATCAAGGCTAAGACTCACTTGAACACCACTTAGTTTGGCCTAAACTAAGATAAGCAAGCAAGGATTTGGTGAGGAAGCTTTGAAAGCTCTCTATGGTTTTTTCATTGAACAAAATCTGAAGTGTGCTTCATTATGGCCGTGCTTTCCCTTTTGTTGCTGGCCTTACAACCTCTCCTACTCAGCAAGCAAGTTAGAAGACACCTCACCTTACCCTCCTAGGGAGGAAAGGTGTTAATTAACTCCAATTCCCACGGTTAGAGTTAATCGGTTACAATCATATTTAATGCTAATCAAAATACACTTAAAACTTCAAGGAAAGCAAGACAAATGAAGATTACTACTTAATTAACTTGTCCTTAATCTCATTCAGCTTCAAATGCAGCAAGGAAAGCATGCGCCCAGCCGAAAAGTGATCTCCTCTTTGCGGCTGTCCAATAGGAAGTAAGATAGCACCCTCCTTGTCTTCCAATGAGAATCAAGAGATAATTCTTCTTGCAGCCCTTTTTTCATTGGTTGTGGCCTTTCCTAGGTTGTCTTGGACGTGTGCCAACATAGAAGAGAGTACCCATTCAGCTGAAGAGAAGGAAACCCTCTAGAGAAGGTAAAGTGCTGCTGTGATGTCAACCGGGTTCAGGGCCAGGTTTTCACCCGGTTTTCAGACTAAGTTTAACCCAAGCAAAAAGGGATATGATCTGGGTTTTATTCATGGGGGGGGGAAGTTCAAGGTGTGTAAAAACCCCCCAAGCAAGAAATTAAGGTTAAACAAGGCTTAAGTAGGGTAATCACGCCTAAACTTTTAACCGCGCAGAATTGGGCCGATTCTGACCGGTTGGGAAAATGTCATTGATACTCCATCCTCTTTATGGCATGATTTGAAACCAATGCCTGGACTTGACAGCTAACATCCTGAGGATTCCAAAAACGCAAAAATATTGGCCTTAAGCCATCATATGGCTTAAGAAATCAGATGCACAAAACTGGGCTTATGCTGACCGGTTAACCCGTTTGTGCTGTTTTCGATTCCTTGCCAAAGGTGAGCCATCTTCCTGGTTTGGGACCTTGTTTTTGGACGACTTGGACTTGATACATCTTGACCAAGGTCTTGGCTAGGTAGGACTCCATCACTTTGAGAGTGATTCTCATTTGTGTCCCAAAAATTCCTAGTTCTATATCTTGAATTTGGCTAATTCAAGTGGTGTTCTAGGTTCTCCTTCTTTTCTTTGGAGTGATTCCTCAGAAGAGTGAAGTGAATTAGCCCAAGACCAAGGTGTGAGTGGCTCCGGAAGGATTATCTCATACTCAAAGTCTTGCACTATCCATCTCTATCCTGTTTGGTGATATTCTTCATCTTTCCCACCTTTCTCTCTTTTCATTTTGCTTAAGTTTGATTTGAGTTTGATTTGGATCACTTTCCACCCACATATACATCAATACCCTCGGGTTTACCCCCTAAACGGGACATTCAACATCATATAGATCTCATTCCAGGTTCAGTTCTTCCAAACAAGCCAGCTTACAGAATGAACCCAAAGGAAACCATGGAGATTCAACGGCAAGTAGAGGAGTTGATTTCAAAGGGACTTATACGTGAGTCCTTAAGCCCCTGTGTCGTACCTGCTTTGTTGGTTCTCAAGAAGGATGGCAGCCAACGAATGTGTGTGGATAGTTGAGCCATAAACAAGATCACCATCAAGTATAGATATCCTATACCTAGGCTTGAAGACATGCTGGACGAATTACATGGCTCTAAAGTCTTCTCTAAAATTGATCTTCGAAGTGGTTACTACCAGATCAGAATAAGGGAGGGAGATGAATGGAAGACTGCGTTCAAGACTAAAGGAGGTTTATATGAGTGGCTAGTTATGCCATTCGGTCTTTCTAACGCTCCTAGTACATTCATGAGGTTGATGAATCAAGTATTCAGACCCTATATTGGCAAGTTCGTGGTGGTTTACTTCGATGACATTCTTATCTATTCCAAGGACGAGCAAGCACATCAAAATCACCTCAATCAGATCATGCATGTCCTTGAGCGTGAGCAATTATATGGTAATCTTAAGAAGTGTACCTTCTTTACTCATGAGGTTACATTCTTAGGTTACATTGTTTCTAGTGAGGGCATTAAGGTTGATGAAGGGAAGATAGAGGCTATTCGCACTTGGCCTTAACCACAAAGTATACATGATGTCAGAAGTTTTCATGGCTTGGCTTCGTTTTACAGAAGATTTATTCGAAACTTCAGCACCATCATGTCCCCTATGACCGAAGTGCTAAAGGGTTCATTATTCCAATGGAATCCTAAGGCACAAACTGCCTTCGAAGAAGTAAAGAAGAGACTTACTCAAGCACCGGTCCTTTCATTGTCGTGCTTTGAGAAGGTTTTTGAGGTTGAATGTGATGCATCAGGAGTAGGAATTGGTGGAGTTTTAACTCAAGAAGGCAAGCCATTGGCCTTCTTCAGTGAAAAACTATGCGACTCAAGAAGAAAATACTCCACATATGATAAGGAATTCTATGCTATCATTTGGTGCCTGGAGCATTGGAGTCATTACTTAGTGGCTAGTGAGTTTATACTTCATTCAGATCACGAGGCTTTGAAGTACATTCAAGGCCAGCATAAGCTTAACTCACGCCATGCTAAGTGGGTTGAATTCCTACAGTCTTTCCACTTCACTATTAAGCACAAGTCGGGAAAGTTGCATCAAGGCGCGGATGCATTATCAAGGAGACATCTCCTTATGTTCCAGCTGGATGCTTTTATTCTTGGCTTTGAGCATCTCAAGAGTTTATATGCTGAAGATGAAGACCTTGGGAATCTCTATGCTGCATGTTTGAAGCATCCCAAGGGAGATTTCCTAATCCAAGAAGGCTACCTATTCAAGGGTGATGGGGACCATCATGATCAAACTCCAAATGCACAACCAGCAACTCCACACACCCCCTCAAGCCCCAAGGAAGTCAAGAACATCCATGCCTTGGTCAAGGAAGTCGTAGAGCATTCGGACAGAACATGGGCAGATTCAACCAGAAATTGGCCCGGTTTTGTGCATCTTTTGGGACTTGAAGGTGAGGGGATGAATGACTGCCTTGTCCCCTCTATTTAAGTTTAAGATGTTAGGAATCCAATAAAACAAGTTGCAAAGGATTTGAAGGTCGTTTGGTTAGTCAATCAGCAAGATCTTTCCAAGTGCGCAGGCTGGGCGCCAAAACAGTAGCATCCGAATTAAGGAAGAAATGGGACCACCAACTTAAGTCCACTCTTTCTGAAATTTTGCAGCATGAAAGGGGACATAAATATTTATCAAGTCAAGGGTTCAAATCCCATCCAAAGCACCCCCTTGTGTTGGTTTTGCCCAGCCAAAAGGACAAGCAAAACACCCCTTTAACCGGTTTCTTCCTAGCCGGTACAAGTGGGCTGATTTCTTGGGTTTTGCTTCATCTACTTGCTGAGTTGATTGCTTTTGCTGCATTTTAGAACCTTTGTAAACCTGACACATCATTTGGGAGGCATCATGGCCCCTAAAGAAGTAGATTAAGCTAGTAGTGATGTGTTAAGCTAGATGAGTGATGGATGTAATGTGTTTCCCTCTCCCAAATGTACTTGGCCTTGTTTTTGCTGCATGGAAAAGGGGGGGCAACTTGGCCATAAGCTGATAAAAACCAGCTTGAGCCTCATTTTGGAACCAACTTGAATGAAATGCAATTGTGAGTTCTCAAACTCTCTCCACAAAATTCCTAGTGTTGTATCTTGAGCTTGCCAACTCAAGTGGGTCTCTAGGTCTCTTTCTCTCAACTGGAAGGTGATTAAATTCTGTAACTAGTTGATATAAAGAGATTGCCCAAGTGTTCCCCAAGGGTGGCTCCTAGGATTATCCCTTGAAAGGCCACTTGATTATCCCAAACTCTTGATTTTCCTATCCGTTGTGGTTTTCCTTCTCCCTGTGTCAAGCAATCCACTTTGAAGTAAGTTGTGAGTGGTTCTTCTCCCTTACAACCTTCCATCAAATTGGTATCAGAGCTTAGGCTACCATCTTGGCCAAGCTTCCATCACCCAAACACACTCCTAAACGCAAGAACCACAAAAACAGCCCAAACACATCCTCCACAAAATCTCAGCCGTGCCCAACCAGAAAGTTGGCACGGGCACACCGTGCCACCTGAGCACGACCATGCCACAATTCCAGCCCAGCACTTCTTCGCCAGTAGCTCAGCACGGTCAGGCCGTGCCTGCTAGCACGACCGTGCCTACCTCTCCCCGTCCCAAAACACTCTTTCTCTATTCCAAAGCCAAAATGTCTTCTAGCCTCACACCCGAGCAAGTGGCGGAGCAAGCCCTGAGGGAGAAAGCCGAGGTAGAAGCTCAACTAAAGTATCTCCAAAAGCAACTAGGACAACTTATGGAAGAGAAGAGGAGAGGTTTATGGAGTTCAAAGAGTCCAAGCAAGCATCAAGACTCGGATGACTCCGAGGGAAGCAACCCCATTAGTGACTCAAGTGAAGGGGAGCTTGCACCAAGGTCCCAACGACATCAAAGGACAAGAGGACGAAACTTTGGTGATTTTAAAGTCGACATTCCGGAGTTCGAAGGGCAACTAGACCCGGACATCTTCCTTGATTGGCTTCAAACGGTGGAAAGAGTATTTGAATACAAGGACATCCCGGAAAGCAAAAAGGTAAAGCTAGTAGCCTTGAAACTCCGTAAATATGCTTCCATATGGTGGTCCAATGTTGTGTCCAAGAGGGTGAGAAAGGGGAAGAGTAAGATAAAGACTTGGGAGCAAATGAAATCCAAACTTAAGGCCAAGTTCTTACCCCCACACTATCTTCAAGACAATTTCCTTAAACTCCACCACCTCCGACAAGGTTCAAAGGGTGTAGAGGAGTACACTAGGGACTTTGAACAACTTCTTCTAAAGTGTGATTTGAGGGAAGATGATTCCCAAACTTTGATTCGTTACTGGAGTGGGCTTGATGAACAAATTGCTCATGTAGTGGAGTTACAGCCCTACACCTCCCTTGATGAGTTGAGTGCTTTAGCTCACAAGGTAGAAAAACAAAAGAAGCTCAAAGGCAAGAACCCCATCTCTAAGCCTACCCCACGACCCTATGGCTTTCAAAAGCCCCCATTCACTCCTCAAAAACCTTCTCCACCCCCAAACCCGAAACCCCCTCAAACAGCCCCCCACAAACTCCATCCAAGCCACCATCAAAACCCCCTAGTAAGGTTCGATGCTTTCGTTGTCAAGGTCTTGGACATTACGCTTCCGAATGTCCAAACAAGAGAATGGTATCTCTAGCCGAATATCAAGAGTCATTAGAGGAGCTAGAGATTGAGGAAGAGAAAAATGGAGAAGAAAAGGAGGTGTACATGGCCGAAATGTTGGAAGAGGTAGAAGAGGGCCCGGATGAAGGGGAACTACTAGTGATTAGAAGGGCTCTAAGTGGGATTGCTACTCAAGACAACATGGAGCAAAGGGAGAGCATCTTCCATACAAGGTGCACCGTGAGTGGCAAGGTGGGTTCTCTCATCATCGATGGGGGAAGTTGTGCTAATGTGACCTCAAAAACCATGGTGGACAAGCTCAAGATTTCGGTCACACCTCACCCAAATCCTTACACAATTCAGTGGCTCAACCAAGGTAAGGGTTTGCAAATTACTACTCGATGTTTGCTTACTTTTTCCATTGGAAAGTCGTATAAAGATGAGATATGGTGTGACATAGTGCCTATGGATGCTTGCCATGTTCTTTTGGACCGACCATGGCTCTTTGATAGAAGGGTGATGCATGATGGTCGAAAGAATACCTACACCTTCACAAAAGACAACAAGAAAATCACCCTCACTCCCCTCAAGCCTAGCCCACAAAAGACCCCTCAAGACAATCCCAAGTTGGATGTCTTTCTCACCACCTTACTCCACTCTCAACTCCATGAGTTCGAAGACTTTAAAGAGTGGATCCTCTTAG
Organism: Carnegiea gigantea; assembly: GCA_029747015.1. Lineage (NCBI taxonomy): Eukaryota > Viridiplantae > Streptophyta > Magnoliopsida > Caryophyllales > Cactaceae > Carnegiea > Carnegiea gigantea. The sequence continues at coordinate 161,867 of JAKOGI010001478.1, forward strand.
GCCAAGAACTGGCCAAGGTAAAGGAATCTTCCCATTGGTGTATCATCAAGGGGGAAACCAAGAGGATGGGAAAGAGGGGGGAATGAATGCAATGGATGGTAGCAACAAGGCAACTTTGAATTCACAAACTCACCTTGAGTTGGGGATGTTAAAACCGGAACTAACACCTACCTTGGATACAGAAACACCACCAAGGTTTGATGTTAGGGCCCTTAACCACCTCTTGGATACAGAAACACCACCAGGAAGGAAGTTAAGACTCTTACTAGATCACCACTCAACTTGGCCAAGAGATGAGATAAGCTAGAAGAGAGTTTGAGGATTCAAAGGAGCAAAGCTCAACTTCATTTCATACAATTGCTTGATAGTGGCCGGCCAAGGGCTTGTGGGGGTATTAATACAAAAGTTTCAAGTACAAATCATAGGCCCTAGGTTGCACTATAAGCTAAACTAGGCAAAAATACAAAGATCAAATCAAAACAAAAAAGGATAGATGCATCCTCCACTTGACTCCTCTTCAATGCTAATCTTGAGGATGATGTGTCGATCTTGGGGTGAATGGAAGCTTCCTTGGCAGCTTGGTACTTCCTATAATGACTCTTGCAAGTGGCTAAGCATGGATTAGAGCAAAAAACACCTCATCACTCTCTCTTGTACCCGGCTGGCCTAGGACCGGTTAAAAGGGTGTTTCAGCCCTTGTTTTGATGGTTAATAGCTCCTCATGAGTGTAATTTGGCTGAGGTTTTTTGTGGTCACTTGATAATATTTTTAAAGTACTTTCAAGCCATAAAAGTTTCAAGCCAAATAGCAGAGAGATGGGCCCCCAAACAGCCTCTTGTTTCAGCCCTACCCAGTTCAGCGCCAGAATATAGTGATTGATTTTGCTTGGAGTTTTGAGGTATCAAATGAACTCCAAATGACTTGCAAGAGGTCTTGATGGAAAGAGCACGTCTTGAACTTAAACTTAGGCTTCCTGCAACCCCATTTTAGCCTTGGGAAGTTTAGGAAATAACGTGCACAAAACCGGGTTTGTGCACGCCTGAAATTCCAGTTTTGAGGCAATAGTTTCCTTGCTCCCTTAGGCTGATTTCTTGCATCTTGGACATGAGGTTTGGACCTTTTGGGCTCCCTTGATGGCTATGGATCACGTTAGGGGATGGACCTCCATCATCCTCCCCTTGTTGAAGAGAATTTGCCCTCAAATTGATAAGATTATCATCCTCCTCATAAGGGCTAAGGTCGGCTACGTTGAAGGTAGCCGAGACTCCATATTCACCGGGCAAATTGATCTTATATGCATTATCATTGATGCGTTCCAATACTTCAAAAGGACCATCGGCCCTTGGCATCAATTTGCTCTTCCTCTTAGAAGGAAACCGTTCCTTCCTTAAGTGAACCCATACCAAATCATCGGGGTGGAACACCATCTTCTTTCTATGCTTGTTGGCATGGTCTTTGTATGAGGCATTGGCCTTCTCAATCTTGGCCTTCACGGTTTCATGGAGTTTTTGGATTTCCTCCACCCGTTTGCTAGCCTCCATGTGAGGCTTCTCACTCATTTCTCTTGGAGTAAGATCAAGGGGACTTAAAGGATCCATCCCATAGACTACCTTGAATGGTGATAAACCGGTGGCCTTGCTAGGTGACTTGTTGAAGGCGAATTCGGCTTGTGGCAAGGCTAAGTCCCAAGCTTTGAGGTTGGATTTCACTAGCACTCTTAAGAGGGTTCCCAAAGTCCGGTTGGTGACTTTGGTTTGCCCATCCGTTTGAGGGTGGCATGAAGTGCTATACTTGAGCTTGGTTCCCATCTTCTTCCAAAGTGTCACCCAAAAATGGCTAAGGAATTTGGTATTCCTATCCGAAACAATGGATCTAGGGATGCCATGCAACCTCATTACTTCCTTGAAGTATAGATCGGCAATGTGGGTGGCATCGTTGGTCTTGGCACAAGGTATGAAATGGGCCATCTTCGAAAAACGATCAACAACCACGAAAATGGAGTCCTTACCCCTTTGTGTTCTTGGAAGGCCAAGAACAAAATCCATGCTTACATCTTCCCAAGGATGATTGGGAGTAGGTAAGGGAGTGTATAGGCCGTGGGGTAGGAGGTGGCTCTTGGCAACTTGGCAAGTTGCACATCTCTTCAATACATCTTGCACATCTTTGCTCATACTCGGCCAATAGTAATGTTCCCTTAGCATCATAAGGGTCTTGTTTTCTCCAAAGTGACCGGCTAGAGATCCACTATGAACCTCACGTATGAGTAGCTCTCTTGTGCCACACTTAGGCACGCACAACCTTGAACCTTTGAACAAAAAGCCATCTTGGACAAGAAAGTCACCATTGGGATGCCGAAGGCACTCCTTGTAGAGCTCTCCCAAATCTTCATCATTCTCATAGAGGGACTTCAAGTGCTCAAAGCCAAGAATGCAAGCATCAAGTTGGAATAGAAGTAAGTGCCTCCTTGACAAGGCATCGGCTCCTTGATTGAGCTTTCCGGATTTGTGCTTGATGGTGAAGTTAAAAGATTGGAGGAACTCCACCCACTTGGCATGCCGTGAGGTAAGCTTATGTTGCCCTTGAATGTATTTCAAGGCTTCATGATCGGAGTGCAAGGTGAACTCACTAGCCACCAAGTAATGATTCCAATGCTCAAGGCACCTCACTATTGCATAGAACTCCTTATCATACGTGGAGTACTTTCTCCTTGAGTCACAAAGCTTCTCACTAAAGGAGGCTAAGGGCCGCCCTTCTTGAGTGAGGACTCCTCCAATGCCAACTCCCGAGGCATCACACTCTACCTCAAACACTTTATCAAAGCATGGCAAGGCAAGAACCGGTGCTTGGGTGAGCTTGGACTTGATGGTTTCAAAGGACTTGAATGATGTGCCTTTGATAACCTCGGTCATAGGGGCCATAATGGTACTAAAGTTTCTAATGAACCGCCTATAGAATGAGGCAAGCCCATGGAAACTTCGCACATCATGAATACTCTTGGGGGTTGGCCAAGACCAAATTGCTTCCACTTTACTCTCATCAACTTTGATGCCTTCACTTGTGACAATGTAACCAAGGAAGGTGACCTCATGAGTGAAAAATGCACACTTCTTGAGGTTATCGTAGAGCTTTTCCTTCTCTAGGACCTTCATGACTTGTGTGAGGTGTTGAAGGTGCTCTTCTTCATTCTTGCTATAGATGAGGATGTCATCAAAATACCCCACAACGAATTTTCCAATGAAGGGCCGGAACACTTGGTTCATGAGCCGCATGAAGGTACTTGGAGCATTTGACAACCCGAATGGCATGACTAGCCACTCATACAAGCCTCCTTTGGTTTTGAAGGCCGTCTTCCATTCATCTCCCTCTCTAATGCGGATTTGGTAGTAACCACTTCTCAAGTCCACCTTAGAGAACACACTAGAACCATATAACTCATCAAGCATATCCTCAAGGCGGGGAATTGGATATCTACACTTGATGGTTATCTTGTTGATTGCTCGACTATCAACGCACATACGCATGCTCCCATCTTTCTTTGGCACAAGGAGGGCCGAAACCGCACAAGGGCTCAAGCTCTCTCTAATCAACCCCTTATCCATAAGCTCATCAACTTGCCTTTGGATTTCCATGGTTTCTTTGGGGTTTGTCCGGTAAGCCGGTTTGTTTGGGAGAGTGGAACCGGGTATGAGATCAATATGGTGTTGGATGGTTCTTTGTGGTGGTAAGCCGGGGGGTATTTCTTCGGGGAAGACATGGCTAAAATGTTCAAGGAGGGAAATGGCTAGAGGATGTGATGGTGTGGAGGTTTCGGATTCTTCAAGGGTGGCTAGGATCCACTCCTTAAAGGCCTTGAATTCATGGTGAGAAGCCTTAAGGAGAGATTCACTCACGGCTAGAAGCATGTCCGAATGGTCATGGCTTGGTTGGGGCTTACTTTTGTGGAGTTGGGAAGGGCTTAATGGGGCGAGGATGATCTTCTTCCCATCTTTGTGGAAGGTGTAGGTGTTTAGATAGCCATCATGTATGACCTTCCGATCAAACAACCAAGGTCTCCCCAACAAAAGGTGACATACATCCATGGGGATGATATCACACCACAATTCATCATGATAGTGCTTCCCAATTGAAAATGAAATCAAGGACCTTGAATTAACTTGCAACCCCTTACCTTGATTTAGCCATTGAATGTTGTAGGGTTGAGGATGAGCCGAAGCTTGAAGGCCAAGCTTTTCCACCATAGTCACGGAAGCCACATTTGCACAACTCCCTCCATCAATGATGAGGGAACACACTTTGCTTTGAATAGTACATCTTGTATGAAAGATGTTCTCCCTTTGTTCTTCAAGTTCTCCTTTTTTTGTGCTCAAAGCTCTCCTCAACACAAGCAACTCTCCCTCATCGGCCTCTTCAATCACTTCCTCTTGTTCCTCCATATAATACATACCTTCTCTCTCTTCCTCCTCTACTCCCTCTTCTTCCCTCTTCTCATCCCACTCGGCCAAGGTAATAATCCTCCTATTTGGATACTCCGAAGCAATGTGCCCAAGACCTTGACATTTGAAACATCTCCTTTGGTCATTTGGCTTAGGGTTGGGATGGTTTTGGGGTGGTGGACTTTTTTGTGGAGCTTGGCTCTTTTGTGGAGGTGAGGGTGTAGTAACCGTGGGTTTGGGAGGTGGGTAAGAGCTCCCCTTGTTGAAAGGTTGGCTCTTGGGAAAGGGTTTGGGAGGTTCTCTTTTGTAGAGCTTGGATTTTCTTTGTTGTTCAACTTTGTGGGCTAATACACACACTTCATCAAAAGTGGTGTATTGTTGCAATTCTACCACATGAGCATATCTAGGATCTAAACCACCCAAATATCTCACTATGGTTTGCTCTTCGGGCTCCCTCAAGTCACACTTGATCAACAACTTCTCAAATTCCCTAGTGTACTCCTCAACACTCAAGTTTCCTTGGGTAAGATTGTGAAGTTGAGAGTAATTATCTTGTAGGTAGGACGGGGGTAGGAAACGGGCTTTGAGTTTGGCTTTCATTTTCTCCCATGTCCTAATCTTTCCCTTCCCTTGCCTAACTCTCTTAGCACAAAGGTTGGACCACCAAAGAGAAGCATATTTACGAAGTCTAAGGGCAACAAGTTTTACCTTATTTCCCTCGGAAATCTCTTTGTAGTCGAAGATCCTCTCGACAGTTTGCAACCATTCTAGGAACTCATCGGGGTCAAGCTTCCCTTCAAACTCCGGAATTTCCACTCGGATGTCTCCTTGGTGAGAGGTTGTTCGCCTTCCTCTTCTTGATCTTTCATAAGCCTCCTCCTCACTTGATGAACTCAAGTGTGGGGCTTCTCTTGCTTCTGGCTCGGAGTCGGAAGAGTTAGAAGACCGGGAACTCCTAATCTCCTTACGCTTTTGCTTCAAGGAGTCTCTAAGTTGTCGCCTCAAATACTCGTTCTGACCTTTGATCTCTTCATTTTGTAGCCTCAAGGCCTCATAATTCCTCATGAGAGCCTCAAACTTTTCCTCCATGGTCATGCTAGCAGTGCTCATGTTGAAATAAGATGGAACCTCACGGACAGGAATTGGCACGGGCGTGCTTGGTGGCACGGTGTGACCGTGCTCAGGGTCTGGACGTGACGAAGTTTGGGGTGTGGCTGGGAAGAGGTGGCACGGTCGTGCGTAGTGGCACGGGGGGACCGTGCTGATGTACTGGTTGTGGGTGGAAAAGAAAGCGTGGCTGCAATGTGAGGGTGGCACGGTCGTGCTCTTTGGCACGGGGTGACCGTGCCGAGCTTCTGGCTGGTGAAAAACCGTAAAGCACGGTTTGGTATTTTTTTGAGGGGGAATGTGTTTGGGGTGTTTGGAAGGGTGTTGGGCAGCAAGCTTAGGCCTAGGGAAGCCTTAGCTCTGATACCAAATATGGTGTATCCTCAAGGGGGAAACCAAGAGGATGGGAAAGAGGGTGGAATGAATGCAATGGATGGTAGCAACAAGGCAACTTTGAATTCACAAACTCACCTTGAGTTGGGGATGTTAGAACCGGAACTACCACCTACCTTGGATACAAAAACACCACCAAGGTTTGATGTTAGGGCCCTTAACAACCTCTTGGATACAGAAACACCACCAAGAAGGAAGTTAAGACTCTTACTAGATCACCACTTAACTTGGCCAAAAGATGAGATAAGCTAGAAGAGAGTTTGAGGATTCAAAGGAGCAAAGCTCAACTTTCATTCAATAAACAAGCTTAGTGAGTGGCCGGCCAAGCCTTGGGGGGTATTAATACAAGCTTTTCAAGTACAAGCATAGGCCTTAGGTTGCACTACAAGCTAAACTAGGCAAAAATACAAAGATTAAATCAAAGCAAAAAAGGATAGATGCATCCTCCACTTGACACCTCTTCAATGCTAATCTTGAGGATGATGTGTCGATCTTGGGGTGAATGGAAGCTTCCTCGGCAGCTTGGTACTTCCCATAATGACTCTTGCAAGTGGCTAAGCATGGATTAGAGCAACAAAAACACCTCATCACTCTCTCTTGTACCCGGCTGGCCTAGGACCGGTTAAAAGGGTGTTTCAGCCCTTGTTTTGGTGGTTAATAGCTCCTTATGAGTGTAATTTGGCTGAGGTTTTTTGTGGTCACTTGATAATATTTTTTAAGTACTTTCAAGTCATAAAAGTTTCAAGCCAAATAGAAGAGAGATGGGCCCAGAAACAGCCTCTTGTTTCAGCCCTACCCAGTTCAGCGCCAGAATATAGTGATTGACTTTGCTTGGAGTTTTGAGGTATCAAATGAACTCCAATTGACTTGGAAGAGGTCTTGATGGAAAGAGCACGTCTTGAACGTAAACTTAGGCTTCCTGCAACCCCATTTTAGCTTTGGGAAGTTTAGGAAATAACGTGCACAAAACCGGGTTTGTGCACGCCTGAAATTCCAGTTTTGAGGAAATAGTTTCCTTGCTCCCTTAGGCTGATTTCTTGCATCTTGGACATGAGGTTTGGACCTTTTGGGCTCCCTTGATGGCTATGGATCACGTTAGGGGATGGACCTCCATCATACATCATGTGGGAAGACGTGGGCAAAGGCTTGTAGGAGTGAGGTAAGTAAAGGATGGGTGATGGAGGTCCATCCCCTAACGTGATCCATAGCCATCAAAGTTGCCTTGTTGCTACCATTATGGCCCCTATGACCGAGGTTATCAAAGGCACATCATTCAAGTGGACTCCCAAAGCCCAAGAAGCCTTTGAAACCATCAAGTCCAAGCTCACCCAAGCACCGGTTCTTGCCTTACCATGCTTTGATAAAGTGTTTGAGGTAGAGTGTGATGCCTCGGGAGTTGGCATTGGAGGAGTCCTCACTCAAGAAGGGCGGCCCTTAGCCTTCTTTAGTGAGAAGCTTTGTTACTCAAGGAGAAAGTACTCCACGTATGATAAGGAGTTCTATGCAATAGTGAGGTGCCTTGAGCATTGGAATCATTACTTGGTGGCTAGTGAGTTCATCTTGCACTCCGATCATGAAGCCTTGAAATACATTCAAGGGCAACATAAGCTTAACTCACGGCATGCCAAGTGGGTGGAGTTCCTCCAATCCTTCAACTTCACCATCAAGCACAAATCCGGAAAGCTCAATCAAGGAGCCGATGCCTTGTCAAGGAGGCACTTACTTCTATTCCAACTTGATGCTTGCATCCTTGGCTTTGAGCACTTGAAGTCCCTATATGGGAATGATGAAGAATTGGGAGAGCTCTACAAAGAATGCCTTTGGCACCCTAAAGGTGATTTCCTTGTCCAAGATGGCCTTTTATTCAAGGGTTCAAGATTATGTGTGCCTAAGTGTGGCACGAGAGAGTTGCTCATTCGTGAGGTCCATGGTGGATCTTTAGCCGGTCACTTTGGAGAAAACAAGACCCTTACGATGTTAAGGGAACATTATTATTGGCCGAGTATGAGCAAAGATGTCCAAGATGTGTTGAAGAGATGTGCAACTTGTCAAGTTGCCAAGAGTCACCTCCTACCCCACGGTCTCTACACACCCCTACCCACTCCCAATCATCCTTGGGAAGATGTAAGCATGGACTTTATCCTTGGCCTCCCAAGGACACAAAGGGGTAAAGATTCGATCTTTGTTGTTGTTGATCGTTTCTCTAAGATGGCCCATTTCATACCTTGTACCAAGACCAATGATGCCACCCACATTGCCGAGTTATACTTCAAGGAAGTAATGAGGCTACATGGCATCCCTAGATCCATTGTTTCGGATAGGGATACCAAGTTCCTTAGCCATTTTTGGGTGACACTTTGGAAAAAGATGGGAACCAAGCTCAAGTATAGCACTTCATGCCACCCTCAAACGGATGGGCAAACCGAAGTCACCAACCGGACTTTGGGAACCCTCTTAAGAGTGCTAGTGAAATCCAACATCAAAGCTTGGGACTTAGCCTTGCCACAAGCCGAATTCGCCTTCAACAAGTCACCTAGCAAGGCCACCGGTTTATCCCCATTCAAGGTAGTCTATGGGATGGATCCTTTAAGTCCCCTTGATCTTACTCCAAGAGAAATGAATGAGAAGCCTCACATGGAGGCTAGCAAACGGGTGGAGGAGATCTAAAAACTCCATGAAACCGTGAAGGCCAAGATTGAGAAGGCCAATGCCTCATACAAAGACCATGCCAACAAGCATAGAAAGAAGATGGTGTTCCACCCTGGTGATTTGGTATGGGTTCACTTAAGGAAGGAACGGTTTCCTTCTAAGAGGAAGAGCAAATTGATGCCAAGGGCCGATGGTCCTTTTGAAGTGTTGGAACGCATCAATGATAATGCATACAAGATCAATTTGCCCGGTGAGTATGGAGTTTCGGCTACTTTTAACGTAGCCGACCTTAGCCCTTATGAGGAGGATGATAATCTTATCAATTTGAGGGCAAATTCTCTTCAACAAGGGGAGGATGATGGAGGCCCATCCCCTAACATGATCCAAGGCCATCAAGGAAGCTCAAAAGGTCCAAATCTCATGTCCAAGATACAAGAAATCAGCGTAGGAGAGCAAGGGAATTATTTTGTCAAAACTGGAATTTCAGCCTTGCACAAACCCAATTTTGTGCATGTTATTTCCTAATCTTCCCAATGCTAAAATGGGGTTGCAGGAAGCCTAAGTTTAAGTTCAAGATGTGCTCTTTCCAAAAAGACCTCTTGCAAGTCATTTGGAGGTCATTTGATACCTCAAAACATCAAGCAAAGTCAACAGCTCCATCCTTGTGCTGAACTGGACACGTCTGAAACAAGGAGCCGTTTGGTAGCCCATTTCTCCTCCATTTGGTTTGAAACTTTTATGCTTTGAAAGTAATTTAAAAATATTATCAAGTGGGCATAAAAAACCTCAGCCAAATTACACACATGAGGAGCTATTAACCACCAAAACAAGGCATAAAACACCCTAAAATCCAGTCCATGGCCAGCCGGGTACAAGGAGAGAAGAGTGAGGTTTTTTTGCTCAAATCCATGCTTAGCCACTTGCAAGAGTCATCATGAAGAGTACTAAGCTGCCAAGGAAGCTTCCATTAGCCCCAAGATCGACACATCATCCTCAAGATCAGCATTAAAGAGGTGTCAAGTGGAGGATGCATCAATCCTTTTTTGCTTTGATTTGATCTTTGTATTTTTGCCTAGTTTAGCTTGTAGTGCAACCTAAGGCCTATGTTTTTACTTGAAAGCTTTGTATTAAACCCCCCCAAGGCCCTTTGGCCGGCCACTCAAGCTTGTTTATTGAATGAAAGTTGAGCTTCGCTCCTTTGAATCCTCAAACTCTCTTCTAGCTTATCTCATCTTTTGGCCAAGTTGAGTGGTGATCTAGTAAGAGTCTTAACTTCCTTCTTGGTGGTGTTTCTGTATCCAAGAGGTTGTTAAGGGCCCTAACATCAAACTTTGGTGGTGTTTCTGTATCCAAGGTAGGTGTTAGTTCCGGTTCTAACATCCCCAACTCAAGGTGAGTTTGTGAATTCAAAGTTGCCTTGTTGCTACCATCCATTGCATTCATTCCACCCTCTTTCCCATCCTCTTGGTTTCCCCCTTGAGGATACACCAATGTATATGTTGGTGGCAAGTGAACCAAATCAAACTCCAACTCAAAATAAGCCAAATTGGGAAGAGAAATGAAAGATGGATGAGATGGATGAAGAATTTCACTACACAAGAAAAAAGAATAGAACAAGATCTTGTAATTGAGATAATCCTTCACGGAGCCACTCAATGACTTGACCTTGGGCTAATTCTCTTGCTTAACCAAGGAATCACTCCAATTGGAAAAGGAAGAGAACCTAGAACACCACTTGAATTTGCCACAATTCAAGATATAGAACTAGGAATTTAGTTGCAATTTTGAGAAACACACTCAAAGTACTTGTATTGCTTTGGAAATTTCTTACAATGCTGAATGAATAGCTTCACACACCCCTCCCCTTTTTATAGACTCAGCAAAAGACAATCAAAGGACTCAAATAACTCCTAACAATTAAAACTAGCTAATGAAAAGTCTAAGAAAAAATGAAAAGACTCATCATAAAAGGGGTGGGGGAGGGTACAAGGAATATTCTAGGATTTTTGCAGCTGATTACATCAATCTAGAAGCATCTAAAACGTGCACAATATCAGCCACACAAGTATATGTAACCGAAGACTCTACATATTCCCAGCATTAATCCTTGCAACTGCCTCAACTTCAACAGAGCATAACGTCCAGAATACTCGGCCAAATCACGCGTTCTTGGGCTTGTTAGAAAGCCCTGGAAGTCTAGTTTCCAGAATGGGCTCATTTGCTCAATTTGGATAAGCGGTTTGAAAGTTATGGCCCAAACAATGCACCTATCTCAGACTGGACTGGATCAGCATAACGTATCCTTGAGTGATATTTTGCCCAATCAAATGATGTCCAAATTAAACAAACTTGGGCTTATTTGAAAGCTGAAATCTTAAGCTTCAAAAGCACATGGGCCCTCAAGTTGTGGGTCCACTTGAGCTTGTCCAAAAGTGGTCACAAAATCGGGTTCCGCAGGGATGAATTCGGCACCAAATTTCTAGCAAAGCTTAACCTCTTTTTGACCTCTCCATAGTGTCGCGAGTCTTTTAACTCACTTAAGAAGACCAAATAGGCACATTTCCATGCATGATCTTCTTTGACCCTTTTCTTCTTTGAAATTGGAATTGAATAAAAATGATGCATATGGAAATATGCATCACCACAAGAAATACCTCATGGCCTACCCCCCAAAAGATCCATCCAACATAAAATCGACCTCTTCCCGGGTGCCAGCCTCCCAAATAGACCGGCCTACCGCATGAACCCTCAAGAGACACAAGAGGTTCAAAGACAAGTGGATGAGCTCCTAGCCAAGGGCTTGATCCGTGAGAGCTTGAGTCCATGTGTCGTTCCGGCTCTACTTGTGCCCAAGAAAGATGGGAGCATGAGAATGTGTGTTGATAGTAGAGCTATCAACAAGATCACCATCAAATACCGGTACCCTATCCCAAGGTTGGAGGATTTGCTAGATGAGCTTCATGGGCCACTATATTCTCAAAGATTGATCTAAGAAGTGGCTATTATCAAATACGGATCTTTGAAGGGGATGAATGGAAGACGGCTTTTAAAACCAAGGGTGGCCTATATGAGTGGCTTGTCATGCCCTTTGGTTTGACTAATGCACCAAGCACTTTCATGAGGCTAATGAACCAAGTTCTCAAACCATTCATTGGGAGATATGTCGTTGTGTATTTCGACGACATTTTGGTGTATAGCCGTGGAGAAGAAGAGCACTCCAAGCACTTGCATGATGTTTTAAGTGTCTTGGCACAAGAGCAACTTTATGGCAACCTAGAGAAGTGCCACTTCTTCACTTCTCAAGTGAAGTTCTTGGGGTATGTGGTGTCGGCCGAAGGCATTCAAGTGGATGAAGAGAAGATCAAGGCCATCCGTGAGTGGCCTACCCCCATGTCAATCCAACAAGTTCGGAGTTTCCATGGTTTGGCTTCCTTTTATAGGAGGTTTGTAAGCAATTTTAGCTCCATCATGGCACCCATGACCGAAATCCTTAAGGCCAAGCACTTTGAGTGGAATGAGAAGGCCCAACGTGCCTTTGAAGAGATCAAGGAGAGGCTTACTAGTGCACCCATCCTTGCACTACCTAGCTTTTCCAAAGTTTTTGAGGTAGAATGTGATGCGTCCGGTGTTGGCATTGGGGCCGTGTTGTCACAAGACAAGAGGCCCATTGCTTATTTTAGTGAGAAGCTCAATGACGCCAAAAGGAAGTATTCTACATATGACAAGGAGTTCTATGCCTTAGTGAGGGCATTAGAACATTGGCGGCATTACTTGGTGGGAAGCGAGTTCATCCTCCATACGGATCATCAAGCCTTGAAGTTCATCCAAGGACAACATAAGCTCAATCCACGACATGCCAAGTGGGTAGAGTTCTTGCAATCCTTCCACTTTGTGATCCACCACAAATCCGGCCAAATGAACAAAGGGGCCGATGCATTATCAGGAAGATATCTCTTGCTCTCTACTCTTGAATCCAAGGTACTTGGGTTTGAGTGCATCAAGGCTATGTATACCCAAGACGAAGATTTCAAGACCATCCTTAAAAAATGTTCTAGCCATGCCCACGGTCCTTTCCACCTAGAGGACGGATTCCTCTTCAAGGGAAACCGACTTTCCATTCCTAAATGTGGGTTTAGAGAGCTTTTGATTCAAGAACTCCATGGGGGAGCTCTAGCCGGCCATTTTGGAGTTGAGAAGACATGCTCTATGCTTAAGGAGCATTACTTTTGGCCCAAGATGTCAAGGGATGTGGAGCACTTCATTAAAAATGCTCTACTTGCCAACTTGCTAAGGATCACATACGGCCTCAAGGTCTTTACACCCCCTTGCCGGTTCCTCAAGGGCCTTGGGAAGATATTAGCTTGGACTTCATCACGGGGTTACCAAGGACTCAAAGGGACAAAGACTCTATCATGGTAGTGGTTGATAGATTCTCCAAGATGGCCCACTTCGTGGCATGTCACACCACCTTTGATGCTTCACAAGTGGCCAATCTTTACTTCAAAGAGATTGTGCGGTTGCATGGAATACCAAGGAGTATGGTGTCCGATCATGACACTAAGTTCTTGAGTCATTTTTGGCTCACATTATGGAGGAAGCTTGGTACTCATATCAAATTCAGTACCTCATGCCATCCCCAAACGGACGGCCAAACCGAGGTAACAAACTGCACTTTGGGCACATTACTTCGGGTCTTGGTAAAGAAGAACATTAAAAGTTGGGATGAACAACTTTGCCATGCGGAGTTTGCATTCAACCGAGCCCCAAGCAAGGCCACGGGCCTGTCACCCTTCCAAGTTGTGTATGGCAACAACCCACGGACTCCCATTGATCTTGTTCCTATTCCTAACCCCACTAAATTTAGTTGGGAAGCTGAGAAGAGAGCAAAGGAGGTCCAAGAGCTTCATGCTAAGGTGAGAGAAAGGATTGAAAAGTTCAATGAGCAAGCTAAGTCCTATGCCAACATGAAGAGGAGAGAAGCTCATTTTCAGCCCGAGGACCTAGTGTGGGTCCATTTAAGGAAAGAGAGATTCCCAAGCAAGCGGAAATCCAAGTTATTACCAAGGTCGGATGGGCCATTTGAAGTCCTTGAGAAAATTGGCCCAAATGCATACAAGATAGACCTCCCCGGAGGCTATGGGGTGTCCGCCACTTTCAATGTGGCTGATTTAAGCCCATACTATGATGAAGAAGAAGAGTTGCCGAGTTTGAGGTCAAACTCCATTCAAGCTGGGGAGAATGATGGGGACCATCATGATCAAACTCCAAATGCACAACCAGCAACTCCACACACCCCATCAAGCCCCAAGGAAGTCAAGAACATCCATGCCTTGGTCAAGGAAGTCGTAGAGCATTCGGACAGAACATGGGCAGATTCAACCGGAAATTGGCCTGGTTTTGTGCATCTTTTGGGACTTGAAGGTGAGGGGATGAATGACTGCCTTGCCCCCTCTCTTTAAGTTTAAGATGTTAGGAATCCAATAAAACAAGTTGCAAAGGATTTCAAGGTCGTTTGGTTAGTCAATCAGCAAGATCTTTCCAAGTGCGCAGGTTGGGCGCCAAAACAGCAGCATCCGAATTAAGGAAGAAATGGGACCACCAAATTAAGTCCACTCTTTCTGAAATTTTGCAGCATGAAAGGGGACATAAATATTTATCAAGTCAAGGGTTCAAATCCCATCCAAAGCACGCCCTTGTGTTGGTTTTACCCAGCCAAAAGGACAAGCAAAACACCCCTTTAACCGGTTTCTTCCTAGCCGGTACAAGTGGGCTGATTTCTTGGGTTTTGCTTCATCTACTTGCTGAGTTGATTGCTTTTGCTGCATTTTAGAACCTTTGTAAACTTGACACATCATTTGGGAGGCATCATGGCCCCTAAAGAAGTAGATTAAGCTAGTAGTGATGTGTTAAGATAGATGAGTGATGGATGTAATGTGTTTCCCTCTCCCAAATGTACTTGGCCTTGTTTTTGCTGCATGGAAAGGGGGGGGAACTCGGCCATAAGCTGATAAAAATCAGCTTGAGCCTCATTTTGGAACCAACTTCAATGAAATGCAATTGTGAGTTCTCAAACTCTCTCCACAAAATTCCTAGTGTTGTATCTTGAGCTTGGCAACTCAAGTGGGTCTCTAGGTCTCTTTCTCTCAACTAGAAGGTGATTAAATTCTATAACTAGTTGATATAAAGAGATTGCCCAAGTGTTCTCCAAAGGTGGCTCCTAGGATTATCCCTTGAAAGGCCACTTGATTATCCCAAACTCTTGATTTTCCTATCCATTGGGGTTTTCCTTCTCCTTGTGTCAAGCAATCCACTTTGAAGTAAGTTGTGAGTGGTTCTTCTCCCTTACAACCTTCCATCAAAGGGAGTACGATTGTGCATTCCAAAGTGTAGCACTCGTGAGCTTCTAATCAGGGAAATTCATGGGGGTGCCTTGGCGGGTCATTTTGGAGAGTCAAAGACCTTAACCATGTTAAGGGAGCATTACTACTAGCCAGGGAGGGAGAAGGATGTTCAAGACATCCTTAGGAGGTGTGGAACATGCCAAGCAGCCAAGAGCCATACCCTACCTCACGGCTTATACACCCCATTGCCCTTACCAACTCTACCTTGGGTAGACGTGAGTATGGACTTCATTTTGGGTCTACCTAAGACTCAAAGGGGAAAGGATTCAATCTTCGTGGTGGTAGATAGATTTTCGAAGATGGCACATTTCATTCCCTGCTGCAAAACCAATGATGCTACACACATAGCCGAGCTCTATTTTAAAGAGGTAACAAGGTTGCATGGTATTCCTAAGTCCATTGTTTCGGATAGGGATACAAAATTCCTAAGTCATTTTTGGATTACCCTCTAGAAGAAGCTTGGTACTAAGTTGCTGTTTAGTACTACCTGTCATCCCCAGACTGATGGCCAAACAGAAGTAACTAATCGAACCCTAGGAACTCTCCTAAGGGCTTTGATTAAACCAAATGCTAAGGCCTGGGATTTACTCTTACCACATGCTGAGTTTGCATACAACAAGGCACCTAGTAAGGCTACTGATCTTTCACCATTCAAGGTGGTGCATGGGATTGATCCTTTGAGTCCAAATGATCTCACCCCACGGCCCCAAGACCAAAAGCTCCATGAGTTGGTGAAGGCACGAATTGAGAAGACTAATGCAGCCTATGAAGCACACGCCAACAAGCATAGGAGAAAGATTGTCTTTCGACCAGGAGACTTGGTATGGATCCATTTGAGAAAGGAGCATTTTCCTTCTAAGAGGAAAAACAAACTCATGCCACGAGCTGAGGGACCATTTGAAGTCTTGGAGAGAATCAACGACAATGCTTATAAGATTGACGTCCCTGGTGATTTTGAGGTTTCAGCCACCTTTAACGTAGCTGATTTGAGCCCCTTCTATCCGGACACTTCCCCACCAGATTTGAGGATCAAATCTTTTCAACAAGGGGAGGATGATGGAGTCCTACCTAGCCAAGACCTTGATCAAGATGTGACAAGTCCAAATCGTCCAAGAACAAGGTCCCAAACCAAGAAGATGGCTCACCTTTGGCAAGAAGTTGAAAACAGCACAAACGGGTTAATCGGTCAGCATAAACCCGGTTTTGTGCATCTGATTTCCTAAGCCATATGATGGCTTAAGGCCATTATTTTTGCATTTTTTGAATCCTCAGGATGTTAGCTTTCAGGTTCAAGCATTGATTTCAAATCATGCACACAAGAGGATGGAGGATCAAAGGCATTTTCCCAACCGGTCAGATTTGGTCCGATTTTGCACGGTTGAAAGTTTAGGTGTGATTACCCTACTTAAACCTTGTTTAAGCTTAATTTCTTGAATGGGGGGTTTTTACACACCTTGAACTTCCCCCCCACGGCTAAAACCCAGATCATACCCATTTTTGCTTTGGTTAAACTTGGTCTGAAAACCGGGTACCAAGCTGCCCTTGAACCCGGTTTAGTGTCATGGCTGCACTTTACCTCCACCGGTGGGTTTCCTTCTCTTCAGCTGAATGAGCACCCCTTTCAATGTTGGCACACGTCCAAGACAGCCTAGGGAAGAAAACAACCAATGAGGGAAGGGCTGCAGTAGGCTTGTTTCTTGAATCTCATTGGTAGACAAGGAAGGTGCTAGCTTGCTTCTCATTGGACAGCCGCAAAGGGAGGTTCACTTTTCGGCTGTGCACATGGCTTTTGCTGAGTTTCCAAGTTGTTTAGGCCTAAGTACAAGATAATCAAGTTCTATTAATCATTTGTCTTGCTTTCCTAGTTATCTTAATGCACTTTGTTTAGTGTTAAGGGAGATGATCAAAACCGGTTAGCTTAACCGGGTGTAATTAAGCCTAATACCTTTCCTACCTAGGAAGGAAAGCTAGAAGTGCTTGTGTGAGAGCTTGCTTAGCTTGATTATTTTGCTGCCTATGTAAGACACACACGGCCAAAAAGGAAACACTTTAGATTTCGGTTGAATGAAAATCATAGAGAGCATTTGAGGCTTTCACTCCAAACTCTTGCTTGCTTATCTTAGTTTAAGCCAAACTAAGTGGTGTCCAAGTGAGTCTTAACCTTGATTAAGTGGTGACTCTGTATCTTAATCAAGCTTAAGGGCCCTAAACTCAAAGATTAGTGGTGTTTCTGTATCTAATCCTAGAGTTTAGCTTTACCTGAACCCATTTGATTAGCTTGAGTCATCAAGTTAATCTCTTTCATCCATTGTGTTCTTCATTTCCAATCCCTAATACTTGAGTGTTCTTCGTTCTCTTCCATTAAACTACTCTTTCTACCATCATTCCCAACCTTTCTCATGAGTTCAAGCCCATCGAAAGACTAGAAACACAATCCATGCTCAAAAGCACCTAAACCGGCTAAGACTAGGCTCTCCTAGTTTCCGTGGGCAGAACCTTGGCACGGTGTGACCGTGCCTATCAGCACGGCCGTGCCACTTCAGCTCATTTTCTTCCTTCAAATTTCAGCCCCTTCGGTGTGAAGTTGCCTTGGGTCCTCATTTTCCCTTGCACATTTACATCATAAAGTCATGAAACAACCTTTCCCTCTAAGGGAGGAAAGGTATTAGTCTAGCTAAGCACACTTATACAAGGTCTAAACTAAAACAAAGTAAAACCGGTACAATCAAGCTTAATACACAAGTTTACTTATCCTAAGCCCTTTCTTAATATCTAAGGCATAATTGTGACTCATTTTCCTTCCTTGGAGGGCAAAGATACACGGCTGCCACCTAGCAAAAGGCTGCTAAATTTGAGCTTGACATGTGTGTTGGTGGTGGCCGAATACATGCTTGCAAAATGTCTTCTTCTTCATGCTCCCACGTGTCTCTCTCCTATGTGGCTGAGTGGCAGCTTACCAAGCATCTCATTTTGACCAAGTAGGCAAGCTTACACCTTAACCAAATGATGTATGTTAACCATGGGAATGTCAAAGATGAGAATGTATGATGGGGAAGATTGAAAACAAGGACAAGCAAAAAAAAAAACCGAAAAGAACAATGAGCTCACCCGGTCTTGATGGATAGTGTGCAACTCTCTTGTCTAAGATAAGCCAAAGGCGCCACTTAGAAGAGAAGTTGGGCTATTCCTTCTTCACTTATGGATACAGAATATCACCACCATAAGCAAGAGAAAGGAACCTAGAAGATCACCACTTGAACTAGCCAATTCAAACTAAAGCAACTAGGAGTTTCAATGGAGAGTAAAACACTCAGATTTCATTGCATGATGTTCAAAGCTGCCTTATTACATTCCTAAAGGTCCCTTATATAGGAGGGAGCCTCAAAATTCAGATTACATGGGTTACAATGCAAGCCAAACGGATCAAGACAAAAGGGAAGCACAAAAAGCAAAAAAAGTACAAAAGGTGATGTTGACAGTTGCTGTCCAGTTTTCCAGATTGCAGGGTCAACTTTCAGCAGCTGTATCTTCGTCCTTACTTACCCAAATTGGCTCCAACATACCTTATTAGAAAGCTTAGAAAGGGTTCTTTCATATGACTACTTTTGGAGCTCATTTGGTGCAGCCGTTCAGGAGATATAAACAGAACAAGTGAGATGGTGCAGGCTGACTTCCCAAAAGCAGCTTGAGAAGTTTCCTTGCTTTTAGCCTCCTTGGGACACGTTTGACTCTGGTTTCTTTTCCCACCCTTTTAGCCAATTCAAAAAAGGATCTAGGGGTTAAAATTCCAGGTTGTTAGGGTTACTTTAGGTTGGGGAAAATGGGCTCCCAAAACCGGACAAAATCTGACCTGGAAAACAGTTTTGGACAGTTTGGCTTTAACAAAGGGTTTGGATGGGCAAATGACATCCAAGTGGGCTGAAACTTGATTTATTGGGCAGCTAACTCTCCAATCTTTCCAGACATACCAAAAGTTTGGCTTTAAAGCCTCAGGTCATCAGGTCACCAAGGTCAGAAAGTCGGGCCATGTGCGGGATGAGCCCGGCAGAATGCAAGTGTTCGTGTCTTGAGTGATTTCTAATCCTTGGAAAGCCTTTGTGACCTCTTGAGCTATAAGAACCCCTTGGGGCTGATCCCCATCAGCAAACCCCTTGAAGGAGGAAAACTACTAGGCTAAGTAACCGGGTGTCAACCAGCCGGTTTCCACCTCAAATTGTCATGCATGCTTAACACATCACATGCTGACTGATTGCTACGTTTCTTACATGGATGGAAACCTCAATATGTCTAGATTACCTTCCTTTTTGAATCATAGCATTTGGATGTCATTTTCCCCTTGAATCAGTCTGATTTCCCAAGCCGTGCAGATTGGACTCCAAAAAAGCACAGGTTTACTAATTAGCTAAATTCACTAACCAATTGAATTCCAAATCTGGTAATTCCAATTGGAAATGAAAGCTAAGATCTTAAGCTTTTCACGGATGCAAGAATTGGACACTTACAACTCATGGAAGATTAAGAAATGTAATCACCAAAACCGGGTAAAATCTAGATGTAAACGGTCTTCAGGGCAGTTTGTATATCTTGGTTTTATTGGCTAATTTGAGAGGGTAAATGAAGTCCAAATGGGATGAAACTTAAGTTTCTAGAAAGCTGGCTTCGTGAACTTCAATCTCAATGCAAAATATTGGACTTAAACCTTAAAGAAGTTTAAGTAATTAACCTCTCAAAACCGGGTTTGCTGCAAAAAGCAAACCATGACCTGCTGTTTTAGGTCTTAAACAAAATAAGGATGATTTATTCATCCTTTAAACCCCAAAATGAAATTACCTAATTGATTTGCTTCTTTTAAATCAAGGGGCATGGAGGGATTTCCATCATTCTCCCCTTGTTGAAAAAGATTTGTCCACAAATCTAATTAAGTAATTGCTTCTTCTCCTTACTTCAGTTCTGGCTGAAATAAAATCAGCCATGAAAACAAGTCTCTCTTGAATTTAGAGACTCTTTTCTTTACTCTCCCCTTGCTGATCTGAATGGTGGACGTAGGGGACTTCTTGGACTTGCTTCGACCCAATTCTTCAAATGCTCTTAACTCAAAATTAGGAGCTTTTAGTAATGGTTCTGAAATGGATTGACAGAAATTTGGGTTGAGTGTTTTAGGAGTGGGTGGAGTGGGAAAAAATGATGGTGGTTCATGAAAAGTGGTGGGAAGGCTGAGATGCTCATGGCTTCTAGGTGGATGGTGGATGTTTAAAGTGAGCATATCACCTTTATTTGCCTCAATCTCTATCTCCTCAAGATCATCTTCTTCATCCTCTTCTTTTTCCTCCTCTAATTTGACCTCCTTCAGTTCTTCCACCAATGGCATCTTCTTTTCCTCCTGATTTTCCTCCTCTCTCACGGCTTTCCTTTCTTCCGAGGTAATAACCTTGTTGTTTGGGCAATCCGTGGCTAAGTGTCCAAGCCCTTGGCACTTGAGACACCTCCTAAGTTGTGGGGGAAAGATCATTTGTGGGGTTGGTTTTTTTTGTGGGGTGGAAGGAAATGAACCTGTGAGCTTAATGGAGATACTTTCTTTCATGGGCATGTAAGTGGATGGGTAAAAGGAACCCTTCAACTTACTACTCAATTTCTTCCAAGTTCTCACCTTCTCTTTTCCTTTCTTTTTTCGCTCAAACTTGTAATTATTCCACCACTGAAATGCACAACCTCTCAATCTTAAAATAACCACTTCGAACTTCTGTTGGTCATTAAGGATACAACAAGTAAAAACTCGTTCCACCTTAGATAACCAACCTATGAACTCTTCCTTTTCGCCACGAAATTTTGGAATTGCAAAGCAAGCATATCCAATATCAATAAAAGCTAGTTCTTTCTCCAAGTTCATTGAAGATGGCATGAAGGATGAGGTCTAGGGTTCTTTGTGGATTTATTTGAAACGTAAGTAGGCTGTTTGTGTTTGGATTTAATCTGGGAGTGTGGGGTTCAGGCAAGGATCTGAACTTGCTCTGATACCAAAAATGATGAAAGTCTTAAGGGGAGGAACAACCCAAGCCAACTTACAATAAGAACACAACCAAAACAAGTGGAAAACTCACAAACCAAGGGAGGCACGATCGTGCTTAAGGATACGGTGTGGCCGTGCCAAACTTCTGCCCTTCACGCCTAAACTTTGTGATTTCTCACGGTTTGAAGTGGTTTTGTGTTTGGGCTAAAAACTGAATCAAAGCAAGAAGGCTTGGCCTTGATTAAGCTTGAAAAAGAGTATGAGAAAGGGTAGGAAATGTGTGGAATAACAAGAATGAGAAGTTCACTGATTAGAACACAAAAGAGAGCTTATGGTTTAAGGAATCCAAAAGCTAGCTTTATGAACTTTAAGTGAATTCAATGTGTTTGGAATAGTTCTAAGCTTTGTGATTAGATAAGACACACCACCAATCACTTAGCTTAGGGCCCTTAACCTTTGATTAGGATATAGATACAGCACCTAATCAATGATTAAGACTCACTTGAACACCACCTTAATTGCCCTAATTAAGGATAAGCAAGTTAAGTGTTTAAGAGGAACTCAAGACACAAAGTCTTTTCTCAAAGTTTTAAACTTAAAATCTGATTGATGAAGTGAGAAGTACACAGCCTTATATAGCCACTAAAGTCGTGAAACAACCTTTCCCCCTAAGGGAGGAAAGGTATTAGTCTAGGTAAGCACACTTATACAAGGTTTAAACTAAAACAAAGTAAAACCGGTGCAATCAAGCTTAATACACAAGTTTACTTATCCTAAGACCTTTCTTAATATCTAAGGCATAATTGTGACTCATTTTCCTTCCTTGGAGGGCAAAGATACACAGCTGCCACCTAGCAAAAGGCTGCGTGCTGCTTCTCTGGTCTTCGAGACTGGGTTTGCCAGTTTGTGCCTTTTTTTTTTTTTTTTGTATTTTGGCTTTTTGGGAAGTACTTGGGTGTGATGTGGGTCACTTAAGAACCGTGGCTCTGATACCAATTGATGTATATGAGGGTGGCAAGTGAACCAAATCAAACTCCAACTCAAAATAAGCCAAATTGGGAAGAGAAATGAAAGATGGATGAGATGGATGAAGAATTTCACTACACAAGAAAAGGAATAGAACAAGATCTTGTAATTGAGATAATCCTTCACGGAGCCACTCAATGACTTGACCTTGGGCTAATTCTCTTGTCTTAACCAAGGAATCACTCCAATTGGAAAAGGAAGAGAACCTAGAACACCACTTGAATTTGCCACAATTCAAGATATAGAACCAGGAATTTAGTTGCACTTTTGAGAAACACACTCAAAGTACTTGTATTGCTTTGGAAATTTCTTACAATGCTGAATGATGAAATGCAACTACACAACCCACCTATTTATAGGCTAAACAAAGACAACCAAAAGACTTAAAAACTCCTAGTAATTAAAACTAGAAAATTGAAAAGACTTAGGAAAAATAAAAAGACTCATCATAAAAGGGGTGGGGGAGGTTATAAGGAATATTCTAGGATTTCTCAGTTGAATATCTCCATCTAGAAGCCTCCAAAACGTGCACAATATCAGCCACACAAATACATGTAACCGAAGACTCTTCATTTTCCCAGAATTAATCCTTGCAGCTACCTCAACTTCAACAGCGCATAACTTCCCGAATACTCGGCCAAAGCACGCGTTCTTGGGCTTGATAGAAAGCCCTGGAAGTCTAGTTTCCAGAATGGGCTCATTTACTCTGGATAAGCGGTTTAAAAGTTATGGCCCAAACAATGCACATATCTCAGACTGGACAGGATCAGCATAACGTATCTTTGAGTGATATTTTGCCCAATCAAATGATGTCCAAATTAAACAAACTTGGGCTTATTTGAAAGCTGAAATCTTAAAATTCAAAAGCACATGGGCCCTCAAGTTGTGGGTCCACGTGAGCTTGTCCAAAAGTGGTCATAAAAAAGCGGGTTCCGCAGGGATGAATTCGGCACCAAATTTCTAGCAAAGCTTAACCTCTTTTTGACCTCTCCATAGTGTCGCGAGTCTTTGAACTCACTTAAGAAGACCAAATAGGCACATTTCCATGCATGATCTTCTTTGACCCTTTTCTTCTTTGAAATTGGACTTGAATAAAAATGATGCATATGGAAATATGCATCATTGGCTTCTATCCCTTATTTTGACAACTAGAGCTTGACTTAACTTGAAATAAATTACGTGACCCCAAAGTAGACTTTAAGAGATTTCTAAAAAGCTAACTTGCAGTAGTCTAAGTGCATGAAAAGCTTGGAATACATGCTGCACAAAACTGGACAGAAATCAAAATTAGCTAGACTTGGTTCTTTCCCTCTGAAATGCATTGCACTCTCGATCCCCATTTGGAAACCCCTTTGAAAAAGGCACTTTGAAGTTCAAATAAAACTCCATAAAGTGTCTTTTGTCATGAAATTCAAATAATGGAACCAAAGAAGAGCCTTGCCATGCATGAACTTGTTTGATACTTACCTCCCTTGAAGTTGAGTTTAAAGAATGAAAATGATCCCCTTGAAAATATACATCAGCAGGACCGCTCAAAGCATGCCTAATCACAAGCATTTCTCCTTCATCGGGTCCCTTCTTTACTTCTTCTGGAGCCATGGTCATGAGAAGCTCCCTTTCACCTTCCTCCTCGTTCTCCATCATCTCCTCAAAAGAAGATTGGTATTTGGCCAAAGAGACTACTCTCTTGTTAGGGCACTCGGATGCATAGTTTTCAAGGCCTTGACATCGAAAACACCTTTTCCTGTCTACGGGGTTTAGGAGGCTGTTTTGACTGGGTTTGTGAGGCAGTAGATGGGGAGGTCTCGGGTTTGTTCTTGGGATAGATTTTGAAGGGTCATAGGGTGGCTAAGATCGGGGGCTAGGCTTAGAAACCATTCCCTTGCCTTTGATTCTCTTTTATAACTCGACTTCGTGAGCTAAAACACTCAACTCATCTAAGGAACTGTAAGGGTGTAATTCAATAACCTGAGCAATCTCCTCATTCGAACCACTCTGATGTATCTCCCCTTGCACTTGCCAAGGAGGTGAAAGGAGGAAAAGTAGGCGTGTGAGGATGAGAAGAAGAGCAAGTTGATAGAACAAGTGCCTTCAAGAGATAATCCAAGGGAAGCCACTCTTGTTGGACACTTGGGCAATCTCCTTAGATCAATTAGGATACAGAATCACCACCTAATTGAGATAAAGAGACCTAGACACCACTTAGGTTGCCACACCTAAGATATAGAACTAGGAATTTGAGAGAGACAAAGCTCAAGTTTGTATTCAAGTTGGCAAAAAGACCCTTTCAAAAGGAAGAGAGGGGGAATTTATAGCCCCAACACCTCTTCACTCGGCCAAAGGGGCTGCAAACAAGCTGATATGTGACTAAATGACTAAGCCTAGGCTAGATTACAAGTACAAGTTGATTACACAAGTGATCTAGCCTAACCTTGACACCTCACTAGCTTAATTAATCTCAAGATTGAGGTGTCAAGCATCTAATAGTCTATGTGCAGCAACTTGGGGCCTTGAACCTACCAAAGGGACAAGAGTACACTCCAAAATCAAGGTGGCAGCCGGCCTCCCTCTTTACCCGGGTTAAAGGCATTTCCCTCTTTCTTTGGCTGGATAAAAGAAGCAGAAGCTGGTCCCTTAGCTCAACTTTAGGGCCATGATTTGATAAATATTTAGATGCCTTTTCATGCCTAAAGTTTGAAAAAAGTTGGAGTTGATTAGGTCAGCCAATCGTTGCCTTATTTCAGGCTGTGCTGGATTGCGCCCTGCAGTGTGTTGTCTTCGATTTTGGCTTGGTTGACTGCC
Organism: Carnegiea gigantea; assembly: GCA_029747015.1. Lineage (NCBI taxonomy): Eukaryota > Viridiplantae > Streptophyta > Magnoliopsida > Caryophyllales > Cactaceae > Carnegiea > Carnegiea gigantea. The sequence continues at coordinate 186,685 of JAKOGI010001478.1, forward strand.
CAAATGAGCTCCAAATGCTTTGCAAAAAGTCTTGTTGGAAAGCTGAGATCTTAAACTTCAAGGTGGTGGTGCGTGCAGGAAATTTCCCCTTCTACATTTTGCTTCAACAGAGAAACAAAACCAGGCCAAAAATGGTGTGAGCTGGGCAGTTCACTTTCTTCTTTGTGCACATGATTTCTGACTAAGGCATGAACTTCTTTGGCCTCCTTGGACTCCCTAGCAGGGGATGGATCATTGGTAATGGTTTTGGGAGGTGTGATTGGATGGTCCCCATCATCCTCCCCAAGTGAGTTGGAGTTTGGCCTCAAACTTGGGATTTCTTCATTCTCTTCGAGGTATGGACTGAGGTCAGCCACATTGAAGGTGGCAGGGATCCCATACTCACCGAGCAAGTTGACCTTGTAGGCATTAGGCCCGATCTTCTCCAATATCTCAAAGGGACCATCCGATCTCGGCATGCTTTTGGACTTGCGTTTGCTTGGAAACCTTTCATTCCTCAAGTGGATCCACACTAAGTCCCCCGGTTTGGGCAAGGAAGCTTGGCCAAGAAAGATAGCCTAAGCTCTGATACCAATTTGATGGATTCAAGCTTCACTAAGGCAAGTATTTCCAGCCGTGCCTAGCCAAGCTTCCTTGCCCAAACACATCCCAAATACCAAGCTCACAAAACAGCCCAAAACACAACCCCCACAAAACTCAGCCGTGCCCAACCAGAAAGTTGGCACGGGCACACCGTGCCATATACGCACGACCGTGCCCCCATTTCAGTCCAGACACCCATTGCCAGCAGCTCAGCACGGTCAGGCCGTGACCGTGCTCCCTAACACGACCGTGCCAACCTCTCCCCGTCCCAAAACACTCTTTCTCCATTCCAAAGCCAAAATGTCTTCTAGCCTCACACCCGAGCAAGTGGCCGAGCAAGCCCTGAGGGAGAAAGCCGAGGTAGAAGCTCAACTAAAGTATCTCCAAAAGCAACTAGGGCAACTTATGGAAGAGAAGAGGAGAGGTTTATGGAGTTCAAGGAGTCCAAGCAAGCATCAAGACTCGGATGACTCCGAGGGAAGCAACCCCATTAGTGACTCAAGTGAAGGGGAGCTTGCACCAAGGTCCCAACGACATCAAAGGTCCAGGGGACGAAGCTTTGGAGACTTTAAAGTCGACATTCCGGAGTTCGAAGGACAACTAGACCCGGACATCTTCCTTGATTGGCTTCAAACGGTGGACAGGGTATTTGAATACAAGGACATTCCGGAAGGCAAAAAGGTAAAGCTAGTAGCCTTGAAACTTCGTAAATATGCTTCCATATGGTGGTCTAATGTTGTGTCCAAGAGGGTGAGAAAGGGGAAGAGTAAGATAAAGACTTGGGAGCAAATGAAATCCAAACTTAAGGCCAAGTTCTTACCCCCACACTATCTTCAAGACAATTTCCTTAAACTCCACCACCTCCGACAAGGTTCAAAGAGTGTAGAGGAGTACACTAGGGACTTTGAACAACTTCTTCTAAAGTGTGATTTGAGGGAAGATGATTCCCAAACCTTGATTCGTTACTTGAGTGGGCTTGATGAACAAATTGCTCATGTAGTGGAGTTACACCCCTACACCTCCCTTGATGAGTTGAGTACTTTAGCTCACAAGGTAGAAAAACAAAAGAAGTTCAAAGGCAAGAACCCCATCTCTAAGCCTACCCCACGGCCTTATGGCTTTCAAAAGCCCCCATTCACTCCTTAAAAATCTTATCCACCCTCAAAATTCCTAGTGTTATATCTTGAGCTTGGCAACTCAAGTGGGTCTCTAGGTCTTCTTGATTCAACTAAGAAGGTGATTAAATTCTGTAACTTAGTTGAAGGAAGAAGATTTGCCCAAGTGTGCAAACCAAGGTGGGTTATCATCACCCTTGCTAGTCCACTTGATCTATCTTGGTTTTTGATTTTCTTTTCATGTTTTCTACCCAAATGCATTCTTGATTCACTCTAGCAAATACTTGCCTTAGTGAAGCTTGAATCCATCACCTACGATAAAGAGCTCTATGCAATAGTTCGAGCTTTGGAACATTGGAGGCACTACCTAGTGAGGGCCAAATTCATCTTGCGTTCGGACCATGAAGCCCTCAAATTCATTCAAGGACAACATAAGCTCAATCCCCGCCATGCCAAGTGGGTTGAGTACCTCCAAGCATTCAACTTCATGATACATCACAAGGCCGGCAAGTTGAACAAGGGAACGGATGCGCTCTCAAGGAGATACTTTCTCCTTTCGGTCCTAGAATCCAAGGTACTTGGGTTTGAAATCGTGAAAGGGATGTATGCCAATGACGAGGACTTCAAGGAGATCTATGTCAAATGTGCCAACCATCCCTACGGCCTCTTCCATGTCCTAGAGGGGTTTCTTTTTAAGGGGACATGGCTTTGCATACCCAAGTGTCGGTTTAGAGAGTTACTAATCCAAGAGCTTCATGGTGGTGCTCTATCCGGTCACTTTGGGGTAGAGAAGTTTTGTTTAATGCTCAAGGAGCATTATTATTGGCCGAAGATGGCTAAAGATGTGGAACACTTCATCAAAAGGTGCTCAATTTGTCACATGGCTAAGAGCCATGTCCTTCCCTACGGCCTCTACTCTCCTTTTCCCGTACCTTTAGCTCCATGGGAAGACATTAGCGTGGACTTCATCATGGGTTTGCCTCGCACTCAAAGAAGCAAGGACTCCATCATGGTGGTGGTGGACCGCTTCTCCAAAATGGCCCACTTTACTCCTTGTCACACCACCCATCATGCCTCCCACATAGCCAATCTCTACTTCAAGGAGATTGTGAGACTTCATGGCATCCCCAAGAGCATGGTTTTGGATAGGGACACTAAGTTCCTTAGTCACTTTTGGCTCACACTTTGGAGAAAGATGGGGACACACCTCAAATTTAGTACCACTTGTCACCCCTAAACCGATGGCCAAACTGAGGTGACTAACCGGACTTTGGGAACCTTGCTTAGGGTACTCTTACCTCATGCGGAGTTTGCTTTCAATCGGGCACCAAGCAAAGCCACCCACCTCTCTCCCTTCCAAGTGGTCTATGGATACAATCCAAAAACACCCTTGGACCTCACTCCTATTCCCATACCTGGCAAGTTTAGTTGGGAGGCCGAGAAAAGAGCCAAAGAGATCAAAGACCTTCATGCTCAAGTTCGGGAGAAGATTGAGAAGGCTAATGCCCAAGCCATGCATCAAGCCAACAAGCACAAGAGGGAGGGTCATTTTCAACCGGGGGACTTAGTGTGGATCCACTTGAGGAAGGAAAGGTTTCCAAGCAAACGCAAGTCCAAAAGCATGCCGAGATCGGATGGTCCCTTTGAGATATTGGAGAAGATCGGGCCTAATGCCTACAAGCTCAACTTGCTCGGTGAGTATGGGGTCCCTGCCACCTTCAATGTGGCTGACCTCAGTCCATACCTCGAAGAGAATGAAGAAATCCCAAGTTTGAGGTCAAACTCCAACTCACTTGGGGAGGATGATGGGGACCATCCAATCACACCTCCCAAAACCATTACCAATGATCCATCCCCTACTAGGGAGTCCAAGGAGGCCAAAGAAGTTCATGCCTTAGTCAGAAATCATGTGCACAAAGAAGAAAGTGAACTGCCCAGCTCACACCATTTCTGGCCCGGTTTTGTTTCTCTGTTGAAGCAAAATGTAGAAGGGGAAATTTCCTGCACGCACCACCACCTTGAAGTTTAAGATCTCAGCTTTCCAACAAGACCTTTTGCAAAGCATTTGGAGCTCATTTGGGCAGTCAACCAAGCCAAAACCGAAGACAACACACTGCAGGGTGCAATCCAGCACAGCCTGAAATAAGGCAACGATTGGCTGACCTAATCAACTCCAACTTTTTTCAAACTTTAGGGCATGAAAAGGCATCTAAATATTTATCAAATCATGGCCCTAAAGTTAAGCTAAGGGACCAGCTTGTGCTTCTTTTATCCAGCCAAAGAAAGAGGGAAATGCCTTTAACCCGGGTAAAGAGGGAGGCCGGCTGCCACCTTGATTTTGGAGTGTACTCTTGTCCCTTTGGTAGGTTCAAGGCCCCAAGCTGCTGCACATAGACTATTAGATGCTTGACACCTCAATCTTGAGATTAATTAAGCTAGTGAGGTGTCAAGGTTAGGCTAGATCACTTGTGTAATCAACTTGTACTTGTAATCTAGCCTAGGCTTAGTCATTTAGTCACATATCAGCTTGTTTGCAGCCCCTTTGGCCGAGTGAAGAGGTGTTGGGGCTATAAATTCCCCCTCTCTTCCTTTTGAAAGGGTCTTTTTGCCAACTTGAATACAAACTTGAGCTTTGTCTCTCTCAAATTCCTAGTTCTATATCTTAGGTGTGGCAACCTAAGTGGTGTCTAGGTCTCTTTATCTCAATTAGGTGGTGATTCTGTATCCTAATTGATCTAAGGAGATTGCCCAAGTGTCCAACAAGAGTGGCTCCCCTTGGATTATCTCTTGAAGGCACTTGTTCTATCAACTTGCTCTTCTTCTCATCCTCACACGCCTACTTTTCCTCCTTTCACCTCCTTGGCAAGTGCAAGGGGAGATACATCAGAGTGGTTCGAATGAGGAGATTGCTCAGGTTATTGAATTACACCCTTACAGTTCCTTAGATGAGTTGAGTGTTTTAGCTCACGAAGTCGAGTTATAAAAGAGAATCAAAGGCAAGGGAATGGTTTCTAAGCCTAGCCCCCGATCTTAGCCACCCTATGACCCTTCAAAATCTATCCCAAGAACAAACCCGAGACCTCCCCATCTACTGCCTCGCAAACCCAGTCAAAACAGCCTCCTAAACCCCGTAGACAGGAAAAGGTGTTTTCGATGTCAAGGCCTTGAAAACTATGCATCCGAGTGCCCTAACAAGAGAGTAGTCTCTTTGGCCAAATACCAATCTTCTTTTGAGGAGATGATGGAGAACGAGGAGGAAGGTGAAAGGGAGCTTCTCATGACCATGGCTCCAGAAGAAGTAAAGAAGGGACCCGATGAAGGAGAAATGCTTGTGATTAGGCATGCTTTGAGCGGTCCTGCTGATGTATATTTTCAAGGGGATCATTTTCATTCTTTAAACTCAACTTCAAGGGAGGTAAGTATCAAACAAGTTCATGCATGGCAAGGCTCTTCTTTGGTTCCATTATTTGAATTTCATGACAAAAGACACTTTATGGAGTTTTATTTGAACTTCAAAGTGCCTTTTCCAAAGGGGTTTCCAAATGGGATCGAGAGTGCAATGCATTTCAGAGGGAAAGAACCAAGTCTAGCTAATTTTGATTTCTGTCCAGTTTTGTGCAGCATGTATTCCAAGCTTTTCATGCACTTAGACTACTGCAAGTTAGCTTTTTAGAAATCTCTTAAAGTCTAGTTTGGGGTCACGTAATTTTTTTCAAGTTAAGTCAAGCTCTAGTTGTCAAAATAAGGGATAGAAGCCAAAGTGTCAGGGCTGCCAGCATGTCCAGTTTATTTGCCCGGTTTTGAGGATTAAAATTCTTAAACCTCTAGAAGGTATAACCAGGATGCAGGAGGCCTAGATTGAAGTTTAAGAAGTTCTGTTTCCAATGAATCAAGATGCAAGTCATTTGGAGTTCATTTGGTTGGTCAAATAAAGCCCTAAAGTAAAACTGCCAGAATCCAGTCCAGTTTGGGCAGTTTGTACTCTTCGGCCCATATCTTTAAAACGGCTAATCCAAATGCAATGAAACCACTTCCTTTAGAAACTAGACTCTTCTAGCTTTCCAGGGAATCAAGAATTATCGAATTTGGATTACAAACCAGAGAGATATGCCCATTTGAATCTGGCCTTGCTGTAGGTGTGAATGCAATTAATGCAAAACGCGTATACATTGCATCTTCATGCTACAGCCCTTTGCTGCATTCTTCTCCCCACAAGCTGCATTCCCTGATGCATATTCCCATATGCATCATTTTTATTTAAGGTTAACTTCCAAGAAGAAAAGTGTCAAACAAGAGCGTGCATGGGAACTCTCATATTTTCTCTTATTATATGAGTTCAAGGACTTTAGACACCATGAAGAAGTCAAAGAAGTTGCAAAACTTTGCCGGAAATTGGCGTTCATGCCCGAAGAGGTAATGCCGCCCTCATCCCGAATTTTCCCCATTTTTGTGTGCACTTTTGGCCTAACTAAAGTGGTCCCACAACTTGAGGCTCCACATGGTTTTTAAGTTTAAGATCTTAGCTTTCAAACAAGCCCAATTATGTTTAATTTGGACGTCGTTTGATTGGGCAAAATATCACTCAAAGATACGTTATACTGATCCAGTTCAGTCTGAGATAGGTGCATTGTTTGGGCCATAACTTTTAAACCGCTTATCCAAACTAAGCAAATGAGCCCATTCTGAAAACTAGACTTCCAGGGCTTTCTATCAAGCCCTAGAACGCGTGATGTGGCCGAGTATTCTGGAAGTTATGCTCTGTTGACGTTGAGGTAGCTGCAAGGATTAATTCTGGGAATATGAAGAGTCTTCGGTTACATGTGATTGTGTGGCTGACATTGTGCACGTTTTGGAGCCTTCTAGATTGGTGTAATCAGCTAAGAAATCCTAGAATATTCCTTGTAACCTCCCCCACCCCTTTTATGATGTGTCTTTCCATTTATCTTAGTCTTTTCATTTTACTAGTTTTAATTGTTAGGAGTTATTTGAGTCCTTTTGTTGTCTTTTGCTGAGCCTATATAAAGGGGGGCGTGTGAGCATTGTAGATCAGATTTCTAAGGTATTTTCAAGAGTAATTCAAGCACCTTTGAGAGTGATTCTCATTTGTGTCCCAAAAATCCCTAGTTCTATATCTTGAATTTGGCTAATTGAAGTGGTGTTCTAGGTTCTTCTTCTTTTCTTTGGAGTGATTCCTCAGAAGAGTGAAGGGAATTAGCCCAAGACCAAGGTGTGAGTGGCTCCGGAAGGATTATTTCATTTTTCTTAGACTTTTCATTAGCTAGTTTTAATTGTTAGGAGTTATTTGAGTCCTTTGATTGTCTTTTGCTGAGTCTATAAAAAGGGGAGGGGCGTGTGAAGCTATTCATTCAGCATTGTAAGAAATTTCCAAAGCAATACAAGTACTTTGAGTGTGTTTCTCAAAAGTGCAACTAAATTCCTAGTTCTATATCTTGAATTGTGGCAAATTCAAGTGGTGTTCTAGGTTCTCTTCCTTTTCCAATTGGAGTGATTCCTTGGTTAAGACAAGAGAATTAGCCCAAGATCAAGTCATTGAGTGGCTCCGTGAAGGATTATCTCAATTACAAGATCTTGTTCTATCCCTTTTTCTTGTGTAGTGAAGTTCTTCATCCATCTCATCCATCTTTCATTTCTCTTTCCAATTTGGCTTATTTGAGTTGGAGTTTGATTTGGTTCACTTACCCCCCCACATATACATCAATTGGTATCAGAGCAAAGGTTTTAAAGTGACCCACATCACACCCAAATTCATTTAAAAAAAAAAATCGTAAACATCCAGTGTCCATAGGCCAGAAATTTCGCACGGTTCCCCAGTGCCCCCTTGCACGACCGTGCCCTCCCTCCTCTTCTCCAAAACAGCCTTTTTCTAGCCTAAACACATAACCCACAAAGAACCCTTAAGCATTCATCCATCATGATTTCTCTTGGGAACTTGAGAAAAGAGATTGCTTTGATTGAAAAGGAGATGGTCATCCTTGAAACTCCAAAGTTTCGTGGCCAAAAAGAAGATTTTCCTTACTGGATTTCCAAAGTGGATCAAGTTTTCACTCGCTACAATATTGACGAGCAAGAGAAGTTTAAGGTGGTTATCGAGAAGCTCCGAGGCCATGCGCTTGAATGGTGGGAAAAGTACAAGTATAAGAGGAAGAAAAGAGGAAAAAGTAAGATCAAAACGTGGGACAAGTTGAGAGGAAAATTAATGGATACTTTCACTCCAACCTCTTACTTACACAAGCATCCATTTGTTTCCTTTGAGGTAAACGGCTTTAATTCCTCTTCTAAAACCCTTCATTTCAACAAGGGAACTCCAATGAGTGCTTGTAACTCTAGCTCTACTTCCTTCTTTTATTTGGAGAAACTTAACTCCAACAAAGATGAAGAGATCCTTGGAGAAAAAGCTTCAAGCCTAGTTGACCTACCTCTTGTTTTTGGTGACTGTGGTGATGAAGAGACCTTTGAACTTGAGGCCCAAAAATTGAAGCAAGAAGAGATTGTGCAAGAAATTGAGCAATCCTTCACCGAAGAAGGGTGCCAAGAAGATAATGAGGTGAATTTGAGCATAACCCCAGGAATTGAAGAGCATGTAGTTAAAGACCTTGAAGTGATGAAGCCATGTAGGGTTGCTGAAAAGTTTGAGCAACTCTTGACCCAAGAAGAATTCACCTTAACCCCCATTCAACCTTCCCAACCCTTCAAACCACAAAAGGACCGACAAGCCTTAACCCTCATTCATCCTTCCCAAACCCTTGCCCCCAAAGAAGATTTCCCACTTCCGCCTCTTCTCCTCACCAGATATGACCCGTTTTATCATCCTCCCCTCACCCTCTTCTATATCTCTCTAGAGGTGATGCCCTTTGACCACTTCCTACAAGAGCTCCCATTTCATAAGCATGCCTCCCTTCATGAGAAGCTTGCCAACCCTTTGAGTTTGAGGACAAACTCAAAACAACCCGGGGAGTATGATGCATATTTCCATATGCATCATTTTTATTCAAGACCAATTTCAAAGAAGAAAAGGGTCAAAGAAGATCATGCTTGGAAGTGTGCTTATTTGGTCTTATTAAGTGAGTTCAAAGACTCACGACACTATGAAGAGGTCAAAAAGAGGTTAAGCTTTGCTAGAAATTTGGCGCTGAATTCATCCCTGCGGAACCCGATTTTTTGTGACCACTTTTGGACAAGCTCAAGTGGACCCACAACTTGAGGGCCCATGTGCTTTTGAAGCTTAAAATTTCAGCTTTCAAATAAGCCCAAGTTTGTTTAATTTGGACATCATTTGATTGGGCAAAATATCACTCAAAGATACGTTGTGCTGATCCAGTCCAGTCTGAGATAGGTGCATTGTTTGGGCCATAACTTTCAAACCGCTTATCCAAATTGAGCAAATGAGCCCATTCTGGCAAATAGACTTCCAGGTCTTTCTAACAAGCCTAAGAACGCATGATTTGGCCGAGTATTCTGGAAGTTATGCTCTGTTGAAGTTGAGGCGGTTGCAAGGATTAATGCTGGGAATATGAAGAGTCTTCGGTTACATATACTTGTGTGGCTGATATTGTGCATGTTTTAGATGCTTCTAGATTGATGTAATCAGCTGCAAAAATCCTAGAATATTCCTTGTAACCTCCCCCACCCCTTTTATGATGAGTCTTTTCATTTTTCTTAGACTTTTCATTAGCTAGTTTTAATTGTTAGGAGTTATTTGAGTCTTTTGATTGTCTTTTGCTGAGTCTATAAAAGGGGAGGGGCGTGTGAAGCTATTCATTCAGCATTGTAAGAAATTTCCAAAGCAATACAAGTACTTTGAGTGTGTTTCTCAAAAAGTGCAACTAAATTCCTAGTTCTATATCTTGAATTGTGGCAAATTCAAGTGGTGTTCTAGGTTCTCTTCCTTTTTCAATTGGAGTGATTCCTTGGTTAAGACAAGAGAATTAGCCCAAGATCAAGTCATTGAGTGGCTCCGTGAAGGATTATCTCAATTACAAGATCTTATTCTACCCTTTTTCTTGTGTAGTGAAGTTCTTCATCCATCTCATCCATCTTTCATTTCTCTTCCCAATTTGGCTTATTTTGAGTTGGAGTTTGATTTGGTTCACTTACCCCCCCACATATACATCATGAGTGGCTCCGGAAGGATTATCTCATACACAAAGTCTTGCACTATCCATCTCTATCCTGTTTGGTGATATTCTTCATCTTTCCCATCTTTCTCTCTTTTCATTTTGCTTAGTTTGATTTGAGTTTGATTTGGATCACTTTCCACCCACATATACATCAATTGGTATCAGAGCCTAGGTTGTCTACTTGACCAAATTTCGAAACCCAAACACATCCACAAATCAGCCCCATACACATCAAGTCCTACCATGAGTTCTAGCATGAGCATTAAAAGGTGTTCTAAGTGTCAAGGCTTTGGTCATGCACTCTCGGACTGCCCCAACAAGGAATTCATCACCTTGGCCGAATGGGAAGCAGCCATGAAGGAAGAAAAAAAGTTAGCTATCCATTTGTCTTAAATGGAGATGGCCATTATCAAGAAAATAGTGACGTTAACTTTGATCTACCTCCCATCTTTGATGCCTATGATGAAGTAGATAATGAGATAAATTGGAGCCTACCTCCAAGATTTGATGAGCATGAACCTAGCCCCATTCAACCTTCCCAAACCCCCAAACCACAAAAAGCCTTACAAAAGAACCTCTTACTCACCTCTCTTCTCCCAACCGAGTCTAACTCTAGTTTTTATCCTCCCCTCACCCTCTTCTATATCTCTCTAGAGGTGATGCCCTGTGACCTCCTTCCCCAAAAGCTCCCATATTGTGAGCGTGACCCCTTTCTTGAGAGGCTTGCTAACCCTTTGAGTTTGAGGACAAACTCAAAACCACCCGGGAGTATGATGCATATTCCCATATGCATCATTTTTATTTAAGGTCAACTTCCAAGAAGAAAAGTGTCAAACAAGAGCGTGCATGGGAACTCTTATATTTTCTCTTATTATGTGAGTTCAAGGACTTTAGACACCATGAAGAAGTCAAAGAAGTTGCAAAACTTTGCCGGAAATTGGCGTTCATGTCCGAAGAGGTAATGCCGCCTTCATCCCGAATTTTCCCCATTTTTGTGTGCACTTTTAGCCTAACTAAAGTGGTCCCACAACTTGAGGCTCCACATTATGCCAATGATGAGGACTTCAAGGAGATCTATGTCAAATGTGCCAACCATCCCTACGGCCTCTTCCATGTCCTAGAGGGGTTTCTTTTTAAGGGGACACGGCTTTGCATACCCAAATGTGGGTTTAGAGAGTTACTAATCCAAGAGCTTCATGGTGGTGCTCTATTCGGTCACTTTGGGGTAGAGAAGATTTATTCAATGCTCAAGGAGCATTATTATTGGCCGAAGATGGCTAAAGATGTGGAACACTTCATCAAAAGGTGCTCAATTTGTCACATGCCTAAGAGCCATGTCCTTCCCCACAAGCCTCTACTCTCCTTTGCCCGTACCTTTAGCTCCATGGGAAGACATTAGCTTGGACTTCATCACGGGTTTGCCTTGCACTCAAAGAAGCAAGGACTCCATCATGGTGGTGGTGGACCGCTTCTCCAAAATGGCCCACTTTGCTCCTTGTCACACCACCCATGATGCCTCCCCCATAGCCAATCTCTACTTCAAGGAGATTGTGAGACTTCATGGCATCCCCTAAACCGATGGCCAGACTGAGGTGGCTAACCAGACTTTGGGAACCTTGCTTAGGGTACTCTTACCTCATGCGGAGTTTGCTTTCAATCGGGCTCCAAGCAAAGCCACCCACCTCTCCCCCTTCCAAGTGGTCTATGGATACAATCCAAAAACACCCTTGGACCTCACTCCCGTTTCCACACCTAGCAAGTTGATGGGGATCAGCCCCAAGGGGTTCTTCTAGCTCAAGAGGTCATAAAGGCTTTCCAAGGACTAGAAATCAATCAAGAGATGATCACTTGCATTCTACCGGGTTCATCCTGCGCATGGCCCGACTTTCTGACCTTGGTAACCTGATGTCCTGAGGCTTTAAAGCCAAACTTTTGGTGTTCCTGGAAAGATGGGAGAGTTAGCTGCCCAATAAATCAAGTTTCATCCCATTTGGATGTCATTTGCCCACCCAAACCCTTTGTTAAAGCCCAACTGCCCAAACTGTTCTTCCAGGCCAGATTGTACCCGGTTTTGGAAGCCCAATTTCCCTAACCTAAAGTACACCTAACAACCTGGAATTTTGAAACCTAGATCCCTTTTTGAGTTGGCTAAAAGGGTGGGAAAAGAAACCAGAGTCAAACGTGTCCCAAGGAGGCTAAAAGAGAGGAAACTTCTAAAGGTGCTTTTTGGAAGTCAGACTGCATCATCTCACTTGTTCTGCTTATAACTCCTGAACGGCTGCACCAACTGAGCTCCAAAAGTAGTCATATGAAAGAGCACTTTCTAAGCTTTCTATTAAGGTATGTTGGAGCCAATTTGGGTAAGTAGAAAGGGAGATATGGCTGCTGAAAGTTGACCCTGCAAAACTGGAAAGCTGCCAGCAACTGTCACCATCACCTTTTGTACTTTTCTTGCTTTTTGTGCTTCCCCTTTTGTCTTGGTCCGATTGGCTTGGTTTGTACCCCTTGTAATCTGAATTTTGAGGCTCCCTCCTATATAAGGGGCCTTTAGGAATGTAAGAAGGCAGCTTGAATTTGAAATACAAAAGAAAGTGAGTGTTTACTCTCTCTTTGAAATTCCTAGTTGCTTTAGCTTGAATTGGCTAGTTCAAGTGGTGTTCTTCTAGGTTCCTCTTCTTGCTTATGGTGGTGATTTAATTCTGTATCCATAAGTGAAGGAGGAATAGCCCAACTTCTCTTCTAGGTGGCGCCATTGGCTTATCCTAGACAAGAGGGTTGCATTCTATCTTCCAAAACCGGTTAGAGCTACTTGTTTTGCTTGGTTTGGTTTTCTATCTTTCCCATCTTTTATCTTCATTCTTGGCATCACCTAGGCTACATACATCATCTTGGTATCAGAGCTTAGGCTACCCTCTTGGCCAAGCTTCCACCCTAAACACATTTCTCAAACACAAACCACAAAACGGCCTTTCTTCACCCGCACTGGACAGCATTTTGGCACGGCCTACCCGTGCTTAAGGGCACGACCGTGCCACTGTCTTTCCAGCCACTTTTCACCCTTTGACAGCAAGTTGGCACGGCCTACCCGTGCCTAAAGGCACGACCGTGCCACCTCCTTTTCAGCCTATTTTCGTTCTTTTCGTTCACAAAGCTTACACGTCATGTCCTCTAGCCGTACTTCCGAACAAATAGCCGAGCAAGCCTTGAGAGAAAAGGCCGAAATGGAAGCTAGAGTTAAGTATTTGCAATCCCAACTTCAAAAACTTATGAGAGAAAAGAGAAACAACTTGAGGGATTCACCTATTCCAAGTGAATCTAGTGACCCGGAAGAGAGTGATTCGGATCTCAACCCATTTGGATCTCAAAGTGGAGCTAGTAGAGGCTCGAGGAGGCAAGGAAGGCACCATGGAGGTGGCTTCAACGACTTCAAGGTTGACATTCCCGAGTTTGAAGGCAAGCTTGATTCGGACGAGTTCTTGGATTGGCTACAAACCGTGGAGAGGGTGTTCGATTACAAGGACATCCCGGATGAAAAGAAGGTAAAACTAGTAGCCCTTAAACTTCGAAAGTATGCTTCTACTTGGTGGGCTAATGTTTTATCTAAGAGGGCTAGGAAGGGGAAGGGGAAGATTAAAACTTGGAGGAAAATGAAAGAAAAACTCAAAGAGAAGTTCCTTCCCTCTCACTACCTTCAAGAGAACTTTTCTAGACTCCACCATTTGAAACAAGGGCCTCTAGGTGTGGAGGAATATACGAGGGAATTTGAGCAATTGATCATAAAATGTGACCTTAAGGAGGATGAGGAACAAACTTTGGTGAGGTATCTTGGTGGGTTGGTGATGTATCCTCAAGGGGCAACCAAGAGGATAGGAAAGGGGATGGAGTGAATGCAATGGAAGGTAACAACAAGGCAACTTTGAATCCACAAACTCACCTTGATTTGGAGATGATAGAACGGAACTAACACCGACCTTGGATACAGAAACACCACCAAGGTTTGATGTTAGGGCCCTTAACAACCTCTTGGATACAGAAACACCACCAAGAAGGAAGTTAAGACTCTACTAGATCACCACTCAACTTGGCCAAGAGATGAGATAAGCTAGGAGAGAGTTTGAGGATTCAAAGGAGCAAAAGCTCAACTTTCATTCAATATTCAACATAAGTGGCCGGCCAAAGGGGGTGAGAGGGCATTAATACAAAAGTTCCAAGTGTAAAGCATAGGCCCTAGGTTGCACTATAAGCTAAACTAGGCAAAAATACATAGATCACATCAAAGCAAAAATAGGTAGATGCATCCTCCACTTGACACCTCTTCAATGCTAATCTTGAGGATGATGTGTCGGCCAAGGGGTGAATGGAAGCTTCTTGGCAGCTAAGTACCCTTCATTACGACTCTTGCAAGTGGCTAAGCATGGGTTAGAGCAACAAAAACACCTCACCACTCTCTCTTGTACCCGGCTGGCTTGGACCGGTTAAAAGGGTATTTCTTCCCTTGTTTTGGTGGTTAATAGCTCCTCTTGAGGGTAATTTGGCTGAGGTTTTTTATGGTCACTTGATAATATTTTTAAAGTACTTTCAAGCCATAAAAGTTTCAACCCAAATAGAGGAGAAATGGGCCACCAAACAGCCTCTTGTTTCAGCCCTGTCCAGTTCAGCGCCAGAACATAGTGATTGACTTTGCTTGGAGTTTTGAGGTATCAAATGAACTCCAAATGACTTGCAAGAGGTCTTGATGGAAAGAGCACATCTTGAACTTAAACTTAGGCTTCCTGCAACCCCACTTTAGCCTTGGGAGTTTTAAGAAATAACGTGCACAAAACCGGGTTTGTGCACGCCTGAAATTCCAGTTTTGAGGAAATAGCTTCCTTGCTCCCTTAGGCTGATTTCTTGCATCTTGGACATGAGGTTTGGACCTTTTGGGCTCCCTTGATGGCTATGGATCACGTTAGGGGTTGGACCTCCATCATCCTCCCCTTGTTGAAGAGAATTTTCCCTCAAATTGATAAGATTATCATCCTCCTCATAAGGGCTAAGGTCGGCTACGTTGAAAGTAGCCGAAACTCCATACTCACCGGGCAAATTGATCTTGTATGCATTATCATTGATGCATTCCAACACTTCAAAAGGACCATCGGCCCTTGGCATCAATTTGCTCTTCCTCTTAGAAGGAAACCGTTCCTTCCTTAAGTGAACCCATACCAAATCACCGGGGTGGAACACCATCTTCTTTCTATGCTTGTTGGCATGGTCTTTGTATGAGGCATTGGCCTTCTCAATCTTGGCCTTCACGATTTCATGGAGTTTTTGGATCTCCTCCACCCGTTTGCTAGCCTCCATGTGAGGCTTCTCATTCATTTCTCTTGGAGTAAGATCAAGGGGACTTAAAGGATCCATCCCATAGACTACCTTGAATGGTGATAAACCGGTGGCCTTGCTAGGTGACTTGTTGAAGGCGAATTCGGCTTGTGGCAAGGCTAAGTCCCAAGCTTTGATGTTGGATTTCACTAGCACTCTTAAGAGGGTTCCCAAAGTCCGGTTGGTGACTTCGGTTTGCCCATCCGTTTGAGGGTGGCATGAAGTGCTATACTTGAGCTTGGTTCCCATCTTCTTCCAAAGTGTCACCCAAAATGGCTAAGGAACTTGGTATCCCTATCCGAAACAATGGATCTAGGGATGCCATGTAGCCTCATTACTTCCTTGAAGTATAACTCGGCAATGTGGGTGGCATCATTGGTCTTGGTACAAGGTATGAAATGGGCCATCTTAGAGAAACGATCAACAACAACAAAGATCGAATCTTTACCCCTTTGTGTCCTTGGAAGGCCAAGGATGAAATCCATGCTTACATCTTCCCAAGGGTGATTGGGAGTAGGTAGGGGTGTATAGAGACCGTGGGGTAGGAGGTGGCTTTTGGCAACTTGGCAAGTTGCACATCTCTTCAACACGTCTTGGACATCTTTGCTCATACTCGGCCAATAATAGTGTTTCCTTAACATCATAAGGGTCTTGTTTTCTCCAAAGTGACCGGCAAGAGATCCGCTATGGACCTCACGGATGAGCAACTCTCTTGTGCCACACTTAGGCACACATAATCTTGAACTCTTGAATAAAAAGCCATCTTGGACAAGGAAATCACCTTTAGGGTGCCGAAGGCATTCTTTGTAGAGCTCTCCCAATTCTTCATCATTCTCATATAGGGACTTCAAGTGCTCAGAGCCAAGGATGCAAGCATCAAGTTGGAATAGAAGTAAGTGCCTCCTTGACAAGGCATCGGCTCCTTGATTGAGCTTTCCGGATTTGTGCTTGATGGTGAAGTTAAAAGATTGGAGGAACTCCACCCACTTGGCATGCCGTGAGTTAAGCTTATGTTGCCCTTGAATGTATTTCAAGGCTTCATGGTAGGAGTGCAAAATGAACTCACTAGCCACCAAGTAATGACTCCAATGCTCAAGGCACCTTACTATTGCATAGAACTCCTTATCATAAGTGGAGTACTTTCTCCTTGAGTCACAAAGCTTCTCACTAAAGAAAGCTAAGGGCCGCCCTTCTTGAGTGAGGACTCCTCCAATGCCAACTCCCGAGGCATCACACTCTACCTCAAACACCTTTTCAAAGCATGGCAAGGCAAGGACTGGTGCTTGGGTGAGCTTGGACTTGATGGTTTCAAAGGCTTCTTGGGCTTTGGGAGTCCACTTGAATGATGTGCCTTTGATAACCTCGGTCATAGGGGCCATAATGGTGCTAAAGTTTCTAATGAACCGCCTATAGAATGAGGCAAGCCCATGGAAACTTCGCACATCATGAATGCTCCTTGGGATGGGCCAAGACTGAATTGCTTCCACCTTACTCTCATCAACCTTGATACCTTCATTTGTAACAATGTAACCAAGGAAGGTCACCTCATGAGTGAAAAAGGTGCACTTTTTGAGGTTACCATAGAGCATTTCTTCTTCTAGGACCTTCATGACTTGGGTGAGATGTTGAAGGTGCTCTTCTTCATTCTTGCTATAGATGAGAATGTCATCAAAATACACCACAACAAATTTGCCAATAAAGGGTCGGAACACTTGGTTCATAAGCCGCATGAAGGTACTTGGAGCATTTGACAATCCGAATGGCATGACTAGCCACTCATACAAGCCTCCTTTGATTTTGAAGGCCGTCTTCCATTCATCTCCCTCTCTAATGCGGATTTGGTAGTAACCACTTCTCAAATCCACCTTAGAGAACACACTAGAACCATATAACTCATCAAGCATATCCTCAAGGTGGGGAATAGGATATCTATACTTGATGATTATCTTGTTGATTGCCCGACTATCAACACACATACGCATGCTCCCATCTTTCTTTGGCACAAGGAGGGCTGGAACCGCACAAGGGCTCAAGCTCTCTCTAATCAACCCCTTATCCATAAGCTCATCAACTTGCCTTTGGATCTCCATGGTTTCCTTGGGGTTTGTCCGGTAAGCCGGTTTGTTAGGGAGAATGGAACCGGGTATGAGATCAATATGGTGTTGAATGGTTCTTTGTGGTGGTAGGCTGGGGGGTATTTCTTCGGGGAAGACATGGCTAAATTGCTCAAGGAGGGAAATGGCTAGGGGATGTGATGGTGTGGGGGTTTCGGCTTCTTCAAGAGAGGCTAGGATCCACTCCTTAAAGGCCTTGAATTCATGGTGAGAAGCTTTAAGGAGAGGCTCACTCACGGCTAGAAGCATGTCCGAATGGTCATGGCTTGGTTGGGGCTTACTTTTGTGGAGTTGGGAAGGGCTTAATGGGGCAAGGGTGATCTTCTTCCCATCTTTGTGGAAGGTGTAGGTGTTTAGATAGCCATCAATTTTGATGGGTATCAGCCCCAAGGGTGCTTCTAGCTCAGAGGCACAAAGCGTTCCAAGGATTAGAAATCACTCAAGACACGCACAGTGCCAGAATCGGAGCACGGGTAACACAACCAGAAAGGGATCACTTGCATTCTGCCGGGCTCATCCCGCACATGGCCCGACTTTCTGACCTTGGTGACCTGATTACCTGAGGCTTTAAAGCCAAACTTTTGGTATGTCTGGAAAGATTGGAGAGTTAGCTGCCCAATAAATCAAGTTTCAGCCCATTTGGATGTCATTTGCCCATCCAAACCCTTTGTTAAAGCCAAACTGTCCAAAACTGTTTTCCAGGTCAGATTTTGTCCAGTTTTGGGAGCCCATTTTCCCCAACCTAAAGTAACCCTAACAACCTGGAATTTTAACCCCTAGATCCTTTTTTGAATTGGATAAAAGGGTGGGAAAAGAAACCAGAGTCAAACGTGTCCCAAGGAAGCTAAAAGCAAGGAAACTTCTAAAGCTGCTTTTGGGAAGTCAGCCTGCACCATCTCACTTGTTCTGTTTATATCTCCCGAACGGCTGCACCAAATGAGCTCCAAAAGTAGTCATATGAAAGAACACTTTCTAAGCTTTCTAATAAGGTATGTTGGAGCCAATTTGGTAAGTAAGGACGAAGATACAGCTGCTGAAAGTTGACCCTGCAATCTGGAAAACTGGACAGCAACTGTCAACATCACTTTTTGTACTTTTCTTGCTTTTTGTTCTTCCCTTTTGTCTTGATCCGTTTGGCTTGCATTGTAACCCATGTAATCTGAATTTTGAGGCTCCCTCCTATATAAGGGACCTTTAGGAATGTAAGAAAGGCAGCTTTGAATATCATGCAATGAAATCTGAGTGTTTTACCCTCCATTGAAACTCCTAGTTGCTTTAGCTTGAATTGGCTAGTTCAAGTGGTGATCTTCTAGGTTCCCTTCTCTTGCTTATGGTGGTGATATTCTGTATCCATAAGTGAAGAAGGAATAGCCCAACTTCTCCTCTAAGTGGCGCCTTTGGCTTATCTTAGACAAGAGAGTTGCACACTATCCATCAAGACCGGTTGAGCTCATTGTTCTTTTCGGTTTTTGCTTGTCCTTGTTTTCACTCTTCCCCATCATACATTCTCGTCTTTGACATTCCCATGGTTAACATACATCATCTTGGTATCAGAGCTTAGGCTACCCTCTTGGCCAAGCTTCCACCCAAACACATTTCTCAAACACAAACCACAAAACATCCTTTCTCTATCCGCACGGGACAGAATTGTGGCACGGCCGTGCCACCTCTTTTCTGCACTTTTGTCACGGCAGTAACTTGGCACGGGAAGCCCGTGTCCCACGGCACGACCGTGCCACCCCATTCTCAGCCAAATCTCGTGTTTCTCTCCCACAAAGCCCACATATCATGTCTTCTATCCAAACACCCGAGCAAGTGGCCGAACAAGCCTTAAGAGAAAAGGCCGAAATGGAAGCTAGAGTCAAGTACTTGCAAACTCAACTTCAAAGGCTCATGAAGGAAAGGAGAGATAACTTGAGGGATTCACCTATTCCAAGTGAATCTAGTGACCCAGGTGAAAGTGATTCGGATTTCAACCCTTTTGGGTCACAAGGAAGAGCTAGTAGAGGATCAAGGAGACAAGAAAGGCATCAAGGAGGTGGATTCAACGACTTCAAAGTTGACATCCCCGAATTTGAAGGCAAGCTTGATCCGGACGAGTTCTTGGATTGGCTACAAACCGTGGAGAGGGTGTTCGACTACAAGGACATCCCGGATGAAAAGAAGGTAAAACTAGTTGCCCCTAAACTTAGAAAGTATGCTTCTACTTGGTGGGCTAATGTTTTATCTAAGAGGGCCAAGAAAGGAAAGGGGAAGATTAAAACTTGGAGGAAAATGAAAGAAAAACTCAAAGAGAAGTTCCTTCCATCTCACTACCTTCAAGAGAACTTTTCTAGACTTCCCCATTTGAGACAAGGGTCTTTAAGTGTGGAGGAATATACAAGGGAGTTTGAGCAATTGATCATAAAATGTGACCTTAAAGAGGATGAGGAACAAACTTTGGTGAGGTATCTATGTGGGTTGGATGAGAAGATAGCCCATATAGTAGAGTTGCACCCATACACCACCCTTGATGAGTTAAGTTCTCTAGCTCACAAGGTGGAACTACAAAAGAAGACTAAGGGAAAGAGTGAAGCCTTTAAACCACAAAATCGTGTCTACACTCCCCAAAGGCCTTCATACACCACGCCAAAGCCCTTTAACCCTCCAAACCCAAAACCTCCTCCCCCTTCGGTCCCCAAAACAGCCCCTCAAATGTCCACAAAACCAAAGGAGACAAGGAGGTGCTTTAGGTGCCAAGGTCTTGGACATATTGCATCCGAATGTCCAAACAAGAGAGTGGTCACCCTAGCCGAGTACCAAGCATCTTTTGAAGAAGAAATGGAAGAAGAAAAGGAGTTGTACTTGAATGAGGCCCTAGAAGAAGTAGAGGAGGACCCGGATGAAGGTGAACTCTTGGTGGTTAGGCGAGCTTTGAGTGGGTTGGCTACTCAAGATGGGAATGAACAAAGGGAGGCCATCTTTCACACGAGGTGCACCATAGGAGGCAAAGTATGTTCCCTCATCATTGATGGAGGGAGTTATACAAATGTGGCATCCAAGACCTTGGTGGACAAGCTTCAACTCACGGCATCTCCACACCCTTTTCCATACACCATTCAATGGCTCAATCAAGGCAAAGGTATCCAAGTCTCATCTCGTTGTTTAGTTTCTTTGAGCATTGGAAAGAACTATAAGGATGAAATTTGGTGTGATGTGATTCCCATGGATGCATGTCATGTCCTCCTTGGTAGACCGTGGCTCTTTGATAGAAATGTTATGCATGATGGCCGAATGAACACCTACTCCTTCATCCTAGACCACAAGAAAATCACCCTTACCCCCATTCGTCCTTCCCAACTCCTCAAGCCAAAAGAAACCCCACAAAAAAACATCCTACTCACTAACCTCCTCAAGGCCGAAAACCATGAGTATGAGTCATTCAAGGAGTGGCTCCTACTTGGCCTAGGTGAAACCGAAACCGTCACTCACGCCCATCCCCTCCTCATCCCACTTCTCCAAGCCTATAACCATGTGTTCCCGCAAGAAATTCCCCATGGCCTACCCCCTCAAAGAACCATCCAACACAAAATAGACCTCATTCCCGGATCCACCCTTCCAAATAAACCGGCCTATAGAATGAATCCATAAGAAACCCAAGAAATCCAAAGGCAAGTGGATGAACTTTTGGCCAAAGGAATGATTCGGGAAAGCTTGAGTCCTTGTGCTGTTCCGGCCTTATTGGTACCAAAGAAGGATGGAAGCATGAGGATGTGTGTGGATAGTCGGGCTATCAACAAAATCACTATTAAGTACCGCTATCCCATCCCTAGATTGGAGGACCTACTTGATGAGTTGCCTGGGGCCACCATTTTCTCTAAGATTGATCTTAGGAGTGGCTACTATCAAATTCGAATCTATGAAGGGGATGAATGGAAGACGGCATTCAAGACCAAGGGGGGACTATATGAATGGTTGGTCATGCCATTCGGCCTTACCAATGCTCCAAGCACTTTCAATGAATCAAGTTCTCAAGCCTTTCATTGGGAGGTTTGTAGTGGTCTATTTCGATGACATCTTGGTTTATAGCCAAGGTGAGAAGGAGCACGCTAATCACCTTCAACAAGTTCTTGATGTGCTCTCTCCCAAGAGAAGTTATATGGCAACTTGGAGAAGTGCCACTTCTTCACTCCCCAAGTTGTTTTCTTAGGGTACGTTGTTTCGGCCCATGGTATACAAGTGGACGAGAGCAAAGTTCAATCCATCCGGGAATGGCCGGTTCCTTCCTCTATTCACCAAGTGAGGAGCTTTCATGGTCTACCCTCTTTTTATAGGAGGTTTGTCAAGAACTTTAGCACAATCATGGCTCCTTTGACCGAGATTCTCAAATCCAAGAAATTTGAGTGGAATGAAAAGGCCCAAGCCGCCTTTGAAGATGTGAAGGAGAAGCTCACAAGTGCACCCATACTTGCTCTTCCAAGCTTCTCCAAGATATTTGAAGTGGAGTGTGATGCTTCGGGGGTGGGCATAGGGGCGGTCCTATCACAAGAAGGCCGACCATTAGCCTACTTTAGTAAAAAACTCAATGAGGCCAAGCGAAAATACTCAACGTATGACAAGGAGTTTTATGCCATAGTGAGGGCCTTGGAACATTGGAGACATTATTTGGTGGGGGGAGAGTTCATTCTCCACTCGGATCATGAAGCACTCAAGTTCATACAAGGTCAACACAAGCTCAACCCAAGGCATGCTAAGTGGGTGGAATATCTTCAAGCTTTCCACTTTGTGATCCACCACAAATCCGGGCACTTAAACAAGGGAGCGGATGCCTTGTCTAGAAGATATCTACTCCTCTCCTCCCTTGACTCAAGAGTCCTTGGGTTTGAATTGATCAAGGAGTTGTACACCAAGGATGAAGACTTCAAGGAGACCTTTGAAGAATGCTCACGGCACCCCCATGGTCCATTTCACATTGAAGAGGGGTTCTTATTCAAAGGAAACCGGTTATGTATCCCTAAAGGAGGCATTAGGGAGCTTTTGATTAAAGAAGTGCATGGAGGAGCTTTGGCCGGCCACTTTGGCATTGAGAAGACCTCACTCATGTTGAAGGAGCACTACTATTGGCCCAAGATGGTCAAGGATGTTGAGCATTATGTTAAAAGGTGCTCTACTTGTCAACTTGCCAAAAGCCATGTCTTGCCTCAAGGTCTTTACTCGCCCTTACCGGTCCCAAAGGCTCCTTGGGAGGATGTGAGTTTAGATTTCATTACCGGCCTACCAAGGACACAACGGAACAAGGACTCCATAATGGTGGTAGTTGATCGGTTTTCGAAGATGGCACACTTTGTCTCATGCCATACTACCCATGATGCCACTCAAATTGCAAGCCTCTACTTCAAAGAGATCGTGAGGCTCCATGGCATCCCCAAAAGCATGGTGTCCGACCGGGATAGCAAGTTCATGAGCCATTTTTGGCTCACTCTATGGAAGAAGATGGGCACTCATCTCAAATTTAGCACATCATGTCACCCCCAAACGGATGGCCAAACCGAGGTCACCAATAGGACCTTGGGTACTTTGTTGAGGGTCCTAGCCAAGAAGAGCACAAAGGGTTGGGATGAGTTGCTTAGCCATGCCGAGTTTGCCTACAATCGAGTGCCAAGCAAAGCCACCGGTCTTTCTCCATTCCAAGTTGTATATGGTTTCAACCCTTGTACACCTATGGACCTTACACCCCTCCCTACTCCAACCAAGTTTAGTTGGGAGGCCGAGAAGAGAGCAAAGGAAATCCAAGAGCTCCATGCACAAGTGAGGGCTAAAATTGAGAAGTTCAATGATCAGACCAAGGATCGGGTAAACAAGCACCGCAGGGAAGTCCAATTTAAGCCTGGAGATTTAGTATGGATCCACCTAAGAAAGGAGCGATTTCCTAGCAAAAGAAGGTCCAAGCTTCTTCCCCGCTCGGATGGCCCATTCAAGATCCTTGAAAAAGTCAATTCCAATGCATACAAGGTTGATTTGCCCGGTGACTATGGAGTATCCGCTACATTCAATGTAGCCGATTTGAGGCCCTACTTTGATGAAGAAGACGAGCTACCAAGTTTGAGGACAAACTCTTCCCAAGCTGGGGGGGATGATGGGGATCAGCCCCAAGGGGTTCTTATAGCTCAAGAGGTCACAAAGGCTTTCCAAGGATTAGAAATCACTCAAGACACGATCACTTGCATTCTGCCGGGCTCATCCCGCACATGGCCCGACTTTCTGACCTTGGTGACCTGATGACCTGAGGCTTTAAAGCCAAACTTTTGGTATGTCTGGAAAGATTGGAGAGTTAGCTGCCCAATAAATCAAGTTTCAGCCCATTTGGATGTCATTTGCCCATCCAAACCCTTTGTTAAAGCCAAACTGTCCAAAACTGTTTTCCAGGTCAGATTTTGTCCGGTTTTGGGAGCCCATTTTCCCCAACCTAAAGTAACCCTAACAACCTGGAATTTTAACCCCTAGATCCTTTTTTGAATTGGCTAAAAGGGTGGGAAAAGAAACCAGAGTCAAACGTGTCCCAAGGAGGCTAAAAGCAAGGAAACTTCTAAAGCTGCTTTTGGGAAGTCAGCCTGCACCATCTCACTTGTTCTGTTTATATCTCCTGAACGGCTGCACCAAATGAGCTCCAAAAGTAGTCATATGAAAGAACACTTTCTAAGCTTTCTAATAAGGTATGTTGGAGCCAATTTGGGTAAGTAAGGACGAAGATACAGCTGCTGAAAGTTGACCCTGCAATCTGGAAAACTGGACAGCAACTGTCAACATCACCTTTTGTACTTTTCTTGCTTTTTGTGCTTCCCTTTGTCTTGATCCGTTTGGCTTGCATTGTAACCCATGTAATCTGAATTTTGAGGCTCCCTCCTATATAAGGGACCTTTAGGAATGTAAGAAGGCAGCTTTGAATATCATGCAATGAAATCTGAGTGTTTTACTCTCCATTGAAACTCCTAGTTGCTTTAGCTTGAATTGGCTAGTTCAAGTGGTGATCTTCTAGGTTCCTTTCTCTTGCTTATGGTGGTGATATTCTGTATCCATAAGTGAAGAAGGAATAGCCCAACTTCTCCTCTAAGTGGCGCCTTTGGCTTATCTTAGACAAGAGACTTGCACACTATCCATCAAGACCGGTTGAGCTCATTGTTCTTTTCGGTTTTTGCTTGTCCTTGTTTTCAATCTTCCCCATCATACATTCTGATCTTTGACATTCCCATGGTTAACATACATCAACAAGGTTTCTTAATGCTTAGGAAAGAGTTTAAGAAAGAAATCTTGTGTTTTGTAGCTTAAACTTTCAGCTTATGCATGTTTAAGCTTAAACTATGTGTAATTAAGCATAGGATTAGTTTAATACCTTTCCTTGCCTAGAAGGAAAGCTTTTTTTTCGTGTGTTCAAAGGCCTTATAAATGCCTTTGCTGCTCTTTTGTAATATATCAAGCTTGAGTATTGAAATTAAGAAAAGACTTTGTGTCTTGTGTTCCTCTCAAACACTTAACTTGCTTATCCTTAATTAGGCCGATTAAGGTGGTGTTTAAGTGAAGTCTTAAACTTGTTTAAGTGGTGTTTCTGTATCTTAATCAAGTTTAGGGGCCCTAAACCTTCATTTGGTGGTGTTTCTATATCCAAACAAAGGTTTAGTTCTATCCATCTACCTTGTTTATCTACACGGGTTTGAAGATTACTAAGCTAGTTTTCAGATTGCAAAGCCTTGTGTTCTTATTTTCTAGCTTTGTTTTCAATTAATCCCTTGAAGATACATCAAGTTCCTTTTCCTTTTTCCATTTAGAATCCCTTGATTCTAAATCCCATCCCTACCTCACGTTGTTGCTGCCTCACAAACAGCCCCTAACGTGCCACTTTCCTTGGTTTTTTTCTTGATTGTATTCTTCCTTGGTTTTAAGCTTTCACTCTTTAATTGAGTTTTAGCATTAACCCTCGGGAGGTACATCATTTTTGGTATCAGAGCAAGTTCAGATCCTTGCCTGAACCCCACACTCCCAAATTAAATCCAAACACAAACAGCCTACTTACGTTTCAAATCAATCCACAAAGAACCCTAGACCTCATCCTTCATGCCATCTTCAATGAACTTGGAGGAAGAACTGGCTTTTATCGATATTGGATATGCTTGCTTTGCAATTCCAAAATTTCGTGGCGAAATGGAAGAGTTCACAGGTTGGTTATCTAAGGTGGAACGAGTTTTTGCTTGTTGTATCCTTAGTGACCAAGAGAAGTTCAAAGTAATTATTTCAAGATTGAGAGGTTGGGCACTTCAGTGGTGGAATAAGTACAAGTTTGAGCGAAAAAAGAAGAGAAAAGAGAACGTGAGAGCTTGGAAGAAATTGAGTAGTAAGATGAAGGGTTCCTTTTGCCCATCCACTTGCACGCCCATGAAAGAAAGTATCTCCATTAAGCCCACGAGTTCATTCCCTTCCACCCCACAAAAAAAACCAACCCCACAAATGATCTTTCCCCCACAACTTAGGACGTGTCTCAAGTGCCAAGGGCTTGGACACTTAGCCACGGATTGCCCAAACAACAAGGTCATTACCTTAGAAGAAAGAAAAGCCGTGAGAGAGGAGGAAAATCAGGAGGAAAAGAAGATGCCATTAGTGGAAGAACCGAAGGAGGTCGAATTAGAGGAGGAAAAAGAAGAGGATGAAGAAGATGATCTTGAGGAGATAGAGATTGAGGCAAATAAAGGTAATATGCTCGCTTTAAACATCCACCATCCACCTAGAAGCCATGAGCATCTTAGCCTTCCCACCACTTTTCATGAACCATCAACCTTTTTCCCCACTCCACCCACACCCAAACCACTCAAAAATAATTTCTGTCAACCGATTTCAGAACCTTTACTTAATGCTCCTAATTCTGAAATAAGAGTAAGTGAGGAAGTGGTTCATGATATGTTCAAAGAGTCCTTAAGTCCAACATTCAAATCAGTAAGGGACATGAAAAGAAGAGAGTCTCTAAGTTCAAAAGAGACTTGTTTTCATGGTTGATTTTATTTCAACCAGAAATGAAAAAAGAAGAGGAGTTCATTACCTACTATGATTTGAGGGCAAATCATTTTTAACAAGGGGAGTATGATGGAAATCCCTCCATCCCTTTTGTTTTAAAAGAATCAAATCAATTAGGTAAGCTCCATATGCTGGTTTAAGGATGAATAAATCATCCAAGTTTTGTTTAAACATTGAAACTGCAGGGCAAGGGTTAATTCCAGCAGCTAACCCATTTTTGTGTGCTTTATTTCTCAAACATACTAAGGGTTTACTGATGCATATTCCAATGCATCATTTTTATTCAACTCCAATTCAAAGAAGAAAAGGGGTCAAAGAAGATCATGCATGGAAATGTGCCTATTTGGTCTTCTTAAGTGAGTTCAAAGACTCGCGACACTAAGGAGAGGTCAAAAAGAGGTTAAACTTTGCTAGAAATTTGGTGCCGAATTCATCCCTGCGGAACCCGATTTTTGTGACCATTTTTGGACAAGCTCAAGTGGACCCACAACTTGAGGGCCCAAGTGCTTTTGAAGCTTAAGATGTCAGCTTTAAAATAAGCCCAATTTTATTTAATTTGGACATCATTTGATTGGGCAAAATATCACTCAAAGATACGTTGTCTGATCCAGTCCAGTCTGAGATAGGTGCATTGTTTGGGCCATAACTTTCAAACCGCTTATCCAAATTGAGCAAATGAGCCCATTCTGGAAAATAGACTTCCAGGGCTTTCTAACAAGCCCCAGAACGCGTGATTTGGCCGAGTATTCTGGAAGTTATGCTCTGTTGAAGTTGAGGCAGTTGCAAGGATTAATGCTGGGAATATGACGAGTCTTCGGTTACATATACTTGTGTGGCTGATATTGTGCACGTTTTAGATGCTTCTAGATTGATGTAATCAGCTGCAAAAATCCTAGAATATTCCTTGTAACCTCCCCCACCCCTTTATGATGAGTCTTTTCATTTTTCTTAGACTTTTCATTAGCTAGTTTTAATTGTTAGGAGTTATTTGAGTCTTTTGATTGTCTTTTGCTGAGTCTATAAAAGGGGAGGGGCATGTGAAGCTAATCAATTCAGCATTGTAAGAGATTTTCCAAAGTAATACAAGCACCTTTGAGAGTGATTCTCATTTGTGTCTCAAAATTCCTAGTTCTATATCTTGAATTTGGCTCATTCAAGTGGTGTTCTAGGTTTCTCTTCCTTTTCCAATTGGAGTGATTCCTTGGTTAAGACAAGAGAATTAGCCCAAGATCAAGTCATTGAGTGGCTCCGTGAAGGATTATCGTAATTACAAGGTCTTGTTTATCCTTGTTCTTTTTGTTATTATTCTTCAAACCATCTCAAACTATCTTCCACCATATTCACTTTTCTTTGGTTGATTCTCGTTTAGTTTGAGTTTGAGTTGATTTGGTTCACTTACCACCCACATCTACATCAATTGGTATCAGAGCCAAGGCTTTTAAGTGACCCACATCATACCCAAAAACATCCCAAAAAGCCAAAAAAAAAAAAAAAAAAAAAAAGAGGCACAAACCGGCAATCCGAAGTCTTGAAGACCAGAGAAGCAGCACGGTGCCCCGTGCCACAACACACGACCGTGCCATATTCTTTTTCCAGGAATCTTCAAGTCGAGACGGAGCACGGTGCCCCCGTGCCGACACGCACGACCGTGCCACTCTACTTTTCTGCATTTTCTTTAGCCGAAGCATAGCACGGCCTGACCGTGCCCCCTTGCACGACCGTGCCACTTTCCCTGCTGCATATTCTTCCTTCAACGCATCTCCAACATGTCTACAACGTCCACAAGAAGCGACCAAGCACGTGTGGAAGAGTTAGAAGCACAACTCACTTATCTTCGAACTCAACTTGGGCAACTTTTGGAGGAGAAAAGAAGGTGGGTTCATAGCCCCACTCCCTCTCATCCTCATGAACCGGTGGTTGAATCTGAAGCGGAAGTCCATCACTCCCATGCCAATTCAAGTGATGAGGAACCCCCAAGGAGACGAAGGCAAGGAGGAAATATTGGTGGTGTCCGAATTGACATCCCCGAATTTGAAGGCCAACTTGATCCGGACTTATTTCTCGATTGGGTGCACACCATTGAGAGGATCTTTGAATATGAGGACATCCCGGAAGATAAGAAGGTAAAGCTTGTAGCCCTTAAACTCAGAAAATATGCTTCAATCTGGTGGACTAACCTTGGAGCGAAAAGAGCAAGAAACGGGAAAGGGAAAATCAGAACTTGGGCCAAAATGAAAGAAAAACTCAAGGCCAAGTTTCTTCCCTCTCACTATGCGCAAGACAATTATCTCAAGCTCCATCGACTCAAGCAAGGATCCAAGAGTGTGGAAGAATACACTCGGGAGTTTGAACAACTCCTACTCAAATGCGATTTGAGAGAAGACGACTCACAAACCTTGTTAAGATACTTGACCGGTCTTGATGAGTCCATTGCTCATGTAATTGAGTTGCAACCTTCCTCATCCCTAGATGACTTGAGTTCTCTAGCCTATAAGGTAGAGCAACAAAAGAAATCTAAGGAAAAGAGCATCTTTTCCAAGACTCCTTCCCGTCCTTTTTCTCAAGAATCACCTTACTTTCCCCCACAAATTCAAACCCCCCCACCCGCCAAAAGTGTCCCTCCCATCACCCCTCCACCTCCCACAAAAGTGCCCTCACGGCCAAAAGACCAGGTTCGTTGTTTCCGTTGTCAAGGTATGGTACATTTTGCATCTGAGTGTCCTAACAAGAAGATTGTTTCCCTGGCTGAGTACCAAGCTTCTTTTGAGGAGCACGACCATGAAGAAGAGGAAAGTTTGGAGGAAAAAGAAGAAGAGGTTAACATAGGCCCCGATGAAGGTGAGTTGCTTGTCATTAGGCGAGCATTGAGCGGATTTGCTATTCAAGAAGGCTTGGAGCAAAGAGAGGCGATTTTCCACACAAGGTGCACTATTCAAGGGAAAGTTTGTACCCTCATCATCGATGGAGGTAGTTGTACAAATGTTGCATCCAAAACCATGGTGGACAAGCTCAAACTTGAGACTACACCCCATCCTAAGCCTTATAGCATCCAATGGCTAAATCAAGGCAAAGGTATATACATTTCTCATCAATGCCTCATTTCTCTTTCTATTGGAGACCACTATAAGGATGAGATATTGTGTGACATTCTTCCTATGGATGCAAGCCATATATTGTTGGGTAGACCATGGATGTTTGATCGCCATGTAATTCATCATGGGCGCCTCAACACCTACTCCTTTATTAAGGATGAGAAGAAAATCACCTTGACCCCTATTCCATCGTGCCAAAGCCCCAAGCCACAAAAGGACCGACAAGCCTTAACCCTCATTCATCCTTCCCAAACCCTTGCCCCCAAAGAAGATTTCCCACTTCCGCCTCTTCTCCTCACCAGGTATGACCCGTTTTATCATCCTCCCCTCACCCTCTTCTATATCTCTCTAGAGGTGATGCCCTGTGACCTCCTTCCCCAAAAGCTCCCATATTGTAAGCGCGACCCCTTTCTTGAGAGGCTTGCCAACCCTTTGAGTTTGAGGACAAACTCAAAACAACCCGGGGAGTATGATGCATATTTCCATATGCATCATTTTTATTCAACTCCAATTTCAAAGAAGAAAAGGGTCAAAGAAGATCATGCATGGAAATGTGCCTATTTGGTCTTCTTAAGTGAGTTCAAAGACTCGCGACACTATGGAGAGGTCAAAAAGAGGTTAAACTTTGCTAGAAATTTGGTGCCGAATTCATCCCTGCGGAACCCGATTTTTGTGACCACTTTTGGACAAGCTCAAGTGGACCCACAACTTGAGGGCCCATGTGCTTTTGAAGCTTAAGATGTCAGCTTTAAAATAAGCCCAATTTTATTTAATTTGGACATCATTTGATTGGGCAAAATATCACTCAAAGATACGTTGTGCTGATCCAGTCCAGTCTGAGATAGGTGCATTGTTTGGGCCATAACTTTCAAACCGCTTATCCAAATTGAGCAAATGAGCCCATTCTGGAAAATAGACTTCCAGGGCTTTCTAACAAGCCCAAGAACGCGTGATTTGGCCGAGTATTCTGGAAGTTATGCTCTGTTGAAGTTGAGGCAGTTGCAAGGATTAATGCTGGGAATATGAAGAGTCTTCGGTTACATATACTTGTGTGGCTGATATTGTGCACGTTTTAGATGCTTCTAGATTGATGTAATCAGCTGCAAAAATCCTAGAATATTCCTTGTAACCCCCCCCCCCCCCTTTTATGATGTGTCTTTTCATTTTTCTTAGACTTTTCATTAGCTAGTTTTAATTGTTAGGAGTTATTTGAGTCTTTTGATTGTCTTTTGCTGAGTCTATAAAAGGGGAGGGGCATGTGAAGCTAATCATTCAGCATTGTAAGAGATTTCCAAAGTAATACAAGCACCTTTGAGAGTGATTCTCATTTGTGTCTCAAAATTCCTAGTTCTATATCTTGAATTTGGCTCATTCAAGTGGTGTTCTAGGTTCTCTTCCTTTTCAAATTGGAGTGATTCCTTGGTTAAGACAAGAGAATTAGCCCAAGATCAAGTCATTGAGTGGCTCCGTGAAGGATTATCTTAATTACAAGGTCTTGTTTATCCTTGTTCTTTTTGTTATTATTCTTTAAACCATCTCAACCTATCTTCCACCATATTCACTTTTCTTTGGTTGATTCTTGTTTAGTTTGAGTTTGAGTTGATTTGGTTCACTTACCACCCACATCTACATCAGTTTACATCTAATATTTTTTGATGGATTTGAAGTTCAAGATGTTAGCTTTCCAACAAATCAAGTTTCATTCAATTTGGACTTCATTTGGTCATTCAAATCAGCAATTAAACCCAAGGTGTCAAAACTGCCCAGCAGGGCCAGGATGAACCCGGTTTTGTTCTTTTTATTTCTTATGATTTAGTTTAGCTTAGATCTTGTATTTTTACATATTTTGGGTCCCCAAGATCTTAGCTTTCATGTCCAATTGGAATTACCAGATTTGGAGTTCAATTGGTTAGTGAATTAAGCTAATTAGTAAACCTGTGCTGTTTTGGAGTCCAATCTGCACGGTTTGGGAAATCAGGCTCATTCAAGGGGTAAATGACGTCCAAATGCTATGATTAAAAAACGAGGGTAAACTAGACATCTTGAGGTTTCCTTCCACTTAAGGAAAGCCAAGATTACTCAGCATTTGAAGTGTCAACCATGCAGCACAATGCACGGCAGAAACAGGCACCTAGATACCCGGTTGCTTAGCAAGGAGGATTTCCCTCCTAGATGGGTTTGCTTGAGGTGTGTGCTTGCCTACTTGGTCATCTAGAGCTACTTGGTAAGCTGCCACTCAGCCACATAGGTGAATGACACGTGGAAGCATGAAGAAGATGACACATGGCAAGCTATGGACCGACCACACTCAAACAACTTGGCAGCCATGCATTCATCAGCCTTTTGAGGTGGCAGCCATGCATCCCTTACCTTCCTTGAAGGGAAATTGAGTCAACAAGATTTCTTAATGCTTAGGAAAGAGTTTAAGAAAGAAATCTTGTGTTTTGTAGCTTAAACTTTCAGCTTATGCATGTTTAAGCTTAAACCGTGTGTAATTAAGCATAAGATTAGTTTAATACCTTTCCTTGCCTAGAAGGAAAGCTTTTTTTTTGTGTGTTCAAAGGCCTTATAAATGCCTTTGCTGCTCTTTTGTAATATATCAAGCTTGAGTATTGAAATTAAGAAAAGACTTTGTGTCTTGTGTTCTTCTCAAACACTTAACTTGCTTATCCTTAACTAGGCCGATTAAGGTGGTGTTCAAGTGAAGTCTTAAACTTGTTTAAGTGGTGTTTCTGTATCTTAATCAAGTTTAGGGGCCCTAAACCTTCATTGGGTGGTGTTTCTATATCCAAACAAAGGTTTTAGTTTATCCATCTACATTGTTTATCTACACGGGTTTGAAGATACTAAGCTAGTTTAAGATTGCAACGGCCTGTGTTCTACTTTCTAGCTTTGTGTTCACTTAATCCCTTGAAGATACATCAAGTTTCTTTTCCTTTTCCCATTTAGAATCTCTTGATTCTAAAACCCATCCCTCTCACGTGTTTGCTGCCTCACAACCAGCATATTACGTTCCACTTTCCTTGGTTTTGTATTGACTGTATTCTCTCTTGGTTTTATCAATTGAGTATTAGCATCGGGAGGTACATCATTTTTGGTATCAGAGCAAGTTTAGATCCTTGCTTGAACCCCACGCTCTCAAATTAAATCCAAACACAAACAGCCTACTTACGTTTTTAATCAATCCACAAAGAACCCTAGACCTCATCCTTCATGCCATCTTCAATGAGCTTGGAGAAAGAACTAGCTTTTATTGATATTGGATATGCTTGCTTTGCAATTCCAAAATTTCGTGGCAAAAAGGAAGAGTTCATAGGTTGGTTATCTAAGGTGGAATGAGTTTTTGCTTGTTGTATCCTTAGTGACCAAGAGAAGTTCAAAGTGATTATTTCAAGATTGAGAGGTTGTGCACTTCAGTGGTGGAATAAGTATAAGTTTGAGCAAAAAAAGAAGGGAAAAGAGAAGGTGAGAACTTGGAAGAAATTGAGTAGTAAGATGAAGGGTTCCTTTTGCCCATCCACTTTCACGCCCATGACAGAAAGTATCTCCATTAAGCCTACGGGTTAATTCCCTTCCACCCCACAAAAAAAACCAACCCCACAAATGATCTTTCCCCCACAACTTAGGAGGTGTCTCAAGTGCCAAGGGCTTGGACACTTAGCCACGGATTGCCCAAACAACAAGGTCATTACCTTAGAAGAAAGAAAAGCCGTGAGAGAGGAGGAAAATCAGGAGGAAAAGAAGATGCCATTAGTGGAAGAACCGAAGGAGGTCGAATTAGAGGAGGAAAAAGAAGAGGATGAAGAAGATGATCTTAAGGAGATAGAGATTGAGGCAAATAAAGGTGATATGCTCGCTTTAAACATCCACCATCCACCTCGAAGCCATGAACATCCCAGCCTTCCCACCACTTTTCATGAACCACCATCAACCTTTTTCCCCACTCCACCCACACCCAAGGCACTCAAACAAACCTTCTGTCAAAGGCATTCCAAACCATTACTTACAACTCCTAATCTTGAATTAAGAGTAAGTGAGGAAGTGGTTTATGATATATTCAAAGAGTCCCTTAAGTCCAACATTCAAATCAGTAAGGGACATGAAAAGAAGAGAGTCTCTAAGTTAAAAAGAGACTTGTTTTCATGGTTGATTTTATTTCAACCAGAATTGAAGCAAAAAGAGGAGTTCATTACCTACTATGATTTGAGGGCAAATCATTTATAACAAGGGGAGTATGATGGAAATCCCTCCCTTTTGTTAAAAAAGAATCAAATCAATTAGGTAATCTTATTATGCTAGTTTAAGGATGAATAAATCATCCAAGTTTTGATTAAACATTGAAACTGCAGGGCAAGGGTTAAATCCAGCAGCTAACCCATTTTTTGTGTGCTTAATTTCTCAAACATACTAAGGGTTTATGTCTAATACTTTTTGAATGATTTGAAGATAAAGATGTTATCTTTCCAACAAATCAAGTTTCATCCAATTTGGACTTCATTTGGTCGTTCAAATCAGCAATTAAACCCAAGGTGTCAAAACTGCCTAGCAGGGCCAGGATGAACCCGGTTTTGTTCTTTTTATTTCTTATGATATAGTTTGGTTTAAGTCTTGTATTTTTACATATTTTGGGTCCCCAAGATCGTAGCTTTCATGTCCAATTGGAATTACCAGATTTGGAGTTCAATTGGTTAGTGAATTAAGCTAATTAGTAAACCTGTGCTGTTTTGGAGTCCAATTTGCACAGTTTGGGGAATCAGGCTCATTCAAGGGGCAAACGACGTCCAAATCCTATGATTCAAAAATAAGCGTAAACTAGACATCTTGAGGTTTCCTTCCATGTAAGGAAAGCCAAAATTACTCAGCATTTGAGGTGTCAACCATGCAGCACAATGCACGGCAGAAACAGGCACCTAGATACCCGGTTGCTTAGCAAGGAGGATTTCCCTCCTAAATGGGTTTGCTTGAGGTGTGTGCTTGCCTACTTGGTCATCTAGATCTGCTTGGTAAGCTGCCACTCAGCCACATAGGTGAATGACACGTGGAAGCATGAAGAAGACGACACATGGCAAGCTATGGACCAACCACATTCAAACAACTTGGTAGCCATGCATCCACCAGCCTTTTGAGGTGGCAAACATGCATCCCTTACCTTCCTTGAAGGGAAATTGAGTCAACAAGGTTTCTTAATGCTTAGGAAAGAGTTTAAGAAAGAAATCTTGTGTTTTGTAGCTTAAACTTTCAGCTTATGCATGTTTAAGCTTAAACTATGTGTAATTAAGCATAGGATTAGTTTAATACCTTTCCTTGCCTAGAAGGAAAGCTTTTTTTTCGTGTGTTCAAAGGCCTTATAAATGCCTTTGCTGCTCTTTTGTAATATATCAAGCTTGAGTATTGAAATTAAGAAAAGACTTTGTGTCTTGTGTTCCTCTCAAACACTTAACTTGCTTATCCTTAATTAGGCCGATTAAGGTGGTGTTTAAGTGAAGTCTTAAACTTGTTTAAGTGGTGTTTCTGTATCTTAATCAAGTTTAGGGGCCCTAAACCTTCATTTGGTGGTATTTCTGTATCCAAACAAAGGTTTAGTTCTATCCATCTACCTTGTTTATCTACACGGGTTTGAAGATTACTAAGCTAGTTTTCATATTGCAAAGCCTTGTGTTCTTACTTTCTAGCTTTGTTTTCAATTAATCCCTTGAAGATACATCAAGTTCCTTTTCCTTTTCCCATTTAGAATCCCTTGATTCTAAATCCCATCCCTACCTCACGTTGTTGCTGCCTCACAAACAGTCCCTAACGTGCCACTTCCCTTGGTTTTTTTTCTTGATTGTATTCTTCCTTGGTTTTAAGCTTTCACTCTTCAATTGAGTTTTAGCATTAACCCTCGGGAGGTACATCATTTTTGGTATCAGAGCAAGTTCAGATCCTTGCCTGAACCCCACACTCCCAAATTAAATCCAAACACAAACAGCCTACTTACGTTTCAAATCAATCCACAAAGAACCCTAGACCTCATCCTTCATGCCATCTTCAATGAACTTGGAGGAAGAACTGGCTTTTATCGATATTGGATATGCTTGCTTTGCAATTCCAAAATTTCGTGGCGAAATGGAAGAGTTCACAGGTTGGTTATCTAAGGTGGAACGAGTTTTTGCTTGTTGTATCCTTAGTGACCAAGAGAAGTTCAAAGTAATTATTTCAAGATTGAGAGGTTGGGCACTTCAGTGGTGGAATAAGTACAAGTTTGAGCGAAAAAAGAAAGGAAAAGAGAAGGTGAGAACTTGGAAGAAATTGAGTAGTAAGATGAAGGGTTCCTTTTGCCCATCCACTTACACGCCCATGAAAGAAAGTATCTCTATTAAGCCCACGAGTTCATTCCCTTCCACCCCACAAAAAAAAAACCAACCCCACAAATGATCTTTCCCCCACAACTTAGGAGGTGTCTCAAGTACCAAGGGCTTGGACACTTAGCCACGGATTGCCCAAACAACAAGGTCATTACCTTAGAAGAAAGAAAAGCCGTGAGAGAGGAGGAAAATCAGGAGGAAAAGAAGATGCCATTAGTGGAAGAACCGAAGGAGGTCGAATTAGAGGAGGAAAAAGAAGAGGATGAAGAAGATGATCTTGAGGAGATAGAGATTGAGGCAAATAAAGGTGATATGCTCGCTTTAAACATCCACCATCCACCTAGAAGCCATGAGCATCTTAGCCTTCCCACCACTTTTCATGAACCATCAACCTTTTTCCCCACTCCACCCACACCCAAACCACTCAAAAATAATTTCTGTCAACCGATTTCAGAACCTTTACTTAATGCTCCTAATTCTGAAATAAGAGTAAGTGAGGAAGTGGTTCATGATATGTTCAAAGAGTCCCTTAAGTCCAACATTCAAATCAGTAAGGGACATGAAAAGAAGAGAGTCTCTAAGTTCAAAAGAGACTTGTTTTCATGGTTGATTTTATTTCAGCCAGAAATGAAGAAAGAAGAGGAGTTCTTTACCTAATATGATTTGAGGGCAAATCATTTTTTAACAAGGGGAGTATGATGGAAATCCCTTCATCCCTTTTGTTTTAAAAAGAATCAAATCAATTAGGTAAGCTCAATATGCTGGTTTAAGGATGAATAAATCATCCAAGTTTTGTTTAAACATTGAAACTGCAGGGCAAGGGTTAATTCCAGCAGCTAACCCATTTTTGTGTGCTTTATGTCTCAAACATACTAAGGGTTTACATCTAATAATTTTTTATGGATTTGAAGTTAAAGATGTTATCTTTCCAACAAATCAAGTTTCATCCAATTTGGACTTCATTTGGTCATTCGAATCAGCAATTAAACCCAAGGTGTCAAAACTGCCCAGCAGGGCCAGAATGTACCCGGTTTTGTTCTTTTTATTTCTTATGATATAGTTTGCTCTAAGTCTTGTATTTTTACATATTTTGGGTCCCCAAGATCTTAGCTTTCATGTCCAATTGTAATTATCAGATTTGGAGTTCAATTGATTAGTGAATTAAGCTAATTAGTAAACCTGTGCTGTTTTGGAGTCCAATCTGCACGGTTTGGGAAATCAGGCTCATTCAAGGGGTAAATGACGTCCAAATGCTATGATTAAAAAACGAGGGTAAACTAGACATCTTGAGGTTTCCTTCCACTTAAGGAAAGCCAAGATTACTCAGCATTTGAAGTGTCAACCATGCAGCACAATGCACGGCAGAAACAGGCACCTAGATACCCGGTTGCTTAGCAAGGAGGATTTCCCTCCTAGATGGGTTTGCTTGAGGTGTGTGCTTGCCTACTTGGTCACCTAGAGCTGCTTGGTAAGCTGCCACTCAGCCACATAGGTGAATGACACGTGGAAGCATGAAGAAGACGACACATGGCAAGCTATGGACCGACCACACTCAAACAACTTGGCAGCCATGCATACATCAGCCTTTTGAGGTGGCAAACGTGCATCCCTTACCTTCCTTGAAGGGAAATTGAGTCAACAAGGTTTCTTAATGCTTAGGAAAGAGTTTAAGAAAGAAATCTTGTGTTTTTTAGCTTAAACTTTCAGCTTATGCATGTTTAAGCTTAAACCGTGTGTAACTAAGCATAGGATTAGCTTAATGACTTTCCTTGCCTAGAAGGAAAGCTTTTTTTTCGTGTGTTCCAAGGCCTTATAAATGCCTTTGCTGCTCTTTTGTAAAAAATAAGCTTCAGTATTGAAATTAAGAAAAGACTTTGTGTCTTGTGTTCCTCTCAAACACTTAACTTGCTTATCCTTAATTAGGCCGATTAAGGTGGTGTTCAAGTGAAGTCTTGAACTTGTTTAAGTGGTGTTTCTGTATCTTAATCAAGTTTAGGGGCCCTAAACCTTCATTTGGTGGTGTTTCTGTATCCAAACAAAGGTTTAGTTCTATCTATCTACCTTGTTTATCTACACGGGTTTGAAGATTACTAAGCTAGTTTTCATATTGCAAAGCCTTGTGTCTTACTTTCTGGCTTTGTTTTCATTTAATCCTTTAAAGTTGCTTCAAGTTCCTTTTCCTTTTCCCATTTAGAATCCTTTGATTCTAAATTCCATCCCTACCTCACGTTGTTGCTGCCTCACAAACAGCCCCTAACGTGCCACTTTCCTTGGTTTTTTTCTTGATTGTATTCTTCCTTGGTTTTAAGCTTTCACTCTTAATTTGAGTTTTGCCTTGAACCCTCGCCAGGTACATCATTTTTGGTATCAGAGCAAGTTCAGATCCTTGCCTGAACCCCACGCTCCCAAATTAAATCCAAACGCAAACAGCCTACTTACGTTTCAAATCAATCCACAAAGAACCCTAAACCTCTTCCTTCATGCCATCTTCAATGAACTTGGAGAAAGAACTAGCTTTTATTGATATTGGATATGCTTGCTTTGCAATTCCAAAATTTCGTGGCGAAAAGGAAGAGTTCACAGGTTGGTTATCTAAGGTGGAACGAGTTTTTGCTTGTTGTATCCCACAAAAAAAGAAACAACAACACACACAAAAACAACCAAAAAAAACGAAAAAAAAAAAAACAAAGACACCCCCTTAGTGACCAAGAGAATTCAAAGTGCTTATTTCAAGATTGAGAGGTTGGGCACTTCAGTGGTGGAAAATTACCAGTTAGCGAAAAAAGAAGAGAAAGAGAACGTGAGAACTGGAAGGAAATTGATAGTAACGATGAAGGTTTTTTTTTTTTTTTCCTTTTGCCCATCACTTGCACGCCCATACAGAAGTATCTCCGTTAAGCCCACAGTTCCATTCCCTCGCGACCCCCCAAAAAAAACCGGAACCCCACAAATGATCTTCCCCCTACAACTTAGGTACGTGTCTCAAGTGCCAAGGGCTTGGACACTTAGCCACGGATTGCCTAAACAACAAGGTCATTGCCTCTGAAGAAAGGAAAGCCATGAGAGAGGAGGAAATTCAGGAGGAAAAGAAGATGCCATTGGTGGAAGAACCGAAGGAGGTCGTATTAAAGGAGGAAAAAGAAGAGGATGAAGAAGATGATCTTGAGGAGATAGAGATTGAGGCAAATAAAGGTGATATGCTCGCTTTAAACATCCACCATCCACCTAGAAGCCATGAGCATCTTAGCCTTCCCACCACTTTTCATGAACCATCAACCTTTTTCCCCACTCCACCCACACCCAAACCACTCAAAAATAATTTCTGTCAACCGATTTCAGAACCTTTACTTAATGCTCCTAATTCTGAAATAAGAGTAAGTGAGGAAGTGGTTCATGATATGTTCAAAGAGTCTTAAGTCCAACATTCAAATCAGTAAGGGACATGAAAAGAAGAGAGTCTCTAAGTTCAAAAGAGACTTGTTTTCATGGTTGATTTTATTTCAACCAGAAATGAAAAAAGAAGAGGAGTTCATTACCTACTATGATTTGAGGGCAAATCATTTTTAACAAGGGGAGTATGATGGAAATCCCTCCATCCCTTTTGTTTTAAAAAGAATCAAATCAATTAGGTAAGCTCAATATGCTGGTTTAAGGATGAATAAATCATCCAAGTTTTGATTAAGCATTGAAACTGCAGGGCAAGGGTTAAATCCAGCAGCTAACCCATTTTTGTGTGCTTAATTTCTCAAACATACTAAGGGTTTATGTCTAATATTTTTTATGGATTTGAAGTTCAAGATGTTATCTTTCCAACAAATCAAGTTTCATCCAATTTGGACTTCATTTGGTCGTTCAAATCAGCAATTAAACCCAAGGTGTCAAAACTGCCCAGCAGGGCCAGAATGTACCCGGTTTTGTTCTTTTTATTTCTTATGATATAGTTTGCTCTAAGTCTTGTATTTTTACATATTTTGGGTCCCCAAGATCTTAGCTTTCATGTCCAATTGGAATTACCAGATTTGGAGTTCAATTGGTTAGTGAATTAAGCTAATTAGTAAACCTGTGCTGTTTTGGAGTCCAATCTGCACGGTTTGGGAAATCAGGCTCATTCAAGGGGTAAATGACGTCCAAATGCTATGATTAAAAAACGAGGGTAAACTAGACATCTTGAGGTTTCCTTCCACTTAAGGAAAGCCAAGATTACTCAGCATTTGAAGTGTCAACCATGCAGCACAATGCACGGCAGAAACAGGCACCTATCTACCCGGTTGCTTAGCAAGGAGGATTTCCCTCCTAAATGGGTTTGCTTGAGGTGTGTGCTTGCCTACTTGGTCATCTAGATCTGCTTGGTAAGCTGCCACTCAGCCACATAGGTGAATGACACGTGGAAGCATGAAGAAGACGACACATGGCAAGCTATGGACCAACCACATTCAAACAACTTGGTAGCCATGCATCCACCAGCCTTTTGAGGTGGCAAACATGCATCCCTTACCTTCCTTGAAGGGAAATTGAGTCAACAAGGTTTCTTAATGCTTAGGAAAGAGTTTAAGAAAGAAATCTTGTGTTTTGTAGCTTAAACTTTCAGCTTATGCATGTTTAAGCTTAAACTATGTGTAATTAAGCATAGGATTAGTTTAATACCTTTCCTTGCCTAGAAGGAAAGCTTTTTTTTCGTGTGTTCAAAGGCCTTATAAATGCCTTTGCTGCTCTTTTGTAATATATCAAGCTTGAGTATTGAAATTAAGAAAAGACTTTGTGTCTTGTGTTCCTCTCAAACACTTAACTTGCTTATCCTTAATTAGGCCGATTAAGGTGGTGTTCAAGTGAAGTCTTAAACTTGTTTAAGTGGTGTTTCTGTATCTTAATCAAGTTTAGGGGCCCTAAACCTTCATTTGGTGGTGTTTCTATATCCAAACAAAGGTTTAGTTCTATCCATCTACCTTGTTTATCTACACGGGTTTGAAGATTACTAAGCTAGTTTTCAGATTGCAAAGCCTTGTGTTCTTACTTTCTAGCTTTGTTTTCAATTAATCCCTTGAAGATACATCAAGTTCCTTTTCCTTTTCCCATTTAGAATCCCTTGATTCTAAATCCCATCCCTACCTCACGTTGTTGCTGCCTCACAAACAGTCCCTAACGTGCCACTTCCCTTGGTTTTTTTTCTTGATTGTATTCTTCCTTGGTTTTAAGCTTTCACTCTTTAATTGAGTTTTAGCATTAACCCTCGGGAGGTACATCATTTTTGGTATCAGAGCAAGTTCAGATCCTTGCCTGAACCCCACGCTCCCAAATTAAATCCAAACACAAACAGCCTACTTACGTTTCAAATCAATCCACAAAGAACCCTAGACCTCATCCTTCATGCCATCTTCAATGAACTTGGAGGAAGAACTGGCTTTTATCGATATTGGATATGCTTGCTTTGCAATTCCAAAATTTCGTGGCGAAATGGAAGAGTTCACAGGTTGGTTATCTAAGGTGGAACGAGTTTTTGCTTGTTGTATCCTTAGTGACCAAGAGAAGTTCAAAGTGATTATTTCAAGATTGAGAGGTTGGGCACTTCAGTGGTGGAATAAGTACAAGTTTGAGCGAAAAAAGAAGAGAAAAGAGAACGTGAGAGCTTGGAAGAAATTGAGTAGTAAGATGAAGGGTTCCTTTTGCCCATCCACTTGCACGCCCATGAAAGAAAGTATCTCCATTAAGCCCACGAGTTCATTCCCTTCCACCCCACAAAAAAAACCAACCCCACAAATGATCTTTCCCCCACAACTTAGGACGTGTCTCAAGTGCCAAGGGCTTGGACACTTAGCCACGGATTGCCCAAACAACAAGGTCATTACCTTAGAAGAAAGAAAAGCCGTGAGAGAGGAGGAAAATCAGGAGGAAAAGAAGATGCCATTAGTGGAAGAACCGAAGGAGGTCGAATTAGAGGAGGAAAAAGAAGAGGATGAAGAAGATGATCTTGAGGAGATAGAGATTGAGGCAAATAAAGGTGATATGCTCGCTTTAAACATCCACCATCCACCTAGAAGCCATGAGCATCTTAGCCTTCCCACCACTTTTCATGAACCATCAACCTTTTTCCCCACTCCACCCACACCCAAACCACTCAAAAATAATTTCTGTCAACCGATTTCAGAACCTTTACTTAATGCTCCTAATTCTGAAATAAGAGTAAGTGAGGAAGTGGTTCATGATATGTTCAAAGAGTCCCTTAAGTCCAACATTCAAATCAGTAAGGGACATGAAAAGAAGAGAGTCTCTAAGTTCAAAAGAGACTTGTTTTCATGGTTGATTTTATTTCAACCAGAAATGAAAAAAGAAGAGGAGTTCATTACCTACTATGATTTGAGGGCAAATCATTTTTAACAAGGGGAGTATGATGGAAATCCCTCCATCCCTTTTGTTTTAAAAGAATCAAATCAATTAGGTAAGCTTCATATGCTGGTTTAAGGATGAATAAATCATCCAAGTTTTGTTTAAACATTGAAACTGCAGGGCAAGGGTTAATTCCAGCAGCTAACCCATTTTTGTGTGCTTTATTTCTCAAACATACTAAGGGTTTACATCTAATAATTTTTTATGGATTTGAAGTTAAAGATGTTATCTTTCCAACAAATCAAGTTTCATCCAATTTGGACTTCATTTGGTCGTTCAAATCAGCAATTAAACCCAAGGTGTCAAAACTGCCCAGCAGGGTCAGAATGTACCCGGTTTTGTTCTTTTCATTTCTTAAGCTATATTTTGGTATAAGTCTTGTATTTTTACATATTTGGGTCCCAAGATATAGCTTAGCTTTCATGTCCAATTGGAATTACCAGATTTGGAGTTCAATTGGTTAGTGAACTAAGCTAATTAGTAAACCTGTGCTGTTTTGGAGTCCAATCTGCACGGTTTGGGAAATCAGGCTCATTCAAGGGGTAAACGACGTCCAAATGCTATGATTCAAAAACGAGGGTAAACTAGACATCTTGAGGTTTCCTTCCATGTAAGGAAAGCCAAGATTACTCAGCATTTGAGGTGTCAACCATGCAGCACAATGCACGGCAGAAACAGGCACCTAGATACCCGGTTGCTTAGCAAGGAGGATTTCCCTCCTAAATGGGTTTGCTTGAGGTGTGTGCTTGCCTACTTGGTCATCTAGATCTGCTTGGTAAGCTGCCACTCAGCCACATAGGTGAATGACACGTGGAAGCATGAAGAAGACGACACATGGCAAGCTATGGACCAACCACATTCAAACAACTTGGTAGCCATGCATCCACCAGCCTTTTGAGGTGGCAAACATGCATCCCTTACCTTCCTTGAAGGGAAATTGAGTCAACAAGGTTTCTTAATGCTTAGGAAAGAGTTTAAGAAAGAAATCTTGTG
>JAKOGI010001479.1:0-67500 GCA_029747015.1 Carnegiea gigantea
ATATATATATATATATATGTATATATATAGATATATGTAGAAACATACATACATACATACATACATACATACATACATACATACGTACATATCTCTGTGTGTACATACACGCATACATGCATATTTATGTCTGGGTATGTGTGTGAGTGTGTTAAAGTAAAGCCTCTTGAAGCTAGCATATGCCGTGTGGTAAATTTTTAGAGGTTTGGACTTTTTGCTAGCCTAATTACAAACCTAATTTCAAGCCACATACATTATTATTCTTATGGAGATAATAAGTAATAATATATCTTTCCTATTGTAGATATGGTATTTTTAGAGGTACTAGGTGCGTTATGATGGTTGTTAGGAATACTATTTTTTATAAATACATAATTGTTAAGAAATAATAAAGGATTTCTAATTTTTGTTGTTGTTATTATTGTTGTTATTGTTATTATGACTACTGCAACTACTATTACTACTGTAGCCTACTGCTACTACTTCTACTGCTGTTACTGCTGCTACTACTATTGTTACTATTACACCCATGCTATCTTACTACAAATAATTTATTACTCGAATAATAATAATTTAAAATTTATGTAAAACAATTATACCTGGTTAGCTTTAAAAAAAGCTATAAGAATTTGCAAGGACATGAGTGCGATCCCCCATGAATAGTTAGACCTGCTTGCTATGCTTGTTTTCAAATTTATTTTAAAAAAAACAGAATATGAGCAAACTATACCGAAAACATGTTGCTTGGCCCGGAAGGCTAGGTAGCAACCCTGAGCCAGGGTGGCTTGGGACAATTTTCTGGCCAGCCTCCCCGGCAGTCTCTC
This sequence comes from Carnegiea gigantea, assembly GCA_029747015.1. NCBI lineage: Eukaryota > Viridiplantae > Streptophyta > Magnoliopsida > Caryophyllales > Cactaceae > Carnegiea > Carnegiea gigantea. Next base: position 825 of record JAKOGI010001479.1, read on the forward strand.
TGGCTAAGCCAAGAGACTAGATTGTAGTATTAGCACTGGAACGCAACTAGGTTCGTGAGTTAGTATATAATCTAGGTATTTGGCTCAATCACAGGTACGACTGGGAACTTCTAAGCTGCTCAACCAATAAAAATAAGATAGCAATTTAATAATGGTGCTGCCAATGAGTTTTTAGGAAAACTTACAAGCAAAATCTACTTCTAAAATAAACCATACACTAGAAGGGACTGCAAAAGGAACAAAAAAGATTCGCTTTAGAAGCGTTTTGAAAAGGCCACAAACAATCTTGAGTGTGGGGACCTTCTTGACTCTATAGGCTAAAACCAAGGATCCAAATTTGCGGTTGATGGTATGGTGACATAATGGAGTGCATCACGTCGCTGCCGATTATCACTGACAACATCTACTAATAAATATGAGAAATTAGGGTTAATTAACATAAAAATCTAGTCATGTGGCATATATCGTAAGCAATCAAGTAACAAAATAAAAAAGGCACAATATTAGCACCAAACAATAATCCAAATATTTACAGCAGGTGGTATAACTAATTGAAAATTACAACTTTGCTTGAGGCAGGAATTCAAATAAAACAATAAAAAAGTAGATATAAAAGATAGGATTTTTAGTTATGCCCTTAGGATGGCGAACCTTCTCTTTCTGCAGAGTAACACTTCAACATCAACTTTTTCCAAGCCATTCCTCTCGATTTTTCCCTCATTAGTCTTTGAAAGTGCTTTTCTCTAATTTTTTGTGGGCTTCTCGCAAGCTTTCTCAGTGTTTTTCAGTGTGTTTTTCCAATGTGTTTTTCTCATCTCAACCCTACGGGGTGGCTCCGTTTTTATAGTGTTTAGGGGGTATGATCAACAGATTAGGAAAAGGACTCCTAATGCGATTCTTAGTAGGCTTAATCTGAACAAATCTACCCATTCAGATGAAACTCTAATACTCAAGCCTATTTTAGACTTAGAAAGGGGAAGCAGAGAACCGTGCCAAGTTCCCAGCCAAAGGATCTGGCTAGTTTCCCGGCTGGTTTAGGTCCCGAGTGGGCTAGACTAGACCTCTGTTTTTTGTTTTGCTTTTTTTTTTTCATTCCTTTTCTTTCAGACTTGACTTAAGACATACTCTGCTGGGCCCCCAAATAAACAAATTGGGGCATGATTTTTGTCATCAAGCATTTATAAAAATGTGATGCCCATTTGAAGTGTCTATAAAAATCTACATAATTAAAATGATCTATTGTGCATTATAATTTGGGATTTTTTTTCCTTCTCTTTTTGGTGCATGTGATTGCAGAAGTATTCACATAATTAAAATGATGTCTATATGCATTATATTGTAATGACACATTATATTAAACTCCAACTACTAATATTACCAAAAGTAATGCTTAAAAATTCTAATTATAAACCTTATACTAACACAATATATTACATTATATTATTATTGCCACTACCAATGTTACTGAAAGTAGTGCATTATATTGTAATAAATGAATGCACTTACTTTAAACCTATCTTTTTCAAATAAATATAAATATACATATTGAATATGAAATACTAGAGATCTTTGATGCACTAAAATCACAGTTCTAACTCCTATATATACATCTAAGTCCCACCAACAAATTGCCACTAGACGTACCAAAGTGCTTCCAATTTTCGAAGCACAATAACCTAAGCTAGTACCATTCATCAAATTCATTAATATATGACATGTGTCAACTAATTAATCATAATCTATTTTAATACATATGAAATCTCAATTTAATGATTTCTTATAATTTTTGTCACCTCATAATTGCAAATTAAGTTTGAGAACTATTAATTTTTTTAAAAAAAAACTTAAAATTTTTTTGTACATCACATCAAATATTAGATTATTTATTATTTTGTACATACATTATTACAGACCAAAGCTCAAAAATGATCTCATGCATTGTATAGGGTTATACACACAAATATCATGCCTAAAATAAATTAGATAAGAAATTGAGAAATAAATTTAATTTTTCTCTTGATGTTGTATGTGTAGGTACAATTTCTGAATTGAATATAATGAAATAATTCTCTGATCCAATCTTCTAATGGCTTGAGTGATCACAGGGCGTGATGCTTAATCTCGATCCATGCAAAATCTGTTGAAGAACGTTGAAATGGTTCTTGATATCGATCTATGAATGGTTGATTGCTATTTTTTGAAGTTTACAAGTTTTGATCCTTCTCACTTGATAGCTTACTACTGCTCGTGGTATGAACTTTTGAATTCTGCAAAAATGCTAAGTGTGAAAAATGAGGGGGGGGGGAGGAGGACCGCTATTTATAGGCTCCACCAGTCAAGGTTGAAGTTAGGCTTTGGGTCCAAGCCTACATAAGCAATGATCTTCTTAATTGTTTTTAAAAAGAATAATTATTATTTTCTGCATCATCAATGATGCGTGACGACATTTAATTGGCTGAGATTTAGCCACATTTAATTTTGATCAAGTGAGTCTACCAAAGTTAACTTGACACATGGCAATTTGTGATTGGTACAATAATTGTTTTATTTTTACATGTGTCATGATATGATTTGTCGTTGAATTTTTTATCTTCTACAAATGTTCCCTCGAGAATTGGCCACATAAATGAACTTGGCAGGGTTTTTTTTCTTTTTGAGCGGCTGAGTCTCGAATACTTGGTGAATGCAAATAATCAGAGACATGATGGTGAATTTTTATCGCCAAGTAATTTAGTGGCTTGACATTCACTCGAAATTCTTTTGTTTAAAAAAAAATCCAAATTTAAGGGGTTAAACCCGATCAAGGTGAGCCCGATTTGATGAACCCCCTAAATGCAGTTAAGGTTGATCAATATCTGGGCTTGGGAAATAACTTGAGGCATAAGCAGTGGCGGAATTGAAGTTTCATATAAGGACTGTCCACTTGCGAACATTTATTGCCATACGTACTATAAAATAAAGTCTAAATAACACATGAAACATTACAATAATATACTCTTACAATTGTTTTTCACGGTTTTTCATTTTTTGGAATGGGTAAATGATAAAATCATTGGAAATTGAGTCAAATACATCATCTGTATCACAAAACAAGCAATTATTAAAAAATGCAAGGAACAAAAAACACCAGCGGCTTAATCTGAAACTTAACAGTACACAGTTATTATACATACAACCTCTGTAGTACAATTAAAAGCTAATTAATATTTGTAGATAATACGATCAAATATGGCACCAACTATTGACCATACCCATGAAGTAGCACCGACCAAATTAAAATGCTAGGAACTGAGGTCGCCACCATGATCAAGTAGCTGCTAATGCATAGGTTAAAGTATTCGAAGATTGCAAATTTGAGCTAGTGACAGTCGACACCTGATCAAGTACAATGTGATTGTGTTACGGGTTTTTACTACCTTAAAACTGTGTATGCCTAGTGAATGGAATCGATGTAAAGCCCCTTGAGTTTCATCACCAACTCAACATGATCTTTTAGAGTAAGAAGCTCATGAAGCCTAATACAAAGAGGTAAAAAGACCAGTGTAAATGCTACATCTACAAATTTCATAAGAATGAAATTGGAAAGATATATCAAACAATAGGATCATGTAAACTGTTAAGATTATGCATTTTGATAGGGGTGATAGAATTGGGCGGTTGTATACCCAGCTTGACCTAAGGTTTCTTTACTACAACACCTACTCAGATTGCAAATGCATCAAGAAAGCTGAGAGAAGAAAACCACAAGAATATGGGATAACAAAAATTACCCGCAACTGATTATGCATCCCAGGCAATCCAAAACGATGAAAAAAAATAAGGCAACCTATTTCGATCCAACTCAGACCTATCATATGTTACATAGATAGAAATGAAGCGAACAATCGACCAATTGAGAAGCAAATCAAGTAATGCAAGACTTCAAGCATAAAGGATAGTGGGATTGAGGTAAAATTTCGGTGTAAATCACCAAATCATTGACCAATAACTAAATACTTTAATTAATCAATCTCTATTTATAGAGCATAAGTTGAGAAGCAAGCAATTAGAAGTAATTCAAGCCCCCCCAAAAAAAATTAATGTTACTTTTAAAATCAAAACCCTTGTATAACGCCCCCTAATTAAGTATGTTTCACTGTTTGTAATCATTATTCTGATTCCTGCAATTACAACTGATAAACGTAATGATCGGGCTGTTGCTACCGTCCCAAAAGGACAAGGCTTGCTGCAAGTGCGCTAGTGATAACACAGTCAGGCATAACTTCAACCATATGCACTCACTCACTAACCAGCATAAGGTTTATGTACTACAGTAAAGCAATTCACCACAAAGCTTACACTTTCATACACTGAAGATTACAAAATACGGCTCTAAAGTATGCATGGTCTATGTCACTGTTAGTTCATTCAAGTTTTCCTTACTTACTTATTCTCTTCGGCTGACTCGCTAGCATGCTTTTCGGTTGACTTACTAGCATAAGGGCGATTTACTGAACGTTTGCCTAAAACAAAATATGAAAACATTTCAAACTATGAGCTGAAGCTCAGCACATACATTCCTATATTGTTAACTGATCGCATAAATTGGTTGGGCGCCCACTTTGCAATTCATTTTAAGTAAAAACAGTGAACAAGATGAATGTGAAACTGTATTGCTAGTTATTATCTGACAGTGAACCACTTATAATTGTTACGATCTATGGATAGGTGTACATCTGCCTAGCCAGATGGGACCTGGCCTGAAACTACACGGGTAACTGAAGGGTTATGCCCTGTAACTGATAACTGATTGGGTCACTAATTATGTGATAAAGCACTTATTAAACTGATTCACTGATGTCCTTACAAAAATATTATAATTTTGATAAATATGTGCTGATTTCTAAAGATACAGATAATTAACGTACCTCAAGTCTTTAAAATGCAATCTCACTTGATAATACTTATACACAATGAAAAACGATAGATTAGGCCCTGATTTCTGTTTAAGAAATATAATTATAGGTACATGTAATTAGTAAACAATGTTGACTTTAATAATTTGTGATTGTAATAGAAATTCCTTAAAAGGCATCCATAACTCGAATAATTCAATAGAGGATAAGTTCTGCCGACATAATTTGAAAACTAAATGAATTAGGGTAATTTAACTCAAAGTGAAATAATGTTAGCGTAAAACTGATCAAGGTAGAATAATTGAGATCATAAAAGAAAGACTTTGATGGGTATAATTGATAATGTGTTTTTGATATTTCTGAGATGGATAACAAAGGTTTGAATGTAATTGGACTGGTGGTAGGTTCAGAATAACTTCAAATACACTGGTTTGGACCAATAAATACTAATCTTGAGTTATCAATCTCCCCACTTCTTCAATTTCGTAGCACATACCATACAGCTTAGTTTTCCAAACCAAATAAGTTTTTAAGTGCAATCAAACTTGTTACCGATTCAAGGTCCACTTTAGAAAATTCATAACTTTCACCCCCGGCCTCTAATTGAGCTATAAAACCTCAATATGAAAAGATCAAGAAGTCCTAAAATACTTTTATTTAGCACACCAAAACATGACTCCAACTATAGGGTTCCCAAAATGGGACTAGAACACAAGTATGTCAGTTTTGGTCTAACCTATGCAACTCTGGTAAAACGACCATAACTTTTTTCACAGACCCCAAATTAAGGTGATTCAAAAGGCATCTGAAAGCTAACACATTGAACTATCTACCCATCAAAAACCATAATTGTTTAATGGGGCAGTAATTACCAGTTTAATCACAAAACTTGCCCTATTTTTTAAAATTTTCCAGCCTTCACTGTCAAGGCTTTCTCCTTTCTTTTCACACAATTCCCCATCCAAAATCACACCATAAAGTCATGTAACAAGGCTTTGATCTTTCCCATCATCATACAAAACCATCACACTCAATTTCACTTCAAAATCAAGTACATCAAAGATCATTTTTCAATAAAATATACACTAATAATATGCTTGCTATCAAAGGAAGGTTAAACCCTTGCATAATCAATAAAACCCTAACTTTTGGCCAACTTCCACTTCATCGAAGATCACCAACAACATCCTTATAATATTATTAGAGATTAAAACCACTGAATCAAATATAAGAATCCAAGAAAAATAAACTTCCCACTGAAAGCTTGCATGATTATGAATAACCCTAACCCTAACATGCACCCAACTCAACTCCACCATGATCAACATCAAAATAACACTTATTTCTTATCAAAACATCATGATCAACAATCAAAAACATCAAAATAAGAATCAAAACTAAGATAAAAATCAAAACCAATAAGATCAAGATTAAGGTTACTCACTTCAAGCTTGATAAAAGTAGAGATGGAGGTAATGTTTAGTGGCTTTGACGATGGAGGATGGTGGCTAGTGGTACAAGGATGTCAGGAAAGGGGGGTTGGAGGCAACCAGGGCTGGCCAAAAACTGGCCGGAAAACACCAAACAGCAGCTGGGGGAGGGGGCTGGCATGCTAGAGAAAGAAAGGAGAGAGAAGATGGGTTTTGGGGTTAGGTTGTGTTTTTTTTGACTAATCAAATCAACTTGGCTGAGTTTTTATCTTCAAAATGACTTTTCACCTAACCATGGTTACGCTTAATAATGGTAATTAGTTAGGGTAAGAAAGCAAACATGTTGGGCTTCAAATTAGGCCGAAGAAAGTTGGATTCGGGAATAAAATGCTTCTTAACGATAACCTTTTTGCGTACTCAAATTTAAATTTTTGTAATGTTACAGAAAACAAAATAAATTACTTAGATTAAACTTGTTAAGGTGTACTATCAATTTTTCCAAAGTTTTCGTTAATAAATAAATAAATAAATAAAACCCGAATTGTTAAGTGAGGGCCCAAATAAAATTTTTCCCACCAGGATGATTAAATGCGATAAATAAATTTGAGAAAATTATTAACATGAGGTAATTAAATAAATAAATATAATCTAAGATTGAGCTATTATAGTCTCAGATCGCAATTTGGGCCCAAATGAATTGGGCCAAACTTAATGAATTTGGGCTTAAATGTTTTTGCATGCTTAAAAATTAAATTTTTATGACATTATGAAAATAATTTAACACCTAATCATATTTACCGGGAACTAATATCGATTCGTCTGAAATTTTCACGTAAATGAACTTGAATTGTAAAGTGGGGCCCAAAATAAATTCGTCCAACTGGGATGATTAAATGAGATAAATCAGTATGAAAAATTAATAACAAGGCTTGATTAAATAAATAAACATGATTTAGGGCCGGGCTATTACACCTTACCTATGCTAGTCGGTCGTTGGCTCGACGGCATCAAGCTGTGTCGATGGTCGGCTCAGGCATTGTAGCCTCTGGTGGCGCTTGCTCTCTGTACCATTGGGCTTAACACTGGTAGTGGAGGTGTAAGGCGTGGTCCTGGTCCATGACTCCATGGAGGAGAGGCCATGAGAAGGGATATGGGAGGTTGAGGAAAGAATAAGAATGACGAAGACGTAAGGAAATGAGAAAGCAACGCTGGGTTTGGGCCTTCACTTATTTTTTTTTTTTAAAAAAATCAATGAAGTTTGAGAAGCTAAAATTGGGCTATCTATAAGAAGCTCACCACGACAGTGGCCCATTACTAAATGTCCAAGCCAGTAAGCCTCTTAGGTCTAGTAATGAACAATCTAAAATTTTTTTGGGCCTTTTTAGGAGTGTCTACTCATAATATATTATAAGTGTTCAAATAAGATAATTAAAGATTTTTTTAGGTTAGGGGTGTCCCTACCCTGACCCAAGATCCGCCCCTTGGCCTAAGGACATTTTTTAAAAATGTTGGTAATTGAATTTTAGCCGTCTTTGTAGACTCAATTAATTTTAATAATCAAGAATTCTTTCACAAATGAAACTCTCCAAATTTTATGTGGCCAAAAGATAATAAAAAATATTTTTTTTTGGAAGATAATTCTGTTTATAGATTTGTGATAAATATTATTAACAACTTTTGATAAAATTTATCAACAACTTAAAGACATAGAGATTCTTGATACTAGGACTGGAGTAGAAGTGAGAAGCTTAAATCAGTACCACTATACAAATCCGCCTTGCAGTTAATTGCAATTTACTACCTCAATCATTCATTTCTTGTGAATTCTTACAAACTAATGCTTCTGGATGAAATTTGCTTTCTTCCTTTATTTTTTTGCTTGTTCTCCTCAAGAACTTTAATGGGGGGCTAACTATAGATCGAAGCTCTTAAATCACTTACACAATTTTGCAGGGTTTGTCCAAAAACTCCTCCAATCTCATAAATCATGTTAAAAGAAACGATTGAAGATGATTGTTGTCTGTCTCCTTTTCTCCTCTCTTTTCTTCAACCACCTTATTCTCTTTCTTCTTCTCTCTTCATTTTCCTCTTTCTTCTTTCTGCTTTTTTTCTTTGTGATTTTGAGTCTTTTGCGGGGAGTACTGAATTGAAATTGTGTGTGTTGAGAGAGATTGGATTTTTTGGGTTGTAGATTTTGAGGATTTCCATTTAAAAAGGGTCATCACTGCTCTTTCTATCCTCTCTTTTAGGAGCTTTGAAGCCGCGGTTGATGCTATCTCCATTGATTTTGAGAGGATCAGAGGAGGGAGAGAGAATGGAGAAGGAGCAAAGAGAAGACAAGAAGACAATTATTTAAGACATAAGTTTTGATTGAATAATGTTCTCTACTGGAAAACTTCTTTTATTAAAACCTTAAAAGTAAAAATATTACAATGGAAAGATTTAAGGAGGGACTTAAATAACTAGGATCATTAGAGATGCTTGCTTATAGAGAAATGAAAAATTCCAACTTCTCTTTTGCTCAAGAATGGTCAAATGAATGTGTCCCTTCTTAGTCCTCAACTTATCCTTTTATAGAGGAGTTGGAATGTATAGGATGCCCTAACAGCTATAGTATACATTGATTTTACACATGGCTACAAGTACATTCATATGGCTACAGTAGATTGCCTTATCTTACAGACTTGATACTTGTTAAAATAGTATAGTAAGGGAGCAACCACTTCTCAAAGCCTTTTAATGCTGACAAGACTAGTAATCATTATTAAGATTCTGCATGCCTTCATCTCCAATAATGTCTTGTAGTCCATTATTATCCGGATAATCATCAAGATCTTCTTCTAGTTGAAGATGTTCTAAATCCCATTTTTTAGATAATTCATGGAGATATTTCTTTTCTTTTTGTGATAAGAATTTTCCAATTCCAATATCAAAGAGATAATCAAAGACAACTTCTAAAGTAGCTCCTTCTATCTTCATATAATTGCGGAACTCATTATGATAGGTGAAAGTAGTGTTTCGACAGTGCATTAGCATTACTCCTTGCTCGATCAATGCCCACACTTGATGGTAAATATTGAAAAAACCAAGACTCTTACTAAAGCAGGATCAGTAACTGACTCACGTGGTTTGGAAAATAATTCTTGTTGTTGATCCCTAGGATTGTCTAAATTAACTAGTTGAACTAAATAATGGGCCACTTTGGGTTTTCCATTTTCATCCTCAATTAATGCACAATGCAACTCCACATGTAGGCATCTAATGTATGAGATTTTTGTTGAACCACCAGGAGATGTGAGAATCTAATGAATTCTTCTGAACATGCACTATTGGAATTTCGTTAGTCTTCAAGAGAATGGGAACTTCGGATATGGGATTCCCATAAGATAAACTATCATTCCATATTCCCAAACTTTCACGACTAGGTCATTTAGAGAGATTAAATTTGCTGAAAAACTAACACCACCCACTCTAGATCTATGGGGAAAGTAGATTGTTGTACTCTAAGAACAATTATGATGATAGTCGATATAGGCTGCATATCACTCGTTGAACCATTTTTCTTTAACATTAGAACTTATTTTTTCTTAGCTATCATAAGGACACCTAGGCTAATTAATTTATAACTCTAGAAGGGAAAACCTTTGGGTTATTAGGTAAGCAGAACATTGTAGATCAAAATGTGATCTACTTTTTCTATGGAATTTCAAATTTTGTATAAGGACTCTACTAGAAGGAAAAATCCATTCAAGTAATAATGGCATCTCAGTTTGGATTTCCTCCTTTTTGGTAGGAGTTCTGCTCTGATGATCACCATTGGCAAGCTTGCAAGTTAAACTATCTATTAGAGGATCCTTTGATCCTTGTGTATGTTCAATAGAGAAGGAAAACTAATTATGCCATAATTACCAATGCAGGAGTCATCCTTGCGCTTGCATATTTGATAAATTCTTTTTAATAAAACCAAGTATTTCTTTGCAATTAATTCGAACAAGAAAAGGTTTTGGGACTAAAAAGATTAAGAACTTTTCAATTCCGCTTATGACTGCAAAGATTTCCTTTTCCATCATGGGATAGTTGCATTCTGCATTATTAAAACTTCCACTATAATGTTTGCAGAGTTTTTCTTATTCTTTGATTTTGAGTACCGTACTCCAGTGCACATTGCTGGCATCTGTCTCAAGAATTAAATCATTTTCTTCACTAGGTAAATTAAGAATAGGAAGATTTTTACACATCTTTTTAAGGTTTTGACCAACCTTTGAATCATTAGGGGTCCATGTCTAACTTAATTTTTGTTGAGTTTCTGCTGCAATGGCTTTCTCAGTTTAGCTAGATTTTTAATGAAATTTGAAGTATAGGTAAGACATCTAAGAAACCTTTCTAACTGCTTCATATCTTCAATCTTTTCAGGAAAAATTTCTATTTTTTCAGAATATGCTTTTATAGAATGATTTGTCCAGTTTTTATTTCTAGACCTAAAAACTCAATCTCTTGTTTAGCATAAATGCACTTGTTCTTACCAAGTATAATACCATGATCAATGCATATTTGGATAACAGCTGAGGCATCATCTTTGTGCTATTCTATGGTTTTAGTAAAGACAAGGATATCATTGATGTAAACTAAACAACAGTGATTAAGGTATTTGAAGATGTTATCCATTCTTCTTTAGAATATTTGAGGTGCATTCTTTAGACCAAATGACTTTACTATCCACTGATAATGTCCTTGAGGAGCACTAAACGCAGTTAAAAGAGTGCTTTCTTCATCCATTTTTGTCTACTATTGTCCGCTTTTTTAATCCATTTTCGAAAATCAAGAGGCTCCTTGAATTCTATTAAAAAAGACTGTTTTATTAGGAATATAATAACCTTCAAAGATAATTTATCGTTAAGTTTTTTTGTAATTGATCACCATTCTTGCTTTTTCCTTTTTTCTTCAGCATGATTTCTCATTATGAAAGCGGAACCGGTATGAGAACTCTTGCTATTCCTAATTAATCCTTCATCCAAAAGTTCCTTGATTTGTTTATCAAATTCCTAGATATTTTGATGTGTATACACCATTTATTTAACTCGAATAATAGTATTAGGATTTAACAAAGTAATTAATTTTTTCAAATGTCCTATCTTTGTCCCAAAATTTTAGTGAATTATTAGAGTAGAGTTCTTTATATAGTAGCTCTTGTTGTTAGTAATTTTCTCCTCAATAGATAACTTAAGTAATGAGATTGTTACTGCTATCTTACATTCTGCAGGCATTACCTTCTCACCATGCTGGCTACGTGTAAACTTTATTTTTTGATGAGTGTAAGCCTTACTTAATTTTTCATATTGAGTGACCCTTAATTGTAAATATTATTTGGTTTATGGTATGTGTGCGTAGAGAATATAGTCTCTGAAAATTATTTTGAATAATTATATTATGAGAGGGTTGATCAGTAGCTCATAGAATTGGTATAATGCATTAGACTCCTCCTATTTCTATGGAGAACCCTTCTTTTGCCTTGTTATGACTCATAATGCTATTATCAGCTATCCTTATTTATAAAGGATTCTTGGTTTTCCCCCCATAAATTCAAGAAATAATACTCTTTTTAAATAATGCTCGTTTTCCAAAGCACATAGAACAACCGCTATCTGTGTGGGCACATAATTCATATTATTATACCCCTCTAACATACCTTTATTAGGATATAGATGCTATCAAGACTTGCATTGGTAGCTTCATAACATATTTCCATAGTCATGTTCTTAACTAATTCATCTTTATAAATTGGCTCACTAACAATTCTAGTTTTATAGCCAATGACTTTTCTATCTTTGTTATGCTTAATGAAATTTTCCCAATTAATGAGATTAACTTCTCCAGCATCATACTCACAGTCTTTTATTTTTGGATATTCTTCCATTATTTCACACATGTATTTTCTTTTTAATTGAAAAATAGACTTTTTTATAGATCATATCTTTCTGAATTATTAGAAGGATCCAATCTCCTTTGACTTCTTCGTTCTCATTGTCTGTAACAAACTCTTCTTCTTGAAGATCACTAAGACTAACCGGGGTACTTTCCATCATCTGACTGGTCTCTTCATAATCACTCTCTTCATATTCTTCTTCCAGTATAATCTCAACAATTCCTTTGTTGTTATTTAGGGTTAGGTCTAGTGCCTCTTCCTCACTTAGCTCAAAGTAATCTAGGCTTCCTAGAGTTTCAATCAACTTATTATTCTTCCTATTTTTGCATTCATTAGCATAATATCCTACTTCTCCATATGCCAGCATTTGTAGTTATTTTTCCCTGTAGCACAATAAGATGCTTTCCTTTAAAATCTGCATTTTTTAGGGTTTGGTTTGTTAAAATATTTTCTTGTATATTTCTCTCCCCTTTGCTTATTAAAGCTCTTTTTCTTATAAAAGTTTCCTTTTCTTATCCTTTCAGGTTCCTTTCCTCATTGGTGAGGTGAATCCCAACAAGCTAACAATTGCTTCTTAATTTCTTTTGCTTTTGGAGATCAAGACATTGATCATTGACCGATTTTCTTAAACAAGAGATTCTCGAACCAAGGGAATTAATGACATCCGCTCTTTCAAACCATGCAATGTATTTTTCATTAATTATAGAATTTATCAGATATGAGAATTTGTCATAGAACATACCAAGATTAGTTTCGTTATGCCCACTTTTGTAGTAATATTGACTTAATTCAACAATATAACTCTCTAGATATCTCATATCTCATAACTCTATATTGTTAATCTTTCTTTGCCATTCTCTTATTTTTTTTCCCCTCAAAATCAAGTTTACGTCCGATAAACTCAGTTTTGATTTCCTTACATATATTTTTTTAACATTGTAGCTGGTGTTTCTATCATTCTTCATGCATTTTTACTATCTTCATTAGTAAATCATATCAGTCAGGTACAGTGCCAAAAAAACTATGCTCAATGTAGTTCAAGAAGTTTCCTGCAGTCCATGTGGTATTTAAATTTAAAACACTACTCATTTCTCTTTTGCAGTGCTCAAATATTTCTTCTCTATTACGAGCTCCATCAATATTTAAGATATATCCAGTTTGGCTAACTAGGCTAAGGCCAATTTCTTCAAAGGTCGTAGTTTTCCATAGGACAAATCCAAAAGAAAAATTAGTTGTACATTCTACTCGAACGTACCTAAGCCTCATAAAATGGATATTTCTTCTAGAAGGTTCATCAAATTCCTCAAGTTTAGGAACTCCATTGTTAACTAGATTGGACTCAATTTCATTTGTGTTAAATTCTTCTCTAATCTCGCTAATCTCATCATCAAATACTATTTTACCATATTTGTTATCCAGTTTCTTTCTAATTTCTTCTAAAGGTACCTCATTAAGATCTTCTAGCTTAGGTTTATCTGCTGATATATTTCTTCTTCTAATTGAACATTAATGTCTTTTCATTATCATCAGATAATACATCCTATTTATCAATGAACGTGCCCATGATCATGTTTAATTCTTCTAGATTTTGTTCTTTTTCAAACATACTTTGTAGTTATTTAAGATTACACTACTTATACTCCATCCTATTCTTCTTTCTCAGCCTTTTCAGATGATTTTTCAGTTGATTTTTCTCCCACATTTTTTTGAATTTTTATATCATGCAAAGGAAATGGATTTTTATTTTTTGGGTTTTAGAAAGGATACTTATGCTAAAAGGAAGTAATTGACGTGTTATTGAAGTGGTTCCCTGTGGTGAGTGAACAATATATGAATAATTAGGAGCACAAAACTAGATGATGATTCTAGCATTAAACACAATTAATTAGCTTAATAATCTTAATTAGTTTTTGTCACATGACTATGATACTAGTTGAAATAGGGCTTTGAGTAGCATCTGTGAGTAGAAAACTACATGTACAAAATTAAATTTTTCAAAAGTAAGTTTTTAAGGATTGGGGTTAAAAATGAAAAATTTTAAAACCTTAGGGTGCTTTTTGTAATTTAACAAGTTATTTTGGCAGGTTAGGTTCCAAAAACTATTTGCACCAAAGTTAAATGGACTAGAAAATTGTTTCTAAATATGTGGATTCAGAAAATTATCTACGCTAAACCTTGTTGTCTGTAATAGAATTTATCTGACCATACATGTAGTGTGCCTTTGTAATTTTGCTTTTTTTGAATTTCCCTTTTTTTAAGACCCCCCCTTTTCCATTTGCTTCAAGAGCATAGAATTCATATGAATTGAAACTTATCTTCAGCTCAATAAAATTGTCAATACCCCCTTTTTATTTAGGCCCGGTCGATATTTTCCCTTAATAAGCCCCTTTGTTTGTATTTTTTTCAATGCTTCATGTGACTATTTAGGGATGACTTGATTAAACCAATTTATGATTGGTCTTTTGAATTTTTTTCAATTTTTTTTTTTTGAGAGCATAAATTAATACTTCTCTTTTCCCCCTTTTTTGAGGGAGCTGTCGAATTGACTACTTTCCTAATAACATCGGGAAGTGGGGTTAACGTTTCAGATAAGAAATCATTTCTCCTTGTAGTTTTGATTTTTCGTAGGAGGCTCCTTCTCTTAATTTAGTTGGGGTCGACTTGGGTTTTTTCCCTCTAGCCACGAGTCTTCTAATTGGATCGTGAATAGAGGTCGACTTTTAAGATGAAAAATTGTTTCTCCCGGTGGATTCAATTCTTTGGAGGAGACTCCCTCATTTAATCTTTTTAGTGTTGACTTGTCTTTCTTCATTCAACATATTGCATTTTATGGACTCATCCTCAAATCCCAAGAAGCCAATTGTCACACTCCTAGACAAAGAAGATGATCCAATTGAAGAAGACGTAATTCTTTGGGTAGCTATGCCAACATCCTACACCCCTACTGTCCGAGCACTCTTTACTTCACAGCTGCTATGCATACACATGCTGGAGTGTCACCCATGATATACAAAGTTCAGACAGAGTCATCTCATCTTTGAGAGTCTTAAAATTCAGCTCACCATTATTTGCATCTTCAATCCTTTCTTAAGAAACAGCACCCTTACTCTGTCATCGCATCATGGATGGGACACTGTCCTAAGGGCAATTTCTTTCCATGCTTCTCTGATAACTTCTTCATACCATTATACTAGTAATGGCTTAAAGACTTTCTTGGCTACAATAGAGAGAGACTTATCGAATGGAGGCACTACAATGGACTATACTCATTTTTATTCTCCTATGACATGAGTCACACCATTTTCAAAGAATTCTGCAAACCGTGATGCCATACTACCAGTACCTTTTACACAGAAAGCAATGATATGTTAATCTCTTTATGGGACATGTGGATTATAGGTGGGCTTCCAGGTGATGGTGCTTACTAAAAAGAAGTCATTCTATCTGCAAGAGAACTCTTCTCTTTGGGACAAGGAGATAATAAGATTCCCAAGACTTGCTCCTTCCTCTTCTCTGCATTCCACAGACTATGCCAAGATGTCAATGATATTATTTAGCTTCCTACTCCTACTTCTAAATGGATACTCTTCTAGTTCCATGGGGGATAGATTTACACAACCCCTCCTAACCATGATAATAAAAAGTCGGTAAAGGCTTCAACACATACTTCTTGTCGATCCAGCCTAATTGCCCCTCGCTCATCGTGAACTATAAGGGACAAAAATGTGATGCTCACCATTCTTGATGCCTTAGTCGAAGAAACCTATGTTGCTGCCTTTATTTCTTATTGGTTGTGGTCTTTTATACTACCAACTAAAGCAGTGTGCTTTATTTGGCTAAGTGTATTTGTAGCTGCTGGCAAATTTGCTCATAGGGAATTTGTAAACCTAACCATTCCTACCTAGACCAGCATCCACCGAGGGTTAAATAGGATTTCTATGGCTCAGAGCTTGAACAAGTTGGAAGTTATTTTCCCTATTCACCATGTTTATGGATGGTTAGGGACATACTTCAAAATTTATTTTCATCATCCCCATCATCAGCATGTATAGTCATCCTAAGATGATTAGGTTCTTGGCTAAAAAAAGGAATTGGACCCTTAACCCATAAGAAGCTCGAAAGCTATTGAACTACAAGGATCCATCTGTCATGTACTCCAATGCTCTGACGAAGGATACATCAATGACTTCAATTGACAGCCAGAGTTTATCCCTATGTCGAAGAACATATTTAATTTTTCTTTACTTTGATTGTGTCAAGGAAGAACAACTGTGATTCACCGTGCTTCCCCTACAAGTTTGGATGATAGTTTGGCTTTTGTCAAGATGTGCTAAGTGAGCTACAATTGAATGTTCAGAAGGGCACCTTATAGGATGTAACTCACTATTAGTTTAACGTAACAGAACATATAACAAAGTCTAGCGTAACAATTCTTGCTTCCCTAGATAAGACGTCTATGCTGGTCAACATGACATATGCTAGCTGGTGATAATCTACACGGGGCGATCTTTTTTCTGAAGGCCTGAACAAACTAGAGGTGAGATTGTGCAACCACGAAGAGCTGCCAAAGTAAGAGTTGCTGATGATGCCTCTGCCTTAGTTGTGACTTCTGAAAAAAATAAGTGCACATAAGGCAACCATACAACAGAGTAATGAGCATGCCCTATCTCCAATTGAGCTTAGAAAAGAAGGAGGTGATAGTTACTCGCTGGGACCAGACATATCTCCTCTGAGAAGTAGGACTTGCTCTCCTAGAAAAGAGAAGATTAAGGCCTTAAGAGACTTACGTATAGGTCCTTTGCCAGTGGAACAAAGAATTTGTCAGGCTCAAGGAGTAAATTGGGCAACTAAACTGCCTAACTCCAAGGTAAATTCAATAGTGAAACGAACTTACTAAAATCAAAAGAGCAAAGCAAAGGGAGTGTATCTTGTTATCTTGCCCCCTTTCCTCTTTTTCCTCCTTTCTTTGCTGATGTAATCTACCTCTTAATGTATGAACATACTATTGTAGCAAGAGATAGACTTAAGGATGCATGTGGTGACAACAGCAGTGAAGCCACCTTGAATACAACTACTACTAATTCATCTGAGGATGATTTCATCGATATCATGCCCTCACCTCTGAAAAAAGCATAGTGCTGTCAGCCTCTTACTCCTTCTGTTTCAACCTACTTCCCTGGCAGAATTGCTTCTAGTGTGTTTAATAATCCAGCCCTGAGTGTGAAGCAACTTTTTTAGCAGCAGTTGAAAAAGTTCACCCCAAAGATAGAAGATGACATTGTAAACATCCGCTAAAAAGTTGGGCAGATTTATGAAATCATATCGTCTTTCCAGACAAAATATTTAAGATTAAAAAATACTATTACAGCATATTAAATGAAGCCAGGGAGTACCTGAAGCTGAAAGCCTAACTAGAAGGTCGGACCCCTTGTAACGCCCCGACCCCCACCTGCGCTAGGACAATTACTAAGAACGGCTTTAAGGATCATCGACTAACCAAATAAATCACCACAAGCCTTTCTAGCATGCTTTATTATTGCTCACATGCTGCCTGAAAAACTGCTCAGGAGGTCACTCATCATAAGATTTCTCCACAGCAAGTACGCTCGACTGTGAAGTTCTAAGAGTTGGCTTCCCGGAAAGGAAGGTGCACATTTGGTAATATAAGCAGTCGCTTTAATTCCTTTTAAACCACACTCGAGATGTTACAATCACCCCTACTTGAAGCACACAGCGTCCTTGTTATACCTCACTACCCAACCAACGTACAAGTCCTCTTGACTGGTGTTCTATCGTAATAACTTTTCCCTACTAGGTGACTTCCAATGGCCCTCCTATCCACTGGCGCGGGTTACAGTCGCGAGTTGGCTTTTATATCATCTGAAACGCCCTAAACCTTCTTAGGTTACAAAAGGTTACTAGCAATGACTTTGACGATCATTAACTAGCCTGATAAATCGCCAAAAGCTTTTTCGACCTGCTTTGTCCTTGCTCATACCCTACCTAGGAAACTTCCTAGGAGGTCACCCATCTTGAAATTTCTCCATCGCAAACACGCTTAACTGTGGACTTATTAAGAGTTAGATTCTCAAAAAGGAAGTTACATCTTTGGTGATACAAGTAGTCACTTCAAATTCTTTTCAAGTCACGCTTGGGGTGTTACAATCACTCCCACTTGAAGTGCACAATGTCCTCATTGTGCCTCACTAACTGACTGACTTATAAGTTCTCTTGATTGGCGGCTATCCTAGTATCTTTGCCATGCTATATGACTGCCCAGTGCTCTCTTGTCTGTTGGCGTAGCTCAAGTTCGCGAGTTGGCTCTGATACCATCTGTAATGCCCTGACCCCTTCCCGGGCCATTGGTAGTTAGCAAGAACAACTTCAAGAATTGTCGACTGGTTCTATAAATCACTACAAGCCTTTGTGGTACACTTTGTTTTTGCTCACATGTTGCCTGTGGAACTTCCCAGGAGGTGACCCATCATGAGATTTCTTAATATCAGCATGCTTAACTGTGAAGTTCTTAAGAGTGGACTTCTTGAAAAAGAAGAAGCACCTTTAGTTATGTAAGTAATTGCTTTAATTCCTTTCCGGCCACGTTAAGGGTCTGACAATGCTACCTAAGATGAGCTAAACAACTGAATAACCTTATTAAACAAACTCGGGGAGGCACACACTACAGTGAAAGAGGTTGGTGTATAGTTTGATGAAGCAACTACTGCTATCAGCCAAACTCATAAGCAACGGAAGTTACTTGAGGCTGATCTTGAATGAGCAAAAGCAAATAAGCTAAAATGGCAAGGAAAATTAGTAGAGATTAAGGCTTCCTTGAACAAACCCAAAGATGACGTATATCTTCTTCAAAGAGAGGTTGTTGATCTAGATATTGCCCTAAAGTTACCACAAAAGAAACAACTTAGGTTGAAGCGGCAAAGAAGCATGTCCAAGAACTTTTAGGCGCATTAGATGCCTAAAATATGTCTAGTGGCTTTGTCTTAGTTTTTTTTCAGTTCTTCTTTATTTATAATTTGTCATTTTTTGGGACTCTATATAGTTTTTGTTTTGAATTGACATTAATTATGCTGCAATAAGATGAACCTCTTAATTTCACGTTTATGTAAAAATATGTTGCAATAGAAAACAATCGAAGCGAACGAGCATCAACTAATTTTATTTATTCATTTTTTACAGCTGTACTTGGGGGATATGCCTAAGTTTCCTGCATCCCTAAAGGGAGTGCAACACCCTAAAGGATTAAGCCATATGTAGTTCAAAGATGTAACTTTTTTTAATTATTTTGCCCTTCATAATTTAGACTCTTGTAGCCCAAGAGTATTACAAAGGCATTTGACTTGAAAGAACGAGTAATTTAGGCTCTTACTCAGGAGTTGCACAAACATCATGCTTCAAGGATAGTAATGCTTTAAGAACTTACCATTTATGGGTCCCATGTGTACCTCATCAACATCAACTCTCTTATAGGCATCATTTGTGTAGACTTCTCTGATCACATAGGGGCCATCCAACTTAGAAGTGAACTTACTTCCAGTCTTGTGAGAGATGATGATCAACCTTTTTATTGCCAACATCTGGTCTCCAACTTAGAATGTACATGGCTAAACCTTTTTGTTAAAAGCCCTTGATAGACAAGCTTAATAGCATTACAACTTCTGCTGTGCATGAAGTCTTTTCTCATTAAGGGCCTCCAGCTCAGCTAAGCAAAGACTGTGATTTTGGTTTTCGTTAATCCTTCCTATATGTTGATATGAAATGATAGGGTTTGGAGCTCCAATGGTAGCACAACTTCAACTCCCCTAGTCTTTATGCCAATCCTATTTAGACTTAGTGGCAATAAAATATACTGGCATATGTTAGTAATTAGACTGTTGAAGAATGGCTTATCATTATCGGTGATGATGTACGTAGACACACCACATCCACAGATGATATGCATCCTTATAGAATTGACTACATTTTCTTTTTTGACCTCCTTTAGTAGAATTGCTTCTGCCCATTTGGAGAAGTAATCAGTGGCAGATAGGACGTAGGAGGGACAAGCAGATAATTTAGGTGTGATTGGTCCAATAACATCAAGCCCCTATGCCTCAAAAGCTAAGATGGGACCACAGGGTGGAGAGGTTTTGGAGGTTGATGTATGAACTTGGCATCGAACTGACAAGCATCACACATCTTTTCGTAATGTATGCAATCTTACAACATAGTGGGCTAATAGTAACCCATCCTCTTAATGCGACCATGTAGCGTAGGCCCTAATTAATGTGCTCTACACACATTTGAATGAGCTCTTTGCTATTACTTGCTTTGCTTCTTCCATATCCAGGCATCGTAACCAAAGGCCATGAAAAGAGCGTCAAGAGAGTGTTACATTGTAGTAAAGGAAGCGCGAAGCTCTCCACTATATTTCTATCTTATGCTTTGGGTCACTAGGGAGTTTCCTATGCTCTAAGTACTCAATTATCGATTGACACCAGCCTTCTGCATTTGTCTTGAGAACACTGATCCCATTGATGTCTTCCTTCGAGTCTTCATCATCAAGCAGAATGACCCGATTGCTACATACTGGGATAATGATATCTTCTTCTACCCAGAGCGCCAAACTGGCTACTAGGCTTGCAAGTGTGTATGCCATCTTGTTGGTACTGCTCAGCACATGCTCCAACTTAACTATGTCCAACTTGTCTAGTAATCTTAATGCGTGCTTGTGATACGAAACAAGGTCTTGTTTCTTAACTCGTATTTCTCAAGCAGTTGATTGATAAGCAACTATGAGTCACTGTATATGTTGAGTGTCTCTAGTCCCCATCTCAAAAGCCATCTGAGGACCTACGTTTAGCGCTTGGTACTTTGCCACATGATTAGAGCATAATTGAATAAGCGTAAATGAACATGGGAGGATGTGCTTTTTAGGAGAGTCAAAAACTAACCCTGCACCGGGGCCGTCTCATCTTATAACTCCATCGAAGTACATTTTCCTGGAGGGAGGATATCAATAAAGAACATATCTTCCTTTGTAACATCATCATTTAGCTCCCAATCAACAGGAATTAGATGATCAACTAAGAAATCTGCTAGTGCTGCCCCTTAACTGCTCTTTATGATACGTAGACAAGGTTGTACTGCTTTAAGATTACAGTCCATTGGCCTTGATAAGATGCACTTGATGGGGTCGACTTTAGAGACTACTTGCACTCTATAAGCTTACATGTAATGTTTGAGTTTTTAAATAACAAAGATAAGTGATAAAAAGATCTTTTCAGTGGGAGAGTATTTTAATTCAGCATCAACCAATGTAAAGACCAAAGTAGTATAGAGCAACTTCTTTTCCTTCCTCATTCTCTTGAATGTATAATACTTCTAGAGTTTTTCCTGAGCTCCAATGTAGAGTGTGAGAGGTTTGCCAGGAATTGGTGCCCTCAACACAGGAGCATTGGACAAACCTTTGGATATATGCCAAGTGACCTTAAAGTCCACAAACCTCTTGTAGATTCTTAGGCTTAGGCCTAGGCATACCTTTGGTTACTCTGATCTTGGATTGGTCGATCTAAATCCCCCTGAGGTGAACGATGAAACTTAAGAACTTTCCAAAGGTGACACAAAACGTGCACTTGAGTGGATTCATCTTCAATTGTCATCTCCGTAATCGCTCAAAGATCTGATGAAGATTGTGTATGTGATTCGCCCTATTTTTGAACTTGCCCATCAAATTGTCAGCATATCACTCGACTGTTTTATGAAGCATATCATCAAAAATGGTTTACATTGTCCTTTAGTAAGTTGTTCTTGCATTTTTTTGGACTGAAGGGCATTAGCTTATAACAAAAAATGCCTTTAGGAGTGCGGGAAGCTGTCACCTCTGAATCTTCTAGCGTTATCCGGATCTAATCATGTCCTGCAGTATAATCCATGAATGATAATACTTCATGTCCTGTGGTTGAGTCGATCATCAGCTTTCTGACTGGCAACGGGAAATCATCTTTTGGACAACCGTCGTTAAGATCCTGGAAGTCTACGCAAATACGAAGTTAGTCATTTTTATTACTGACATGCACAATATTTGCGATCCATGTTAGATGAATCCTGAATCTATGAGTTTGTTGATGCCTTTTCAATTTCAAATACTAACTCTGGGCAGAAATTTATTTGAGGTTACCTCTTAGGAAAAACACCCCTTTTGATGGACAGGCGGTGTACTGTAAATTTTGGGTCTAATCCAGGCATTTTTTTGTAGCTCCAGGAAACATTTCCTCATACCTTGACAGGAGATAAAGTACTTTTTTGCCTCTTCAGCTGTAAGTAATGACCTCTCACAGATGGGACAAGGCACATCGTTGGTTCCAAGATTCAACTCCTCCAAATCATTAATTGTAGCTTCCCCCTTGTCTTCGAGTGTCTCAGGAGTTTGTACCAGCTTTATCTCTGAGTCTGAGTTATCACATTCATAGATTGTGATATAATTGGAAGAAGCAACTTGGTCTTTCTTTGCCTCCTCATTAGGGTCAAAGCTTTTCGTTAACCTGTGAAGACCACTATATGCCTCTTTACTCTTAATGAGCTATTCGTTTTAACATCAAGAGTGTAGAAATGCTTTATACAAGAAGGGATAGATCTTTGAACTTCATTTATAACTCCTAAACAACTAAATGAGGAACTTTTCCCTTACTGAAGTTGTGAGTTTGAAGATTTTTCACCAATTTTGGTTCTGGTAAAAACTAAAGGATTTAGCTGGGAACTGTCTTTAATTCTGTTGAAAACAAAGATCTTGTAATCTTTTCTTTCCCTTATACAGGTGAATACTGATGGGCGTTTTTCCGAAGTGGATGATCATAGCCTATCAAACATAGAGGACTTTAGGTTAGGCTGAGTACTTTGATCTTCACTTTCATCTGCCTCTTGGCCTGAGATGTATTGAACCGCAGACTGCTTGTCCCTTCATCGCCTTGAGATTTTGACTGGTCATGGTGGCATGAAATCAAGTGCTACTTTAGAGATGTCTACGAAACTTCTTTGCTCTTAGATCCTTTTTTGAGCAACAATTTAGTAAAAATAATTAACATGCACAACGCAATTTTCTGACGTACAACAATGTACATTAGCTCATTTTGAGTACGACCCTATTTATGAGGATGGAATTCCTTAATTACGTCCCCTTCTCGGGAGGCCATCTTTTGATTCCGACTTATTCTATTTCAATTTGTTTGTCTTGTTTTGCATTCATAAGACTTTGTTCAATTTGGATCAACATTTATCATTTTTTTTATGCTGAATCACCCATACTCTAAACTTACATGCATCAGATAGTGATTGTAGAGGCACCTTCTAGGAAGGATACTACATGCACACATTCTTCATGTATGGGTCAAGGAAGGATAATTTATTTGATTTGGAATTTAGGTTGTGCTCAATTTTTTTTTTAATGAGCTGCCTATTTACCTCTTTTATAGATGATCAAACCAACCATAGTTCTTTTATTTTTATTTATTTTAATTTATATTTTATTTTGGCTAAGTTAAGAATTATTTCTTTGGGCCTACATAACTAACCACAATTTTGATTTACTTTTGGTGCTTGGATTTTGAAAATCATGACCAAGTTATTTTTTTAGCCATTTCATAATTTTATTTTACTAACTTAGCCTTTATTGGGGTCGGTCAATTAATTTTGTTCAACTTGCGACTGCACCCGATTATTTATGGCTTTCCTATGTACACTTAGTGGGATCAAATCGACGTAGTTTCAATCCAAAAATTATTTTTCGAGCTTGAACAACTTAGGAGGGGAAAAGCTTGTGAGGTCGACTATTTAGTTGGTTCAAGTTTGGCCCATTTTGTGGACTTGGAATTTGAGAAAGATTTGAATTTTTTAGGGGGTTGGATTTTGATTTATTTGGCTTATGTAAAAGTGATCAAGGGTCACAAAACTATAATTTTGTCTTGTATGAAAGATGCGAAAAGTAAATAAGGATTTTGGATCCATTTCGTAGCCTTGGAGATTTGAGGGGGGAATTGATTTACATACTTTCGAAGCTTGGCCTTGTCATTATTGGGGCAAATAAGATGTAAATGAGCTGAAATATTTTTTGCAAAGGACTTTAACTTAGATTTGGCCATTGTAACACTAGGTTGACATATTGATTGGCTCATGTATTTTGAACCCAACAACCAAAAAAATACCACTGACAAGATCAAATTATATCACAATACGATCAAATTCCATCATAATAAAAGCCTTTGGAGTTGAAATTGTTCCCCTATTTGTTTTAGCCATAATGCCATGTACATCCGAAGCTTCCTTTTTCTTTCCTTTTTTTTTTTTTTGGTTGAGGCAATTTGCTCGGAATTGAAACTTCTCATAATTTATGTCAACTTTCTCCTCTTATCTATTTTATTTATTTGGATTTTTATCCAAACTATATATGTATTTTTGAAGTTAATGGATAAATCGTGTCTTTACAAGGTAACGAAATCTCCAAAATGGAGTCCTATTCGGAATCAGCGATCTTTTATTGTTAGGTTTCGACTTTACAATTTATAAATGTCGCTCCTCCCTTTTATAGTCCCACTCCATCTTTCTTTTTAATTAGACTATTACTCCCGCACTTTGTTTTGAAGCCCGATAAAAGGCATGATAACATAAGAAAATTATCCATCATCATTTTTGCCTCATTCTTCATTTTTACTAAGGTGACCATGGCTCATCATCTTTATGGGACATCTCCCTCCTCTTCTCCTTGTTATGAGACTCACGCAGGGAAATTCAACAAAGTGAACTTGCTTTGCTTTTTATAATCACCTTGGCAATTACATGGGCAATTCCGGTTTCAATATTATTATACGCCGCTCAACTTTATCATTCATCTCAATCTGAGCACAATCTTTTTATCCTTTCCCCCACAATTTTAGCATTTTTTGAACAGCCTATTTCCACTTGATCTGGATTAAGTTGCTAAAGAATAGTATATTCGTTAAAAACAAAATATTTGATTTGCATTCATCGTGTTGATTTAGTAACTAAAGTGGATGCATGCATAGATAAATAATATGCTAAAATTATGTGGAGCAAAAATGGACGGTGGGATCAACTAATGTGTCAAAATTTTTTGCTCAGTTTATTTGATTTGCTGCCCAACTCAATCATCCCCTCTTATTTGAAGATGGGTAAGCCTTTTGCCTTCTTCAGCCAGACACAATCCTTAATTCAATTTGATGGGCTTATATCATGGATTAGAACATCTCCATGAGTATAAAATAGCGATACAGGTTCATCTTGAATCCCAAACAGAGAACCGTAAAACATATAATTTTCATCCTTTTCTTTTAATTGGGCCAATGAAAACTGAAATGCCAGTTCTTGAATCCTACAGGATACGAGACTTAGCAGAATTCATGGTTTTATTAGTCCTCCATGACTCGGGATCCGGCAGGATCCTTAAATTGATGGGTCTGGTAAGACCTAAGATTTTTTAAAAAAAGAATCAAATTTTGGTGATCCAAC
Organism: Carnegiea gigantea; assembly: GCA_029747015.1. Taxonomy (NCBI): domain Eukaryota; kingdom Viridiplantae; phylum Streptophyta; class Magnoliopsida; order Caryophyllales; family Cactaceae; genus Carnegiea; species Carnegiea gigantea. The sequence goes on from JAKOGI010001479.1 coordinate 26,588, forward strand.
AGGATTAGTTTCGCTGGAGGCCTGGGGTACTACTTCAGTTTTGTTCTCCATTCATCATCTTGATGACCCGTTTTTGATATTATAAGTTGCAAAAATGGCTCATTTTATCTTAGAATTGGCCGTGGGTAGGATGAACAAGAGATTAGACGTCAAGGAAATGAAGATCAATTTAACTCTATGGTCTAGTTACATTTCAATCCTCAATTTGAGCTTGTAAAGAATGATGGACTTATTACTTACTGCTTCTCTTCTTCTGAATCTTCTTTCTTTGTTTTTAGTTTCTTTACTGCCTTCTCTGCCTTTTTTTTTTTTGTATGCTCTCTTTTTCTTGTCCCCTCTATTTTTCATAATGAATGTGAACAGTTTTTTTTTAAAAAAAAAACAAGCCAGACCCATGTTGCAGTAAGTGGAGAAATTGGGGGGGGGGGAGGTGGTTACTTCCATAGTAACTTCCCCTTTTGACTTTGTCCAGATTCAAAGGACTTACAAATGCAAAGATGGGTTTATCAACCCATATGTTCAATGAACTCATCAACCATAATTTCATTTGCCGCCTTTGTCTTTTTTATTACAAAAAAACTTTTGGTCCTTAGTCTTGGTATATCTACTAGATCATGTGAGCACTTGCCTTCCTGCACCTTGGATTCCTTCTTTTTTTTTTATAGGAAAAGTGAATATGTAATGCTAAAATTTTTTTGTTTGATTTTAGGTCACCACTAATTGAGCATAAAAGAGTCTAATTTGTAAAGACCTCACTTTAATTTACATTTATAAAATATTAACTTCTTCACTTGCAATTAATTCATGTTAGATTTATAACTTACAAGTGCTAATTTTGACAAGTTTAAATTCATCAAAATTTGATGTTTAACAGTTGCCTCCCGTGCATTATTCGTTTAGAACCTTTGGTGACACGACGAATGCACGCATTCTATATGCTCCTTTGTCATTTATTAATTAGACTTGTTTTTTTTATTTGTAGATGATAATAAATGACTATGGACGGGACTCTTAGCAATTAAAGGGCTCCACTTCAAGATGGCCAAGAATGTGACTATGGGCCTTATTATCGGCGTTCAAGTTCCTTGCAAAGTCTTAATGTGATCCCTTCCTCCACCCTAACATCCATCTTGGTTAAGAAAGTTAGAGTCAAGTAATGGACACTTTGTTATCGTAGGAATGACAAGAAGAAATGTGTTGATGTAAGCAAGGATTGCGAGAACTACTTTCATGCCACTGTTCTTGAGAAGGTTAACGCTAAACATCGTGGGCAAGAAACATACCCTGCTGAGAAGGAATGTTACCTACCCTATACAGGTTTCTTACTAGAAGAAGGAATTGGGGGTTAACCTTCCAGTTTCGAGGTCGCTCAACTTTTATGATATGGGTGATGGAATGGACAAAACGAATACCCATTCATTTTGAAGAACCTTTGAAACAGGCTGGAATATTTGGTGCCATTGGCGTATCCCAATTTCTGTACCATTTTGAGACGAATGTATAGCAGATTTTTTATGAACTTTGGGGTCGATTAACTAATACCTTCATCATAGTGTAGGTGAAGTTGACATTTCACATCTTGATTTCGAGTGGATTAGAGGTTTACCCACTCTTAGAGCTACATATCAGGAATTTTCACCTCTAAACAAAGACTTGACTGATCATAATAAATATCCCGCTGCAGTTGTTAAGCTGTTTACGTATTCATACTGAGCTTTGCGAGCTCCATAAAGTAAAGCATATCTATTATGATATCTAGTTAGACCATTTTTATAGAGAATACTTGGTCTACTTTGCATATGGGGAACAAATGAATTCTAAAAAAGAGAAATTTGCAACAAAGAAAAGGAGTCCCATTTGCATTTCCCGCCAAGAACGAATAGCAAACTTTAGTGTCACAACTGAGGGTGAACTCGCTGCTTTCTCAGGCTTTTGGTTGGGTCGCTTTGTCTTACCTTATGGTAAGGAAGTCATAAGGCCAGAAACATTTGTAATGGCTACACTGATGTCTTCTGGGCAGTGAATTTCTTTAGCTCCGACGGTGCTTGGCTATATATATCACGGCTCAAGAGAGACAGCAACTCATCTAGATCATCCTGGTGAAGCTAACGTAATTTTTCCTAGCCATTATGTAATAGGTTGGTTAGCGGAGTTATTTCCATGTTTATATCATCGTTGCCAAGATAGTGACTGTTCGACTGACTCCCCCCTATTTGTTATGCTAGATTGCTGGGTAGCAAACTTTCCTTACCCCAGGCTAGACATTTTTTTAGGGATAGAAGATATCTTTCTCTCAGAGCTAGCTCTTATCATGAGGACTCTCGCAAAGGCCGAGATGTGATTGATATGGGGTTACTAGATGAGGATTTTAAATTTCTTTTGTCTATTTGGTCCTCTGTACTTCCTATAAGCGTTGGAGCCAAATTGCTTTTGGAGGCCTATTATCCCAACCGATCGACTTGTTCACTAATTTGGATTCGATCAAGGGGTTCCATCTAATCACTTAAGCTTTATCAGAGCCCTATGATAATAGAGGAGTAGAATGGAGCTTCCACAAGCCCATGCTAAACTTCAAGGTGAGATACTGGGGCTAAGTTCTATATTCCTCCTTGCTATTATGAAGGAGTCTATTCTTGGGATTATTGTAGCTAGTGGACCAAAATCAGCAGCACTCCTTATTTAAGTTAGTTAGTTGAAAAGGTTCACCAGACTACAACGAATAAGAAAGAGCTTTTAACGGAAACTATTTACATTATTGATCACCTATGCCTTTTCTGTAAGTTTGTTCCTGCAACTGTTGAAATTTCGGGAGTTATGGGTGACAGTTGTGCCAAGGAGAAACCTTCACTATCGTCCTCTGAAAAAGGAAAAACCAAGGTTTCTGGAGGAAATGAAAGGCCACAGAAAAGGAAGAATAAAAGGACTCTAACAATCAATTACCTAGCATGGCAAATTCTCGTAGTCAATCACCCATCGAGAAAAACTTTAAAAGGCTCATTATGGGTGCCCCATCATTCTGATGATTCTAATATGGGAGATGACACAAGAATTAAAGATTTGTCTATCGCAGACTCGGACACTTTTACTAAACAGCGAACTTTGAATGAACAAGATATCCCTATAGAAAAAATAGAAGTACCCCTACATAAAGCACCTCTTGTTGCAGCAGAGCACCTTGATGTAGTAGTAACTGCTGTCATTCCTATGTCTGACACTTCTGATGACTTGGTTGAAGCCATACCTATTCAAAACATCCCTACTTCTTAGTGAGTCTTTTTTGCAACTTGAAGGAAGATTGGGTTCGAGAGATCATTATCAAAGGAGTGGAGGTGATCTTGGTATTATTTCTGATCATGACTCTTCCAGGGACTTCTTAGCTAGTAGAGCACGAGTTCTTAATCCTTGAGTGCACTTTGCTTTATGGTTGACACCTATAAGCTCAGTACAATAGAGATTTATTGGCTTTCCTTCAAGATAGAGTAGATATTTGGCATAGTTGAGGCCATTGTAAAGATAAAAAAATTAGTGGATGTTGACCGGGTTAAAGCTTTATTTGCTCAAGATCTCACTTGTTCTTCTGAAATTGCTCATATTAAAGTCAGCTCAATAACCTGTCTAGTGAAACTTTAAAACTTAAGGTTAAGCAGTAGGGGATTCTGAGGGAGGAGGAGCCGATTTATAAATGCTAGAGGATTTGACCATCCAGTAGCAAAGTTTAATTGAGGCATAGAGCAAGCTAAAATTCTCTTTATATTCAAAGAAAAGGCAAGCAGAACATTTAAAGGGGGACTTGATTGAAGCTAGATTTTCCCAGCTGCAGGGTCTAAAAAAGAATAAGGATTATCTCAAGAATTTCATCGACTTTGTAACCTCCTTTGATAATGTTTAGATTTTGTTTTGTTTTGTTTAGTTCTTATACATTTATATCTCTAGCCTTCGGTCCATTTTGTACTGTATAATTTATACAATTGCAACAAAGCCTAAATGTCTCTTCCTTTTTCTCTTTACCTCCCTCCCTTTTTTTCTTTTTTTTAAAATCACTTTCTCCCCCTTTTTTAATAAATAATAATGAAAACCAAAATAGTTACACAACAAAGAGTAATTAGTAAATGATTCTTGCTATGAATATCACATGACCACCTGATGCATCACATGAATCTAAAATTTTCCACTTATAGGGGAAAAAGGAATTTATTTATTTTTAATGACATGTTACATGATGTACCTTTGAGTCCAATGTATTTCTAATGTGCTAATTGATTTGAATGATTGCTTGTTATGTGAGTGGAATAAGTCGATGGAATGAAAAAGTGGTATATGTGTTAGAATATGAGCTACACAACTTGTACTCTCATAAGGAAGCTAAGTGTTAGCTCAATGAGCGATTGTCTTCGTGCATGCACCTTTTGTCATTTAATTGAAAGCCTAAAGCATGCTTGGTTTTGGACTAAGAAGATAGGAAATATTTTAACTCCAGGGTCATTCTTTGCCCTTTAGTATGATTTGCACCTCAGGCCCTATAATGGAGTGAGTAGACGTACCTAAAGTTTGGTGTAGAGAGAGAGAGAGAGAGAGAGAGAGAGAGAGAGAGAGAGAGAGAGAGAGAGAGAGAGAGCTAGAAATAGTTAAACTGTTTCCCATTTTCTTTTCAAAACCTAAAGACTTTGAAAATTTAAAGACATTTCTAATTACTGGGTTAAGTTTTGTTTGCGCATCTAAAGTTCTACATTCGCTGTGCATTAATGTTTCAGTATAGTTATATGAGCGCGTGTTTCTATGTGTAACCACATGTTTTTGCGTATTTACATGCCAATATATAATGTTGCTGGATGTGTCAATGATGAACAACTAGCAAGTGCTTGTCATGGCTAAAAGTCCCATCGGATGGTACCTTTTTTATGTAAACTCTCAATTATTTAAGGAAAATAGGTGAAGCTTTTATATACATGCATGCAAATTCGGAAGATAAACAGAGTCTTGTTGATTGTTGCATAAGTCTTATTTCGAGCATCCCACATGCTTGCCAGCGTTATTTATGTGTGGCTGTGATGTAGACTTGTCTATAGGGATAATATTTCCTGCTTCCCATCATGCAACTACTATTACTCACGAATCAACTACGTAATATGGTTATTGTCGTACGGAATGTTATTTTTGTTGTGGGATTAGTAGCGCCATGGTCATATCAAACCCCAATACACCTAGAAAGGATACAAAAGGAAGAATCGGATAGGCTTTGGAATTATCACACCATGTGTGTCACCTCCTGTGGTGATGAGCTATATCTTTCTAGCGCCCTCTTAAGCATTAACACCAAGTGCAGAAGCCGAAATGCTCCATAGTGGAAGATAGAACCTCTCCTTTAGACTACGAGCTTTTAAGACTCATACGATCACCTTATGAGACAAATGTATCTCGTAAAACCTCAACGCATGTTCATAAGGCCCCTAATGCCACTGTCTTTATGCCTAAACCATTGTTAGCTAGCCGATGGCTAGCTTCTGATAATTTTGGATAAACCTCAAGGCATACCTTTAATCCTAGGTTACAAATGAGAGTTGCACTTATGTACACTCATTTGGATGTCCACCGATTGGAAAATACTACAAACTTGTGTGTTTTAAAGTATAACTATGGCATTGTGCGCAATGTAAGGGCCATGGAAGCTTAGGTTGTTGCTTAGATTCATTATGCATGATTATTTATATGTTTTATAAATGAATAGTATAATAAATGCACTTATTGGTGTTTGCTTGGCTTAAGTTGGTTAGGCATGTCGCTAAATTAGCTAAACGATTTAATTTATGCAAATTGTTACACACTATGATCTCTGAGTCATCATTTGTATTTCATGAACTCTTTAATTTCATGTTATAGCTTGAATAACTGTATATACATGTGTTAATTCCTGATGTGACAACTATAGAAGTTACGTTCGTATATTCTTGCCCTTGTGTTCTGTGCTTTATCGGATGGCATACTAGTATACCTATTCTTATAGTTGAATTCTTAACTCAAAGGCTTATAGTGAGTGTGTGTAAAGTAAGCTTTCATATGACCCAAATGAACCCCCTGGCATGATATAACTAAGCTATATTATACCATGTTTTGTGCTATAAGTGTCATGTACTTCATGGTGATTTTTATAGGAAATTCTGAGAGTTATGCTATGTTAGCTATTATGCTTGCGACCATTTCTATTTCACTATATCATGGTTATTGTACTTAGTCTTACCTCCATTCTGGATGCCTTGTTATTGGATCATCATACTATCATTTTGCATACTATCACTGCTATTCTCTGAACCTAATGGAACATTTACATGACTATGAACATATTATGCTATGTGCATGTTCTTTGATTTAAAAATAATTAGTTCCATATGATTATCTAAGGAAGAGCCTGTAATAATTGAGCTATTCTAGCTACCTAGGTTGCTCTTGTTCCTTAAACCATGTGCTCTACTGAGAAACCCTTTGTTGTTAGTAAGGGATGTTAACCTAGGAGCTCTAAATAACATACTCAATAGACTTCCTTCCCAATAAAAACTACCAGTCTTCTGGAGGTAATTCCAGACAAAACCACCTCATCTTGGTAGTTAAACTCTCATGGAATGGCAGTTAGCTTATATTACGGCATTGCTTGGCAGGTGGATTGTGTGTCAAACCTATCCTAACCTAGAAACCAATTTTGTTGTGTCTCTTAAATAGCCTGTACAGCCTGTGTACAGGCCTATACTGAACTTCCATTGCTCATCGACCCACATTATTATTATATAGCTTTTCCAAGTTGTTTACTTCCATGACAATTGGTAGTTGCACACCATCCTCTTATGAGATGCTTGTTATACACATGTTAGATTGATTCATGTTGCTCATGATTCTTAGGCTTGCGAATGCTAAGTTGTTGATTCTATGCGATATCATTGTACTAAAGTGATGCTAAGTAATGCTATGTGATGCCCTTATTATTCTAGTGTGTTATAGAAGAATCCAGGTTAACTAACTTGATTCTAGAAGTGATTTGATGTCATATTTTAGAATGAACTTGAATCAATTGACTACTTGTATGTGACATTGATTTGTTATGGCTTAGTTGTCATGCCCTTAGATGCCAACTCGTAGCGACGCATATCCATAAAGTAATTGGTCACTACACAGGTAGTGTTTATATATGAGATTGAAGGTCGATGTTCATTTTTAAAATAAGTTTCGACATGGTTATCCATGTCAACTTATTTGCCCTTGTTCTATGCGATTTGACCTCATTGTCTTAATAGAGTGAGTAGACGCGTAAAGAGGATTGGTAAGGAGGAGACTAGATAACGTAAATTTCTTTCCTTGATTTGAAAGTTATATTTCATTGTGAAGTGAAAAATTGAATTCTCTTATTGATTTTGTGTAGTTTGTGCCATATGTACATGAACCTTATGTTTTACTGTGCCTACTGTGCCTAGAACTTGGAATTTCGATGACGAAATTCTGTTTGGGGAGGGGGGAATGTAATAGCCAAGAATTTTAAGGGCGAGTTAACTGTTTGGATTAACATTTTTATTAGTTATGTTTTATTTTATTCGCTATATGTGGCTAATATTGTGTGTTAATTAAGTACACGATATTTTGTGAACTAGTTCTGAAATTTTCTCGATTATTAGGTGGTTGTGCGGATTAGAAAAAATGGTTCAGAACTTAGTTGATGTACTATTAGCAAGATCAGATGGAGTTTTCGGCTATGGGAACCAATTAGGCTTTGGCTATTTAGGTCTAAGACTCATTTAGCTATAAAAAAATAAAAAATAAAAAACACAAAAAATTGAAATTAACAAAAAAGGGGCTAGAGCCCCTTTCTTTGGCGAAACAAAAGCAAGAGGAGGGGCCTCCTTGGCATCCCTGCCTTCATCAACCGAGAGAGAGAGAGAGAGAGAGAGCTCCAGCAAGTGAGGTGGCCTCCGTTAGTAGTGACCACCCCACAGTGGCTGGGTGCCACTAGCTCATATGCGCAAACAGCGCAGGAGAGAGGAGCTGCGAAGGGCTAGAGTCGCGGGGGTTGCCCGTCAATGCAACGGCCATTCTGACTGTTCGACGGTGCCAGTTTGGGGGTGGAGCAATGGGCAGTGCATCCGGAGCAAATGAACGAATGAAAACCACGTCGAGCCAACCCAAAACCAAAACCTAAAATGGGTCCATTTAGCTTAGGGGCGAGGTATGTGGTCTCAATTTCCTAATCTATTAGTAATTTAGCAAGATTTGACATTTGAATTATTAAACTGATTGTTTGTGATTTCATTGAGTTCATTGAATATGGTTCGTTAGTTGAATTGATTTGGCTTGATTGATCGAGTGAGTTGGTTCAATTTTGGTGATAAATCTGATTGTGTGAGAATTGTGAGGGGGACACAAACATATGACATGGCTATATGGAATGATTCAGAGATGAAATTGAGTTAATTTTAAGGACTCTTATGGACGATGCTGTGAGGAAGGAGCTCGGATTGAGTGAGAATTAGCAAGCTTGTGAAATGTGTTTGTATGTGTATGTTGTACAAATCTGCTAAACTGATATAATTATGTAGTAGCTTACTGGCCATTAAATTCACTAATACTATTAAGGGCCATTACACATGTGCCTTGTAGCTTAGAGTGGGTTAAAAAGGACTGAAAAATCAGCTGGATGGCTCACGAATCACTTTGATAGTGAACCATATTTGTGAACTATGCGGCGGCTTACTTGTCTTGACATACCCTTGTTGAACACCCTTGCTTGTTGGTCGCATTTCGTGCTCTAGTACTAGTAGCACCTATAGTAGGGATAATGATTAGGCCACTAAACTATTCAAGTGAAAGATTTAGCTGAATTATGTAGTGGGTTAAACCAATAATCTGGAAAACTTAAACTTGGCAAGATATTATTTTAAAAGTGCAAACTTGCCTTAGACCCTTCATTTCGTACGAAATTAAAATGAGTTCGGAAAATGAAAGTGAATGACGAGTTCACTGAACCAAATTGCTGAGTGCCTTTAAGTGAAACTAATTATGCATAAGTTGCAAATTAGTAGCTCCTAAAAACGTGTTTTAAGATTCCCTCCTCTTAAAAGTGAATTGATAATTGGTCGTTAACCCGCTTCCAAGCATACTTTGCCAAAATGAGTGGCTATATGCCTTTCATAAGTCAACTTGATTTTATTAAGGCACTTTAGTCTTCCTGAAAATGGAAAGGGATTGTAGTGATACAATCAGAATTTCGATGCAAAATGTGTTGAAAGTGAGATGCATATGAAATATTTTGGGTTGAAAGGATAGTGCTAGTGAATTCCTAGGGAGCAGATCAAGAACCGCAAATCCTATAGGACCCTAAGGAGGGCAAGACATAAGTTTTAGGGAGCAAACCTGGTAAGCGAGAACTCTAATTCCTAGGGAGCAAACCCAAGACGAGGAACCCTAGAAGACTCTGAGGAGGGAAGAATACAAGGTTAGGGAGCAGACCTGTATGCGGGAACCCTAATTCCTAGGGAGCAGACCCAAAAGTGGGAACCATAGAAGATCCTGACAAGGATAAATACTCACTGATTATGAGAGACCTTTGAGATATCATGAGTCGTGATTTATGATTTCTTAATCATTATGTGTTGAAAAATTCTTGTTCATGGATTATGCTGATGTAAACATTTGAATGGTGTATGAACTCTTTAAAAGAGCTTTGCTAGATTCCAAATGACTTTCTTATAAATAACGACTATTTTGTAAGTGCTTACTTGTTTTAAGCGAAGGTTCTTGTCCTTTAATTTGTGAAATTCTATTTTCTTACTAAAAGAACTCCAGCTGGCAACTCTAACTGAACTCTAGGGTGCTAGTGCTTATATAAGAACCGAACGACCTATTGTCCTCAATTCCTAGGTCTTAGCATGAGTCATCTTGATATTGAGACATGCACATCCATTAGGAAATTTGAAGTAAGTGCATGGTGTGGCTGTCGTTGCTTAGGTACGAGGCTTATAGGCTAGGCTAAGCAAAGCTTTTGTGCGTTGAACTAACAAGGAAAAGTGATGCCATTAAAATTTGGATGTCATTAAGAGATTGTTAGAAATGGATGACGTTGTTTTATTTAATATGCGATATTAAATATCAGTTTGTGTATAAATGCCACTTAAAGCATTGTATGCAATGGTTTCATTTTCTTAGGGTTGAAAATCACTCACTGAGCATATGATAGCTCATCCCTCTATATTTCCCTTTTTCCCAGGTCCTCGATGTGACAATATGTAGGCCATATTGAAACCTTCCTTTTGCTTTGCAAAAGGAGCTATACATATATACATACACATATTATGAGTCAAATGATGTACAGTGATGTATTTTTAAGTCTTGAGCATATGTAAGTTAATTACAGTTGTTCATATATTGCATACAGAACAGCAGTCGCTCTGAACAGCCATGTGGGCCAACCATCTGAATAGTCGATCATTTAGTTTAGTTGGAGTTAATTATTTTTGGGATGCAAACCCCAGTGCTCCGAATGTGTGATCCGTCGAGCTATATCTTTTATTTCTTTTTTTTTATTGGACTTTATACTTGGTCTACTCTAGGCATGTGGCCCACAGAGTTGTGTTCTCCAGTGTGCAGTCGTTGAGCTAGTTTGGATATGTCTTTTATGCGTTGTTATTTTAGGAAAATAATGCAAGGCTTTAAGCTTAGGTTATATCAGTTTTTAGGCGAAGCTCTGTCTGTTTTGCTCCAAAATTTTAGAAGCCAATAACATCGACAACCCTAGGTGATAGAGGTGTTACAGATTGTATCCGAGGAAGGTCCTGTGACCACAGGCTACGACCTGAGTTTTGTATTTCATATAGTTATCTAAGCACATCTTGACTAATGATATTTATACGGTGTACCTTTGACTGCAATGTGTTCCTAGTGTGCTAATTGATTTGACGGATTGCTTGTTATGTGATTGGAATAAGCTGATGGAATAAGCAAATGAGCTATGTGTTAGAATATAAGCTAAACAACTTGTACTCTCACGAGTAAGCTAAGTGGTTGTGCAGGCACCTTTGATGATTTAATTGAAAGTTTAAAGCACGCTTGGTTTTCGACTCAGAAGATAGGAAATGTTCTAACTCCAAGCTCATTCTTTACCCTCAAGTACAATTTGCTCCTCGGGCCCTATAATGGAGTGAGTAGATGTACCCAAAGTTTGGTAGAGAGCAGCTAGAAGGAGTTAAACTATTTCCCATTTTCTTTTGAAAACCTAAAGACTTTGAGAAGTTAAAAACATTTGTAATTGCTAGGTTAGGTCTTATTGGCGCATCTAAACACCTGCAATTGCTCTACATTAATGCTTGAGTATAGTTATATGAGCATGTGTTTCTTTGTGTAACCACATGTTTTTGGATATTTACATGCCAAGATATATACGTTGCTGGATGTGTTACTGATAAACTACTAGTAAGTGCTTTTCACGACTGAAAGTCCTTATGGATAGTACCTTTTTATGTAAACTCTCAATTATTTAAGGAAAATAGGTGAGACTTTTATATGCATGCATGCACATTTGGAAGATAAATAGAGTCTTGTTGTTTATTGCATAAGTGCTATTTTGAGTATCTCACATACTTGCCAGTGTTACTTATATTTAGTCATGATCTAGACTTGTTTACATGGAAAGTATTTTCTGCTTCCCTTCATACAACTACCATCACTCACGAGTAAACTATGCGATATGCTTACTATCGTAACGGATGTTATTTTTGTTGTGGGATTGATAGCGTCCTTGTTATATCAAACCCCAATACACTTAGAAAGGATGCAAAAGGAAGAACCTAATAGACTTTGGAATTGTCACACCATGTGTGCTACCTCTTGTGGTGATGAGCCATACCTTTCTAGTGCCTTCTTAAGCATTAACAGCAAGTGCAAAAGCCAGAATGCTCCATAGTGGATGATAGAACCTCCCCTTCTGTGTTGTGAGTTTCTAACACTCATACGATCACCTTATCAGACAAATGTATCTCCTAGAACATCAAGGTATGTTCGTAAGGCCACTAATGCCACTATCCTTGCACCTAAACCATTGTTAACTAGCTAATGGCTAACTTCTGGCAATTTTGGACAAACCTCAAGTAATACCTTTAATCCTAGGCTGCAAATGAGAGTTTCACTCATCAACTCTTTAATTTTACATTATAGCTTGAATAATTGTATATACACGTGCTTAATGCATGATGTGGCGACTAGAGCAGTTGTATTTACATATTCTTGCCCTTATGTTCTATGCTTGATCGGATGGCATACTAGTGTACCCATGCTTATAGTTGAATTCTAGGCTTAAAGCCTTATAATGACTACGTGTAAAGTAAGTTTCATATGACCGAAATGAAACCCCCTGGTACGACATAACTAAGCTATATTGTCCCATGTTTTCTGCTATAAGTGTTATGTACTTTATGATAATTTTTATAGGAAATTCTAAGAGTTGTGCTATGTTGGTCATTAGGCTTGCTGCCATTTCTATTTCACTATATCATGGTTATTGTACTTGGCCTTACCTCCACTATGGATGCCCTATTATTAGATCGTCATACTACAATTTTGCATACTATCGCTACTATTCTCCAAACCTAGTGTCAATGTTTACATGACTATGAACATATTATGCTACCTCTATGCTCTTTGATCTAAAAAAACAAAAAAATTAGTTCTATATGATGACTTAAGGAAGAGTTTACAACAGTTAAGTTATTCTGGTTACCTTGGTTGCTCTTCCTTTTTAAACCATGTGCTCTGATGACAACCCTACAAGACCCTGATGATGGTAGAATACAAGGTTAGGGAGCAGACTCAGTATGCAGGAACCCTAATTCCTATAGAGTAGACCCAGAAGTGGGAACCCTAGAAAGTCGTGACAAGGATAAACGCTCATTGCTTATGAGAGACCTTTGAAATATAAAGATGTAACACCCCGATCTCACCAGGTCGTGTTACACGCCACAGCCTTCCCTTGGGGAAAGACTGTTAAGGCAACTTGCTTAAACCTATTTGAAACATAACCTATTAAAACTTAATATTTAAAACTTAAGCCACTATAACATAATTGGGTCCTGAGTTTAACCTTAGGGCTAGGAATGTTAGGATTTTCTTAATTTCTGGGGCAAAACGGACAGAGTTTCCCCTGCAAACTGACCATTTCCCCAGACCTAAGCCTTACATTACATCCCTGCAATACATAAAGGTACTAAATAACACCAACAACTCTACGGCTACATATTGGAGTTCACAACTCTACGGGCCACATGCCCGGAGTATACAGAGCCTTCTATTTTTCATAAACCTTACAAGAAGATAAATAATTACGTAGCCTTACAAACATAACCAATATTACATAATCATATCGTAATCAAACCAAGCAAGTCCATCCTTGTTGCACTGCACGCGTCAGTCACATGTCTATCAATCTGGGGAAAAAGGGGAAAAGTAATGGGAATGAGCAACCACCGCTCAGTGAGTAAACCCTCTCTCCCAAAACATACTTAAAATACATAATAACTTACGAAAGCCTTTCGTAATACATTTTAGTTGAAGAGCTTCCACATAATACATCATATTCGAACCATAACCAAGCGAAGGAATAGTCATACCAAAAAGCTTAACTTTAGAAGAAACCGTAATGCATTGACTTAACATAATAAAGTTACGTAAACCTAGAAACATAGCATAAAAAGGGGTTTTGCACACAAGTTTCACTTACCGAGAATCATACATAGTAACTTATTCACGTAAATGAGAAGACTAGACTCTTAGAGGTACTTTGTTACTGCCATCCCGAGTCGGCCAAACTCGAACGACAACATACGCCTATCTGGACAGACATCATACTATGCTGAGACGTAATTTTCATACTTAGACTTCAGGCGGGAATCAACCCACCATCCCGGAATCTGTCATAACGTAACTTATGTGATACTAGGCGAGAACTAAGCCACTATCCCCGGGTCTAAGCCACTAACTTAAAAGCTTTGTATGAACGTAAGACGACGACTAACTCGCAAAATGACTTCGTTTTTAACTTAAGAAACTTCTTATAAACGTAAAACGTTTGGTAGTTTGTGAAACGACTTCATTTCTAATTCAAAAGCTTCGTATAAACACCGTAACACAACTACTAACTGGCAAAATAACTTCGTTTTTGACTTAAGAAACTTCTTATATACGTAAAACGTTTGCTAGTTTGTGAAACGACTTCATTTCTAATTTAAAAGCTTCGTATAAATGTAATACGACTACTAACTCGCAAAATGACTTCGTTTTCAACTTCAGAAACTTCTTATAGACGTAAAACGTTTGCTAGTTTGTGAAACGACTTCATTTCTAATTTAAAAGCTTTGTATAAAAGTAATATGACTACTAACTCGCAAAATGACTTCCTTTTAGACTTAAAAGCTTCTTATAAAGGCAATAAGTTGGTTAATACTTAAAACGACTTCACTGTAGACTCAAAAGTTTCTTATAAAGGTAACACGTTTACCAAATCGTAAAACGACTTAATTTCTAACTTGAATGCTTCGTATAAATGAAATAAGTTTACTAAATCGTAAAACGATTTCGTTTTCAACTTAAAAGCTTCTTAATAACGTAATACGTTTGTTAGTTTGTAAAACAACTTCGTTCTAAACTTACAAGCTTCTTATAAATGAAATAGATTTGTTAACACGTAAATCGGCTTCATAAATAACTTAAAAACTTCTTGCAAACGTAAAGTTTTACTAAATCGTAAAATGACTTAATTTCTAACTTAAATGCTTCGTATAAATGTAATAGGGTTGCTAAATCGTAAAACGATCTCGTTTTCAACTTAGACGCTTCGTATAGACGTATTAAGTTTACTATATCGTAAAACGATTTCGTTTTCAACTTAGAGGCTACATATAGATGTAATAAGGTTGCTAACTCATAAAACGACTTCGTTTTCAACTTAAGAACTTCTCATAAATGCAAAATGATTGCTAACTCATAAAACGACTTCACTTTTTAGCTAAAAAGCTTCTTTTAAACGTAATATGTTTGCTAATCGTAGACCAAAACTCGTTTGAGATATAACGTGCTTAGTTAATGTTTAACCCAAACTAAGTTCGAAATCGAAACTCATTTTCGAGGCCTAAAATCTGAATACTACATACGAATTCGCACTAATACTAAGGGAAGCTATAAATTGGGGAAATTCAAAGTTTGTCCGCACATACAATCGAATTCACACAATAACAATTTAATCTACCAATTCAGTAAACTGATTCGTATAGTTATTATTCAAAATCTATAAAATAGGAGGGATTAAGGATCTACCCACCTCAATTACAAGCTGTATGCGTGCAAACTGACTGGATTGAAGCTAAATTTGAGCACCCAAAGCTTAGATTTAGCTCTGCCTCCCATGCAAGGTTCAACCACCACCAAACCCAAAACCCTAACTCAATTTCTGAAGTATTTAGGAACAATTAGCATGACTTGAAGGGAATTCAAGCAAGGATTCAATTTATAGGGGTAAGGTTGCTCGAATTCTCACCTGCATGCACGAAATCCACCGGGTGTTCAGTCAGTTCTGCGCTGAAATGGGTTCGGCCACGCACAAGGGGAGACGCCGACACCTGGTGGGCGTCGCCTGGGGTCTGGTCAGGCCTGAGGCGCGGCGTGGCAGCGAGGAATAGAGAAGAGAAGGCAAGTGTGGAGCTTGAGGTCTGCGAATGGTGGAGGAAGCAGAAGAACGGGCAGAGAGAAGGGGGGTGTCGGGTCACACGTGAAGGAGGAAGAAGAAGCAGGCACGGGGGGTTCACGCGTTTGATAAATTTTAATCCCCTTCTCCCCTTTTTTGATTCAATTCTACCACAAAACTTCAACCTATTGTATTAATAATCGAATACCCGGGCCTCTAATCTTAAATCGAGTTCGTAAATATAATCGTGGGTCAGCTTTCCCGCCCCTGAATATATTAAGGATCGATTTAGTAAATTACAGAAATATTCCTAGGGTTCAACAATCTGATCGTATTTGGGATTTGCTTTTGTTGAAACTTTAAGGAATCGAAGGCTTGTCTTATTGCACAACTTCAGACAATTTATTTTTGGGTTTCTGAAGTTGGATAGATCGATAACTTGGGCAATATGGCAGTTGTAGGTTGGCGGATACTAAAATAAAATTTTCTTAAGCAAGTACGACAAAACTCCGGGTCTCACATTTTCCCCCTACTTATAAAAAGTTTCGTCCTCGAAACTTATACGCTTTAGTCACATGATGTAAAATAAATCCATATATACTTATACAATGAAAGTACTTAAAAGGAAGATTTCCTACCAACTTTCATTGACGTCATGGAGCTGTAAGATTGGTGGAGTCATTTCCTTGCTTGGAGATTGTTGCTGCCTTGCCTATTTGCTGGTTCAGTCCTTTGATTAGCTTACATGTTTTCCTGTACTTTCTTTGGACATTGGTTTTGGTAATGCCCAATTTCTCCACGCCCAAAGTATGCCCCAGTTAACCTTGCACAAGGCCCATTGTGGAGCTTGCCATATGTATCACATCGAGGCCTTGGCTCATATGGAGGGCGGTTCTTTTCAGGCCGTCGACTGGAGTTAGGCTTCCTCCCATTTCCACGCACCTCTCCTTGCGAGCTCTCAACTTCGCGCTTCCCTTTTTGTTGCATAGCTATCTCAGATGCCTCACACTCATCTATAATACGCTCCCCTTTGATGGCTTTTTGATACATCGTTTGGAGATTTGGAAAGGTTAGTGCAGCCGTGTTTGTTTTTAACTTAGCTTTGAGACCTCTCTCAAATCGTTCCATTTTCATTTCCTCATTCGCCACTTGATGAGGAGCAAACATACTCAATTCATTAAACTTAGACATATACTCAATAACTGGCATTTTTCCTTACTTTAAGTCCAAAAATTCCTGTTCTTTAGCCCATTTTACCTCCTTAGGATAGTATTTTTCATTTAATAATCCCTTGAACTGCGTCCAAGTTAGTGGTTGTTCTCCTTCTTCTGATTTAACGGTATCCCACAAAAAACTAGCAGCTTTCTCAAATAAGTGAGCTGCGAACCTCACCTTATAATTAGCAGGACACTCTATGACTTCAAGCAATCCTTCAATTTTCCTCTTCCAATGCTCATACTGAATTGGATCCAGCGCTCCGTCAAACGTAGGTGGCTTAAGCTTCAGAAATTTAATTAGCATCTCTATACCATCATTTGGAGGCGGAGGTGGAGGAGGATTTTGCCTCTCTTCCAACATATCGTAAACTATCTTAACTCCTGCACTCGTAATAAGACTCCAGGTTACTTATGTGCATCATATACATGTGTTACCCATAGAGGAATTTCCATCAACCCCCTCCGAGTAAGCTTACAATAATTAAACACTTAACACTTAATATATAACATACATCGCATAGTACAAAACACATAGCACATAACACATAACACTTAGCATATAAAACATATCGGTGAGTCAAATCTCATTTTCTTTTATTGTTTTGTAAAACCCTATAGCTCTGATACCACCAAATGTAACACCCCGATCTCACCGGGTCGTGTTACACGCCACAGCCTTCCCCTAAGGAAAGACTGTTAGGGCAACTTGCTTAAACCTATTTGAAACATAACCTATTGAGACTTAATATTTAAAACTTAAGCCACTATAACATAATTGGGTCCTGAGTTTAACCCTAGGGCTAGGAATGTTAGGATTTTCTTAATTTCTAGGGCAAAACGGACAGAGTTTCCCCTGCAAACTGACCATTTCCCCAGACCTAAGCCTTACATTATATCCCTGCAATACATAAAGGTACTAAATAACACCAACAACTCTACGGCTACACATTGGAGTTCACAACTCTACGGGCCACATGCCCAGAGTATACAGAGCTTTCTGTTTTTCATGAACCTTACAAGAGGATAAATAATTACGTAACCTTACAAACATAACCAATATTACATAATCATATCGTAATCAAACCAAGTAAGTCCATCCTTGTTGCACTGCACGCGTCAGTCACATGTCTATCAATCTGGGGAAAAAGGGGAAAAGTAATGGGAATGAGCAACCACCGCTCAGTGAGTAAACCCTCTCTCCCAAAACATACTTAAAATACATAATAACTTACGAAAGCCTTTCGTAATTCATTTTAGTTGAAGAGCTTCCACATAATACATCATATTCGAACCATAACCAAGCGAAGGAATAGTCATACGAAAAAGCTTAACTTTAGAAGAAACCGTAATGCATTGACTTAACATAATAAAGTTACGTAAACCTAGAAACATAGCATAAAAAGGGGTTTTGCACACAAGTTTCACTTACCGAGAATCATACATAGTAACTTATTCACGTAAATGAGAAGACTAGACTCTTAGAGGTACTTTGTTACTGCCATCCCGAGTCGGCCAAACTCGAACGACAACATACGCCTATCCGGACAGACATCATACTACGCTGAGACGTAATTTTCATACTTAGACTTCAGGCGGGAATCAACCCACCATCCCGGAATCTGTCATAACGTAACTTATGTGATACCAGGCGGGAACTAAGCCACCATCCCCGGGTCTCAGACTTAAGCTTAAAGTTTCTAGAGTAGCTCCTCTATGTATACATAACATAACATAACCATTCGTACACATACATACTTATACTTATTCATATATATGTCTTAGGAACTTATAACATTCATACACATACATACTTAGCAAACAACATGCGTATACTTATCCATATGTATGTTTTATGAACTTATAATATAAAAACATAATCCTCTTGCAACTTTAGCTAGTAGGCAAACAACAAGAAAAGCCTCTTAAAAATCATGGTGAGTCTACTAACTCACGATTCAAAACTTGGGTAGTTAACCAGCATGTACTCCAAAGCTAGGATTCGTAAATAATTACCTTCAGTTGCACTTTTTACGCTCATTTCAATCTTTCAAACGCAAAAGGATGAACGTGATACAAGCCAAGTTTGCAAACTCATAAATCGACTTCGTGAACTGCTTAAAAGCTTTTCATAATCGTAATAAATTTGTTAACATGTAAACTAATTTCGTAAAATGCGTTTACCAATTCGTAAAGCGACTTCATTTCTAACTTAAAAGCTTCGTATGAACGTAACACGCTACTAACTCGCAAAATGACTTCGTTTTTAACTTAAGAAACTTCTTATAAACGTAAAACGTTTGGTAGTTTGTGAAACGACTTCATTTCTAATTTAAAAGCTTCGTATAAACGCCGTAACACGACTACTAACTCGCAAAATGACTTCGTTTTTAACTTAAGAAACTTCTTATAGACGTAAAGCGTTTGCTAGTTTGTGAAACGACTTCATTTCTAATTTAAAAGCTTCGTATAAATGTAATACGACTACTAACTCGCAAAATGACTTCGTTTTTAACTTAAGAAACGTCTTATAGACGTAAAACATTTGCTAGTTTGTGAAACGACTTCATTTCTAATTTAAAAGTTTCGTATAAACGTAATACAACTACTAACTCGCAAAATGACTTCCTTTTAGACTTAAAAGCTTCTTACAAAGGCAATAAGTTGGTTAATACTTAAAACAACTTCACTTTAAACTCAAAAGTTTCTTATAAAGGTAACACGTTTACCAAATCGTAAAACGACTTAGTTTCTAACTCGAATGCTTCGTATAAACGTAATAAGCTTACTAAATCGTAAAACGATTTTGTTTTCAACTTAAAAGCTTCTTAATAACGTAATACGTTTGTTAGTTTGTAAAACAACTTCGTTCTAAACTTACAAGCTTCTTATAAATGAAATAGATTTGTTAATACGTAAATCGGCTTCATAAATAACTTAAAAACTTCTTGCAAACGTAAAGGTTTACTAAATCATAAAACAACTTAATTTCTAACTTAAATGCTTCGTATAAATGTAATAGGATTGCTAAATCATAAAACGATCTCGTTTTCAACTTAGACGCTTCGTATAAACATATTAAGTTTATTATATCATAAAACGATTTCGTTTTCAACTTAGAGGCTACATATAGATGTAATAAGGTTGCTAAATCGTAAAACGACTTCGTTTTCAACTTAAGAACTTCTCATAAATGTAAAATGATTGCTAACTCATAAAACGACTTCACTTTTTAGTTAAAACGCTTCTTTTAAATGTAATACGTTTGCTAATCGTGGACCAAAACTCGTTTGAGATATAACGTGCTTAGTTAACTTTTAATTCAAACTAAGTTCAAAATCGAAACTCATTTTCGAGGCCTAAAATCTGAATCCTACATACGAATTCGCACTAATAGTAAGGGAAGCTGTAAATTGGGAAAACTCAAAGTTTGTCCACACATACAATCGAATTCATACAATAACAATCCAATCTACCAATTCAGTAAACTGATTCGTATAGTTATTATTCGAAATCCATAAAATAGGAGGGACTAAGGATTTACCCACCTCAATTCCAAGCTATATGCGTCCAAACTAACTGGATTGAAGCTAAATTTGAACACCCAAAGCTCAGATTTAGCTCTGCCTCTCACGCAAGGTTCGACCACCACCAAACCCAAAACCCTAACTCACAATTTCTGAAGTATTTAGGCACAATTAGCACAAATTGAAGGGAATTCAAGCAAGGATTCAATTTATAGAGGTAAGGTTGCTCGAATTCTCACCTGCATGCGCGAAATCCACCGGGTGTTCAGTCGGTTCTGCACTGAAATGGGTTCGACCACGCGCATGGGAAGACGCCGGCACCTGGTGGGCATCGCCAGAGGTCCGGCCAGGCCTGAGGCGTGGCGTGGCAGCAAGGAACAGAGAAGAGAAGGCAGATATGGAGCTTGAGGTCTGCGAATGGTGGAGGAAGCAGAAGAACGGGCAGAGAGAAGGGGGTGTCGGATCACGCGTGAAGGAGGAAGAAGAAGCAGGCACGGGGGGTCCACGCGTGTGATAAATTTTAATCCCCTTCTCCCCTTTTTTTGATTCAATTCTACCACAAAACTTCAACCTATTGTATTAATAATCGAATACCCGAGCCTCTAAGCTTAAACCGAGTTCCTCAATATAATCGTGGGTCAGCTTACCCGCCCCTGAATATATTAAGGATCGATTTAGTAAATTACAGAACTATTCCCAGGGTTCAACAATCTGATCGTAGTTGGGATTTGCTTTTGTTGAAACTTCAAGGAATCGAAGGCTTGTCTTATTGCACAACTTCAGACAATTTATTTTTGGGTTTCTGAAGTTGGATAGATCGATAACTTGGACAATATGGCAGTTGTAGGTTGGCGGATACTAAAATAAAATTTTCTAACCCAACAGGCATAACATTCATTAAGCAAGTACGACAAAACTCCGGGTCTCACAAAAGGGTTGTGAGTTATCAAACTCGTTTGAAGAGAGGGCTGATGTGTGAATCCGATGCTTCAAAAAATGATTTCTTAACCATCATGTGTTGAAAACTCCTCGTTTGAGGATTATGCTGGTGTAAATGTTGGAACAGTGTATGTACTCTTTAAAAGAGCCTTGTTCGACTCCAAATGACTTTCTTATGAGTAACGACTATTTTGTAAGTGCTTACTTGTTTTAAGTGAAGGTTCTTATGCTTTCATGTGTGGAATCCCATTTTCTTACTAAAAGAACTCCAACTGGCAACTCTAACTAAACTCTAGGGTACTATATGTTCATATAAGAACCGAACGACCTATTGTCCTTGATTACTAGGTCTTAGCATGAGTCATCTTGATATTGAGACATGCTCGTCCATTAGCAAATTTGAAGTAAGTGTATGATGTGGCTATCATTGCTTAGGGACAGTGGTTGTAGGCTAGGCTAGGTAAAGCTTTTGTGCGTTGAACTAACGAGGAAAAGTGATGCCATTAAATTTTGGAGGTTATTAAGAGATTATTTGAAATGGATGACGTTGTTTTGTTTAATATGAGATATTAAATATCAGTTGGTGTATGAATGCTACTTAAGGCATTGTATGCAACGGTTTTATTTTCTTAGGGTTGAGAATCACTCACTTAATGTGTGGTAGCTCATCCCCTCTCTATCTCCCTTTTTCCCAAGTTCTTGATGTAATAGGTAGAAGTTGATTCACATAAGCCGAGTTGAAACCTTCGTTTTGTTTTGGAGAAGGACTTGTACGTGTATGCATGCCTAGATTATGAGTTA
Source organism: Carnegiea gigantea (assembly GCA_029747015.1). NCBI lineage: Eukaryota > Viridiplantae > Streptophyta > Magnoliopsida > Caryophyllales > Cactaceae > Carnegiea > Carnegiea gigantea. The sequence continues at coordinate 48,769 of JAKOGI010001479.1, forward strand.
CATGATGCAAAGTGATGTATTTTTAAGTATTGAGCATATGTAAGTTAATTACAATAGTTCATGTATTGCATATGGGACAATAGTCGGTCGTTTGACTTAGTTGGAGTTAATTATTTTTGTGATGCAAACCCCAATGCTCCAGATGTATGATCTGTCGAGTTATATCTTCTATTTCTTTCCTTTATTAGACTTTATATTTACTGTACTCCAAGCGTGTGGCCCGTAGAGTTGTAGTCTCTGACGTGTAACCGTTGAGCTTGTTTGGATTTGTCTTTTATGTTTTATGTTAAGCTTGTCAAGAGTTACAAATTTAACCACTACTTCGGTTATTAAATACTTTTTATAGTATAGGGAAGTAGGGATCGATCCACGAGGAAAGATTGTTTTAAAAAGGCTAGCTTAATCCTAAATGATCTTATTAATCCAATTTATTAAATCTAATCTTAATAATTCTAAAATAATTAAAATCTAATGAATAAAAATCTGGAAAAAAGAAACACCCAATGATGCTCCTAAATATTTGGATTATATTCTGGAAAGGAAACAGTAAAAAGATTTCCTAAATAACCTAGCAAAATAAAAACAAAAGAGTAACTGAAATTCTAATTAAAAATCAGAACAGCAAATAATAATCAGAAAATAAATATTAAAAATGTCAAACAGTAACCTAAAATATTATTCTTCAGGTATATGAGCTTATAACTCCTCAATTGTATCCAAATAATTTCAGAAAAATCATATCAAAAAATTACCATAGAATATCAATGCAGAATATTAAATCTGAAATTAGAAATAAAATAATCTGCATAAATATAAATACGAAAATAATCACAAAAGTTACCCTAATTCTAGGACACAATTTTATGGACTTAACAATACCTAATGTTCGTGAATTAACAATTAAAATCGAAATTTCTAGAATTAATAACCTAAAAACCTGCACATATCCAATTCACAAAATAATTCAGAAAAATTATCAAATAACTTCCAAAAATTACGGAATTAAATATGGGCAGACTAGGACACTAAATAAACTCTAGGGACTGATAAAAATCGAAAAGGAACAAAAATAACTATTTTTAGTCTAATTTCTAACAAACCAGTAATTAAATACTAAAACTGAATATAAATCAATCTAAAATTATAACTACCCTAAAAATCAAAATCTAAACTATCTAAAATTACCTAGACACTTCTAAAAGACTATACTTTTGGGGGGGGGTTGATTGAAATTATATCAAACCTAATAAAAATAGAACAAACTAATCAAATTAACTCTAAGCAACAAATAATGATCAAAAATTATCAAATTTATGAAGGATACTTAGTATAATCTCAATCCACCATGCAAATTAATATTTATCATTAACACACAAGTTAATTTCATTCATGAGTTAAACTGTAGAAGACATCCACCAGTGGTTCTTCCCCGTTTTCCCTTAGATTCTAGTTTAATTAGGTCCACCCCCTAATATAGACCCTCCTAGTTTTGATAACCCCCATACCAGTGCAAGAATCTAATCAAACTAGAGCATTAAGAATTAGAAAAACATCATTTAACATTTTGCAACCAATTTACCAACAAATCGATTTAATAAAGATGTAAAGCGATTACCTCATTAAAAGAAACAGGTTTGAGCCATCCATGATTAATTAGGGTGATACCTAAGTATAAAAGACTATAATTTTTACGTATTATAATCTTCTAAACTATCAATCAAAATTGTATTAAACTAACTAGCATGCATTCTAATTAATTTAATACGAATATCATAAACGATAAATGCTAATCGCTATAGAATTATGAATATGAATCAACTAGGCAATAAAGCATAAAACTTATTTCAAAATAGTAAATTTGGCATGGCTTTAAGAAGATTATACTAAGTAAAAAGGAATTAATCACTCATATTAAAAATAAAATCACAAAATTCATCTAAATAAATCATGTTTAATAATCAACTAAACAAACACAAAAAAAAATGAAATAAAATAAACTAAAATAAAATAGAGCACCCCTACTTTGATGATGATGGTAATGAATTATGATGATGAGGTGAGGAGATGAGGGATATGTCGTGGAGTGTATGGAGGTGATGATGGCATGATTATGTGATGTGTGAGTGGATTATCAAGAAGGCCGTGTGATTGAGAAGGTAGATGAGATGGTGATGATTGTTGGGCTAAAGGTGAGGTATGGCTGCCGTGGGTGATGATCTTTATGGTGATGGTGATGATGATATAAATAGGGAAGAAAGGAGGGGTGTGATTAGGGTTAGTAATTAGGGTTTCTTTCTTCCTTTCTTCCTTAAACTTCTTCTCCCTCAAGACTTCTAGCTCTTCTCCAGCTCTTGAAATCCTAGCCCATACTATATCTTCATAATTATCCTTATTTAGACCGTCTTCTGCCCAAGTATGTAAAACCCCAACCTCAACGACTCGTCTTCTCCTCTTTATTAAAATAATGCCTAACCTGTAAAATATATAAATTAAAGTAAATTAGACGAAATAAAATGTAAAATATAATCAAAATAATTATTAAAATAATGCATAATTTTTGGCTTAACATTTTATTATTGCAGGAACCTAATGTAAGGCTTTAGGCCTAGGTTATCGTCCGTTTTTAGGTGGAACAGTCTATTTCGCTCCAAAATTTTAGAAGTCAATAATGTCTCTAATCCTAGGGGATAGAATTCGTGAATCAGTCGGGTCCCTAGGCCAGAGCCAGGTCTAATTTTCCTGGCTGGATCCTGGAAATAATGCCTGCCTCACCCAAGAATCTAGGCAACGAGCTAATATAGCCAAGTTCCTAGTCCAGAACTAAGCCTAGATTCTGGTTTAGATACTAAAGTATAGATCCCGAACTAGTTTGGCCAATCCAAAAGGATGAAGTTAAAGAAAATAACTAAGGGGCAAGAAAAGCGATGAAACATAATTAACAGGGTTGCCAATGAGTTTTAGGAAACCTGCAAACCAAATCCACCCCATAAAACGAGCAATAACTGAAGGGACGCTAAAGGGAAAATATGTTCATATGAACCATAAACAGGCGAGACGCCGAAAGGGGTAATAAGCTCATTTCAAAGAGGTTTTCGATATGTCCTTGATAATCCCCTAGTTGGAGATCTTTTAACTTGACAGGGTCAAACCAAGGATCTAAGTTCGCGGGGAAGGGTATGATGTCATGGTGGCATGTATCACGACACCGCCTGTTATCGCCAATTGCTCTACTAATCAATATGAGGAATTGAATCTAATTACACTAACAAACAATCCTGCAACATATTAGTATAAAATAACACAAATTAAGAATACAATGCTAGTCTAGAAGAGTAAATAATGTGAACAATTATAGCGGATGAGTTAAACTAATTGAAGAATACATCTTTATTAAACCCGAGATTAAATTATATAAAGAGAAAGAAAGTAGAGAGAAGAAAGGAAGGTTTGAAAAAATTAGCGTCCTCCTCTTGTTACCTGCTTGAGTGATTCAGAGAACTCTACGATCCAGAATAGCGAGCCTTAACTTGTGCCTTAAAGGGTTTTGAGGATGGATTTAAGAAGGATTGGTTGGGTTCTTTGAACCTCCCAGTATTCAATCAAAGTTTCCTGTGTGTCCTCTCTAATTTTTGGAGGATTTTTTAGTCTGTTTCCCTGTGTTTCTTCTCCAATTTTTTAATGTGTTCAACCCTTATAAGTACCTCCCTTTTATAGCGCTTAAAAGGATAATATGAGGTTATTTACAGAAAGGATATCTAGTTCAACTCTTACTAGGCTTAATTCTGGATGGTCACACCAATTTAGATAAAACTATAAGACTGAAACTCATTTTTGAAGCATAGAAAGGTACCCAACTGAGTTCGTAGTTGGTTTAGGCCAGGTTGAAAGTGCAACTTTGTTTAGGCCATAACTTTCCCATGCAACGCAATCTTTTTTCCTCTTAAGGCTTACTGAGTCTACTTTTTGATAACACTAATTTCATAATTTTTGAATAAGTGTAGAAGAAGATATAAGGAAAATAGAAAACATGTGTCATTTTCTCTTCAAGCCCTGATATTCGACTTCTATCTTTTCTATGCTGATCCGTTTTTCATGTATAATGTCATAAGAAAGCTTATTCAATAAAGAATACTAATGTCTTAACTTAATAGTTTTATGGACCTTAGAGCAGGGTGAAAATAAAGAATAAATCTCAACTAGACGCAGAAGAACACCATTAATTGGAGCATATTTGAGCATTGTGGTTCTTTTAGCCTTTGGTGAGCATCCTTGGGTTTAGATGTGGGAGTTAAGGGATGTTAGAACATTTCACCATTTTCAATATCCAGGGGTCCCCAAGTTTTATTCAATCAGTTCATGGTCATTGGACATTTTATCAAAAGGAGACACTTTTTAAGTGTCTACTGTATGTCCTAACTTTAATAGAGCTTGAGTGAGCGAAGTCAAAGTAGATAGCATTTGTGGTTGCTTATATAGTGCTCTATTTTGAGCTTTCACGTACTAGTCTAGCAGTTCTAAATTGTTGACCACTGGCCAGTCTAGCAGGCCCTTCGTCGGCCCAGCAAACCCATGCTAGTCTAGTTGTTCTAAATTGTTGACCTTTGACTGGTCTAGTAGACCCTTCATGGATGTAGCGGGCCTTTCATCGGTCTAGTGCTCTAAATCATTGGCTTTTCAGTAGTTTAGCAAACCCTTCATTGGTCTAACAGTTCTGAAGAGTTGATGTCTAGTCTAATGGTTTTGAATGGCTCACCTTTTATTAGTTTAGCTCTCCCTTTCGCTAATCTAGTGATTCTGAATTATTAAATTTTCGTTAGTCTAGTAGTTCTACATTGTGACCTTTCTCTTATCTAGCGGATCTTGATCCCATTGTGCTTAAAGCCAACTATATAGTTAAAATGTCCAATTGTGCCGAAAGCTAGCGGTGTTGTTTGGATGGCCCATTACGTCAGGAGCCAGCGATGTCCCATTGTGTCGAGCACCAACGATGTCCTATTATGCATTGAGCTAGTCTATTCTTTGAATTTCCTATTGTGCTAGGAGCTAGTTTTATCGAAATGTCCTATTGTATCAAGAGTCAACAATAGATATTAGTGGTGTGGGGCTTGAAGATCTATGGCCAGATCCCTAAAGACTTAGTGTAGCATAAGAGCCTGAAGATCTATAGCCAAATCCTCGAGAACTTTTTATAGCATAAGAGGCTGAAGATCTGTAGCCATATCCCTATAAACTTGGTGACATGAGATATAGAGATGTTAAAGCTTGGGTTTGACTTTTTTTTTTCGCTTGGGTGTCAATGGCATATCCTTCTGATGAGAGCTCGCTTATTGTTGAAATGTCCTAGAAATTGAGATGTCCTAAGATAAAGAGGATAAGGTGTTCTCTATGGCTAGTTACCCGATAATAAAAAGATGGGTTGATGTCCAGTCTATAAGGACATGGGTGAATAGTCCAAGGATGAGGACGACTGTGTAGAGCCTGCTTTTTGAGGATTGAGCCCCCACTTTGACCAAGCCTAGTTTAGGTGAGGGTCAAAGTATTTATGCCTTCTGTGATAGTTATCGATGCATTCTTAAGAACCTTTGATTGATGTAGATTCATAGCTAACTGGGGTTATGTGCCCTTCCTGCAAGATTGTTATCATGCTTGAATGCGCACTTCTTCAGTCAAGGGTTCCCAAGTGATAAAGGTTGAGAGCAGGCTAGTAAATAGACAAAAGACCCATTTATAGATGTGAATGCACTTGTTGACCTAAGTAAGACTATGCATGTATGATGACGATCCTTTATGCTATCTATGCAAACATGTGATGACCTAATCGCATATATGTCTGAGTGAAGGTCTCAGACTAAGTTTAGGGTTTATTAGATAAGGCCCAATTATAGTATAGAAGATTGATGGTTTAGGCATAGTCCTGTTTTGTAGCTTAGGCGACAAAATATTGTATGGTGAGGGATAAAAGTTGAGTGACTATTGGCTCAGACCAGTTCATAAGTATAAATTATCCGGAATAGGTAATATTTCTTTTTAATAGAGGAGTAACGTTGAATTTTTCATTAAAGTGTTCATGCTCTAAAGAAGCCCCCAATGACTGTTTATTCCAATATAAGTCCTAGATGTATAAAGGATATGGCAGACGAAGATGCTTTTATAGGTGCTACCTAGAGCAGCCTCTATAAAGAATATAGTAATATCCTTTTTGAAACATATTTACCATGATGGAAGCTCTAATTGTCAGGGAAATGTAAAGGGAGTCTCTTATCATACATAATGGTTGAGTACCCACTTAAAAAGGATGATTATGCATTTTTAGTTTTGTATTCATGGCTGAGATGAGGAGTCTTGGTTTTTTAAAATTGAGGTGAGATTAACGCCTATAATGATTAGGAAGAAGTGGTAAAGTGGGTGAATAGTATGTCTAAGTCTGTTTGAATAGGAGTAGGCAATGCCATGCTTCTTTGTTGTTCTCAAAAACTAAAATGTTATTTTCACTCTCCTTTTTCCTGGCTATCTTTTCCTAGACTAAAGCACTCCATTGAGATGTTTCTTCAAAGGAAAGAATCTTTATGGCTGGGCCTGAAAGAGATTAGCTATGCATCAAATATGGAATCGGGCTAGTTATAGTTCGAGTGTAAGAGCATGCAGCTTAAAGGATGTCTCTAGGATAACTTTTAAAAGCAGGTTTTAGGGTTAAGGTGCTGAAGGAAGAGAATTGGGGTGAAAGCTCAAACAACTCTTATGAAATCCCCAAGCGTGCGTGGATGATGAGGTTATTGCTAACAATTTTTTTTCATTCTTTATTCTTTTTCTTCCTTTTTTGTGTTCTTTTTTTTTCATTCTCTTTGGTTGGGACCCTTTGCTCCGAATTCTCCTTTTTTATTTGTCGATTTTATTAGCCGTAACACACTCTGACTCTCAAGTTTGGTCAGATATGGTTATGAGAAAATTAAGCCCTTCAAATGCTCAAATGGGTTCCAAATGGTAACTTTTTAGGTTTAATGAAAGAACAATACAAGTTGCCAAAGAAAGCCTCCAATCCTAGGCATGTCCTTTAAAGCTGAAAAAGAATAATCTTTCACTTTTCAAGATGATAGATTGAAATTTTTACTCTCTTTTATTTTATTTCTCTCCCTCTCATTTTTTTAAGCTTGCCTTGCAAGGTTTTCAAACTTTTTCCTTCTCTTCTTCTTTTCTTTCTTTTCAACCCTAGATTAATAATCATAAGACATCAACGTTCCACAAAAGAGAATATAACAATATGTAAAATAACTAATGGAGGCGATGGTTTTATTAATAAACTAGGCTACGTCAGATTTTGATTAATGATGGAAAAGAAAGTGAATGACTCTAAGACTCAATTCATGAGTTTAACCTAACATCATATCCTCTAAATTTAAAAAAACCCAAGGCCTCTTGTGTGGAGACATTTTAGACTTGGATTCTACTATGCTTATTACGTAAATAAATGGGTCCCCTTTTCGCTTTCGTGGTTTGAAATTGCTAAAATGTTATTATGGAAATCAAGTGGATTGTTCTCCTTGGTGGGTCCTTGAGTACGGGTGGTTCAAATACGGGTGTTTTTGATGTAGTAATCTAGAGCATGTACCTCCTTACTTATGGTACCATTTTCTTTCTTATCCCTACTCTAATTTTTGCTTTTATGGGTATTTCTCTAGCCAACTCTTCTTCTACAAGCATAACAGTAGTGCCTAATGTTGTGAAATTCTCAAATGGTGCAAGCTTTAGATGTTTCGTGTATGTGAGTTGAAGGTTTATGATAAATAACCTTACTTGATCATCCTCTGAGGGTCGATCCACCATATGGTGGTCGTTGCTATCTATCGAGTAAGGAAGTCAAAAAAGCTTCCCTTTCCTCCTGTTTGATCAATCCCAAGTCCCTAAGTGTAATTGATTTGTTAGAATTTTATGAATATAGATGTGGGAATCCTTTACAAAGATTATCCCAGTTTCTAACCTTTCATGGGTCTACAATATTACACCACCTTCTTACTTACTTGTCGAAGGTCTAATGCAAAAATGAGCTAAACATATCCTTATCAATTTGATATCTCGTGTGGTGAATTTCGAGGGTAAGTTTTTCTTGGGGGGGGGGGGGAAGGAGGAATTAAAGTCAATCCCACATAATTAGTGAAAAAATTGTTAAACATTGAGAACTCTTTGAGTAATTGCTTTATATAATCTAGTCGTAGAAGACTAACTTTCAGGGCATCCTTTCCTTCTTTCTCTTCTTTCTCCTTGCCACCATCTTTCTTTCGCTTCATTGTAGGGGCCTTCACCCTCTTTCTTTGAGGTTGTAGGCTATGTTTCGTTACTATCTGCCTTTAGGATGGGTAAAGGATTAGACTTTGACTTTGACATTAATTTTGACTTTGAACTTATAGTCTGAGTTCCCCTAACTTCTTCTCGAGATTGGAGCTTCCTGTTTCATAGCATTTGCTTACACTCTTTCTTAATCATCCCTATTCTGATAAATAAGGTAACATTTTAGAGAAGTGAATAATGGAGATGAAGGGTCCACAATGTTGGATGCGGGCTGAAGGAAATAGTTAAAGATTTGCAATCCTGTGAGAAAGACAATGGCTTGGTGGGCTTGAAGGTTTATGCTGTGATAGGGACAAATGGGGTTAAGATGCTAAAATTAGGCTATATATTGGATTGGGTCCTAAGTTAAGCTTAGAGAGTTTACTTATGGGCTTAAGTTGGATCAAAGTTTATCCTCCCTAGACTGATACTGGGCCCTAGCTTAACTTTGGCTTGGTTTACCTAGAATGGGTTAGTTTAGGCACATAGGTAAATCTTATTATACTCATGTCTAGATCGTGGATCTTGGATCTTGGGAATGTATGTGAGATGCATAGACTATGAACTTATGGATCAAATAGCTATGTTTTAATTGAACTTGTGCATTATGAATGTAATGTATAATTAACTACAATCTAGAAAGGACTTGGGCTCTAAAGGTCTAACGGGTTGTGTTATGCACTTTAGACCTAAATGGACTTATGGACTATACATGATGAAGCCATATAATGTATGACTCTTTGGGCTCAGATAGCCTACAATTGATGTGTTAAGACTCAAAGTGAGCCATGCTAACCCATGTACTAACACCTATTATTAGAAGTATACTATACTGACTTCATGCCATGAATGTAGACCCAACATAGACTCAAAGCAACTGAATTGAGCTGCACATCCTTGTCAAGATCCCAGTCGGGTCCCTATTGGGCTCTGGGCTGACTTCTACCTACTCCCTAATACGTGCATCTAGACATGGAATCCCGGTCGGGTCCTTTCCCCTTTCTTTGTCTGACTGTGACTACCAATGATTGATGACCTAGACTAATGATGTCGACCCTATGTTATGGTGAAAGCAAGGCCTATAAACAATTTCAACTTCTCTTCTTCTAATGCAAGACCATAATTCTTTGACTTACCTTTATCTAAAAGGTCTAAAACCTAATTATACTTTTAACTGGGCCTAGACTAGCATTCTCCTAACCTAGGCCTATCGACACAAAGACAAGTTATGAACCCTAAAACGATAATACATGGTCTTCAGGTACGGGTTAGTTCAGACAATTAGTCAAAGTTCCAAACATTCATAGAACTATGCATGCATCTGAGCTCCAATCTAATGTAAAATTCTATGTTATAACGGTTTAGGTAAGATTTATGTAACACCCCTACCCCATAGAGCTAGTGATATTGGTAATTTCTAAAATTTTGGAATGCAACGGACAAAATTTTACCTAAAAATTGACCATAACTTAAGCTTATAGCGTTACATTAGGTACCTGTAACAATAAAAACATAAAGAATATGTCCAACTAGCTCGTCAGCTATACGCTGGTGATCACAACTTCACGGGCCACACAACCGGAGTACACAAACTATAAAGCTAAATGAAAGAGAGAAATAAAAGATATAACTCAACGGATCATACATCCCAAGCAGTGGGTTTACATCCCAAAAATAACTTCTAACCGAACAAAAAATGACTAACCATCTAGGTGGTTAGTCCACATGGCCATTCCGCTAGACAAAATGCAATACATTAACCAATGTATTTAACTTACATATACTCAAAAGGTTATGAATACATCACATTACGTCATTAAACTCATAAACCAGTTAAACATACATATGACCCTTTTCCAAAGCTAGAGGGAGCTTTCGACCTGATTTACAAGAACTGAGGAATTTTATATGTCGTTTCAATAACCTAGGGGAAAGGGATGGAGAGAGGGGGTGAGCTGGCACACACTCAATGGATAATCCGCAATCCCAAAAACAAAATAGTTCATACAATACCGTAAGTAGCAGGCATATAGAAATAGTTTTTTAATCAACATATTGAACATATAAGGCTCCAATGTCAACTTATCCCTCACTTTGTCCTAAACACTGGGATGGTTCACTATTCATCTCCCAACTGACCATTTAACAACAAAGAATTTCTTTGAAAGTTGCTAACTTAAGTTCTTTAGTAAGAAGCGAAGAGTAATGTACAAATGCAAGAAGCTCCACTTAAACTAAGTTAAATCGTTATAAATTTATTACTCTCTAAAGAAAGTTGTTTATAATTCAATAAGAGTCCTTTACTTCCTAAATCTTTTCACTCGCATATTTTATAAATGAGAAGTTTTCAACTCATAACAAATAATAAAATTACTTTTAGAGCATTTGATTCACATGTCGGTGTTCCCACTAAGTGAGTAATATAACTTACGACTTTTTATATCCGAGGCCTCCAGAGGCAACAGACTCCTATCCACATCATGATAGTCATGGCTAGGATTCCTACTCTATTTAGGATCCTCATGTCTACTCCCACGACTGAGCATCAGGTTTACTCTGGAGACTAGGTCTGTTACATTACCACTATCCTCCTAGCCTAAAAGTTCTCAACTGAAATTCACTTACAAACAATAAGAAAAGATCATGCTCATTAAAATGAACCTGAGTATCGCTTACAAGTCATTTGACACATAAATGTCCCAAACTATAGTTTTCCTTGAAGAAAACCTTGATATCATCTCGAAATATTACATGTGAAATACGCAAACTCAAATAATTATTTTGATTCAATTCGATAAGCAGTTTATTGAGGTTTGCTAAATAAAATAGTCTTCAAAACATCTCAAGTGCACATTTGTTATTAAAGGCTAAAATAATTCATACCTCATCAAAATCACTCTAAGTGCGGCTACGAGAAGTAGTTAGGTCATAAAAGACTTATAATCTCTCAAGCAACTTTCGAAATGTATAAGTAGCTCAAGTTTTATTAAAACAACCTTGTCACCATCAAGCCTATATTATAGGAAGAGTCTTCAGCACTTTTCGTTGCAAACCAAAGGGTTTACAAAGCTATTTGGGATCACATGCACTAGCAAAGCAATCCCAAGTGCGGCTTATCCAACCTATGTTTGCAAAACTTTGACCCAGGGTATGAAAAGCCCTTTGAGCTTAAATCGAAAGGTTACAAAGCTTATGTTGGTCCCTGGGTTAAAGACTCTTGTATGGTCAGGTTCTAGGGTTACTTGAATAGTTTATATGGCAAAACCTAACTCTACACTAATAACTCGAGGCTAGCTTGAGTTGCAACACCTCTTAATTACATATTGCTTATAGGGATTCTCACCAAACAATTAGGTAATGAAGATAATAAATACTCATTGAAAGGCATTAAAGATAATTCAAGGTAATCAAGTAGGTTTTGTTCAATTTAAGCTTATAAATCACAAAGTTATAATTTAAGGTTCATAAACAACCTGATAATCCTGAGACTCCAAGGTCTTAGTAGCTTGGAACGATAGACATGATACAACACACACACCACCTGTCGAAGCCAACAAAAGTGGGGCAGGCTATCTGGGGCAACCATTGCCAGTTCATAGAACCGATTCAACCATCAATCATTTCACTGAACAGGCCAGCCCATTCCTATTTTCATCCGTTCTTCCAACCAGGACACACACACACAGAGGTTAAGTAATGACCTACTTCTCATAAAAATCCTAAAGGCAAACACGCAAATTGACAAAGCCATTAAACATTATCTAGTAGTCTAGCTCGGCAGTTTTAGCATAAAAATAGCATTAACACAACACTCAACAATTCATCGAATCAATTCCAATACCCAGAGCCTGATCTCCCTCATCACAGCACCACCCTAAATTAGCTTAAAGTACCAATAATCATTCAACGATTATCATTTCACCTCAATTCCTCCATAACTTATTCAAACTCATTTTCCTCAATCAAAATTTTGCCAATATGTATGAAACCCTGGCTTGGCCGTAACTAATCAAATCCATGGCTAGATTTCAAAGAATTTGAAATTAGTATCAAGTAAGGAGTGAAGAATTACCCACCTCGATTTAAATCCGACTTAGGGTTTGGTTTAGGTTGGGCTTGGCATGGAAATTGGAATTGGTTCATCCCTCTGCTACCGACCTACTAGCAGCTGCTCTACTGTTGAGCTGCCACCAGTGAATTGCCCAAAACAGCTGCCGAAACACCCTTGTGACCTGCAGTCCTTTATGCTCTCGCTCTTTCGCGATGCGCTACGCACGAGCCAATTGCATCCCATGCCACTCCCCGCTACAGGATGCGCTACGCACCAGGTCATCGCCGCTACTGCCGGCCACCTACGTATGGCTCTGCACCTTTCTCGCTCTCTTTTCTCCCTCCCCTCGTCTCTCTCTCTCTCTCTCTCTCTCTCTCTCTCTCTATATGGGCTACAGTCGAAAAGACGAATAGACCCCCTTGCCCCTTCTCTGTCTATCGAACGAAAGAAACGGGCATAGGCCCTCTCTTTGTTTTTCTTTTTTTTTTGGGTGAACTCAATTAGACCAAATAGGGGGTTTCTTGATTAGCGGTGGCAATTTCACCTGCAATCGATGGATATCTGTTTCACTTGACCCGAAAAAGTGAGTGAAAATTCGAAATATATGGATGATGGATGATATTTTGATAGATTGGATCGTATCTACGTGATGCTCCTTCCGATCCGCTACCCACTCCATGATCCCCTTAGTCATCCACTTATTTATACCCTATTTATAATTAGTTTGCTTCTTAATTTTGTCCTTTAAGTTTTAACCATTTTTTGGACGATTATATTGTTAATTTTATGATTTTCACCAGATGAATATGATAAATATAATATTTATTCAATTATTGTACCTGAAATATCTTTTTTAAACTTTTCAAAATTTAAAACTTTTTTCTTTTAAATTTGCCAACACATTATACATAATCTTTCATCACTCATTTACAACCCGATCCACCATTTTTCACCAGCAGATGGTGAATGGATGGATTGGATTGGACCTTTGCGGATGACAGATGCATTGGATAAAGCGAATAAAAGTGGATGATGGGTGGAGATGATGGTTCACCCGATCCGAACTCGATTCACTGCTACCCCTATACTTGATACACTAATTAGCTCTAATTGTGTCATGTTAAGTGGCAAAAGTAGTATAGCCATAAGTGTGTCATGAACTCTGAAATATAATGCCGCAAGAACTATGGTTTATAAATATGAATCATAAAGGGTCCAATGAATAAGCAACCAAGGAGAAAGATGGCCCAGTTATGCTCAGGTTTAACTGATGAATTGGAAACAAGATGACAAGCAGCTGAGTTTCAACTAGGTGACTTTATAGCCACAAGTAACAAAATGAGTGCAATAAATAGATGGGATAAGTAATGTGCAATAAATAGATAGATAGATTGGATAAGCAAAGTGCAATAGAGAGACAAATAGATTAGACAAGCAAAGTGTAATGGTTATAGAAATGGATAGGACAAGCAAAGTGCCAATGGATAGATAAATAAATTGAGCAAGCTACAATAGGAACATGTCTTTGATCATATGAAGTCAATTTAAGTACAATAATAAGATTAAATAGAGAATGCAGAAGTTTATTTATCAGCATGTAAGATATATGTGTGGGAGTTGAAGTTCAAAATAAAGAGAGTAAGGGGATTATGACAATTGCAGTCACCCACATCAATGAGAGTTGAATTACATTATGAATTCAGAACAAGCTATATGAGCTTATCATTATGAATAAATGAGATGTAAAGTAGATGTATGAATCGGCTCTCAACGGAGTGAACTACAACTCATGATCATGAAATAAAGATAGTGAAGGTCAAGAGTACTGGAATGTTGACAACCATATAAGGTCGAACAAAGATGTATCGCTCATTTAACAATGGGTTTGCGAAGATATACAACATCATGTAATAGGAAATATCAGGTTGAAATGCAAGGGAGATTAAACAATGTTAGATAGTATCAAGTTTTGAAGATGTGATAAGCAAACAATTACAAAAATGACTATAAAAGGGCATTTTTACAAAAGATAAATAGTGGTTGCATGGTTTAGGTGTGATATCCGGACCTTAAATTATTCCTAAAAAAGACTTCTGTTGTTGGCAGTTAATCCCATAAATCATTTACTCAAGGTATAGGGCACTTATTTTGATAGTGATCTTGTGCAACTATTAGTACACAATACACAATCATAAGGTTCTATCTTTCTTCTTCATATAAACATGAGGTTCCCTATGAGTATGCACTTGGTCAAATAAATTCCTTACAACTCATCCACTAAATCTTTAATTCTTTAAACTCTGTTGGGCATTATATAATAGGGGTTTTGAAAATGGGTTGAGCATCAAGAGCTAGGTTGATCTAAAAATCAATATTTCTTGGGGAGAAATAGTCCTGATAGTCCTCAAATGGAACATCTCTAAATCCACTAACTGTAAATATAGATATGGATATAACGAGTATGGTTGACATAATACTGACACAGTAACTTGCTTGTACAATGTAATTGGGGGATAAATAGGGCTTTTCTTTCCTCGGCCTGTAGAAACACACATTTAGTCAATCCCCATCTCTCAAGCTAATCTTAAGGTCCTTACCATTCATCTTAGTCCTGTAAGTACACAGTCAGTTCACCACCATAGTGGTAACAAGGTCTGCCAATCAAACTGGATTGAATGTCCAGTGAATATGGTTCCAGCAATACTACAAGAGGCATGTGTATAAAAGAACACACACACACACACACACACACACACACACACACACACACATATATATATATATATATTAATAGTATGAGTCAAGTGATGTAAACTGATGTATTTTTAAGTCTTAAGCATATGTAAGTTAATTATAATAGTTCACATATGGCATATGGAACAACAATGGCTCTGAATGGTCATGTGGGAAAACCATCTGAACAGTCAGTCATTTGGTTTAGTTGGAGTTAATTATTTTTAGGATGCAAACGCCAGTGCTCTGGATGTGTTTTTTCACGGAGTTGTATCTTCTGTTTCTTTCTTTTGGTTGGACTTTATACTTGGTGTACTTCGAGCATATGGCTAGTAAAATTGTGGTCTTCAGCGTGTGCCCTATTTGGATATGTCTTTTATGTTTTATTATTGCAAAGACCTAATGTAGGATTCAAGCCTACTTTGTAGTTAGTTTTTATATGAAACTCTATCCGTTTCGCTCCAAAATTTTAGAAGTCAATAATGTCTCTAACCCAAAGGGATAGGCATGTTACAAATGCTATCAGAGCAAGGTTCTACGAAGACAGCTCATTACCTGAATCTTACATTTCATATAGTTCTATAGGCACGTGTTGAGTAATGATATGTTATACGTGTACCATTGAGTGGAATGTGTTCCTCATATGCTAATTGATTTGAAGAATTACTTGTTATGTGATTATAATAAGCTGATGGAATGAAAAAAAAGAACTACATGTTAGAATATGAGCTACACGACTTGTACTCTCAAGAGTAAGCTAAGTGTTAGCTCAATGCATGATTGTCATTGTGCATATACCTTCGGTGATTTAATTAAATGTTTAAAGCATGCTTAGTTTTGGACTAAAAAGATAGGAAATGTTTTAACTCCAAGCTCTTCTTTACCCTTAGGTTCGATTTGCTCCTCAGGCACTATAATGAAGTGAGTAGACATACCCAACATTTGGTAGAGAGAGCAAGCTAGAAACAGTTAAACTATTTCCTATTTTCCTTTAAAAACCTAGAGACTTTGAAAAGTTAAAGACATTTCTAATTATTGGGTTAGGTCGTACTGGTGCATCTAAAGACTTGCATTCACTTTATGTTAATGCTTGAGTATAGTTATATGAGCATATGTTTCTATATGTAACCACATGTTTTTGGGTATTTACATGCCAAGATATATATATTGCTGGATGTGTTAATGATGAACTACTAGCAAGTGCTTTTCATGACTGTAAGTCCCATTAGATAGTACCTCTTTGATGTAAACTCTCAATTATCCAAGGAAAATCAGTGAGACTTTTATATGCATGCCTGTAAATTTGGAAAATAAACAGAGTCTTGTTAATCGTTGCATAAGTGTTATTCCGAGTATCCCATAAATTGCCAGTATTAATTATATGTGGTCGTGATCTAGACTTGTTTACATGGAAAGCATTACTTGCTTCCCATCAAGCAACTACCATTATTCACAGGTCAACTAGGCGATATGCTTACTGTTGTATAGGATGTTATTTTTGTTGTGGGATTAGTAGCATCTTGATTATATCAAACCCCAATACACCTAGAAAGGATACAAAAGGAAGAACCTAACAGACTTTGGATTTGTCACACCACATATGTCACCTCCTTTGGTGATGAGCCATAGCCTTCTAGTACTTTCTTAAGCATCAACACCAAGTGCACAAGCCAAAATGCTCCATAGTGGAAGGTAGAACCTCCCCTTCTGTAGTACGAGTTTCTACAATCACCTTATGAGACAAATGTATCTCATAAAGCTCAATGTGTATTCATAATGCCATTAATGCCTATGCTCTTACTCGAAATGATTGTTAGCCTGTTAGTTGTGAGCCCCTAATAATTTTAGACAAGCCTCATGGCATACCTTTGGTCTTAGGTTACAAATGAGGGTACTCACCCAAATATCTTCTTATGTGACACTACTATGAATCTGTGTGTTTTAAAGCATAACCATAACATTATGTACATTGTAAGTACCATGAAAGCTTGTATAGTTACTTAGATATGTTATATATGGTCAATTATGTGTTTAATGAATGGATTGTATAGTAATACACCTCTTGGAGTTTGCTTGTCTTTAGTATTGGTTAAGCATGTGGCTGAATTAACTAAATGATTTTACTTGTGTAATTCATTGCTCAGTGTGATCTCTGAGATGTTATTTACACTCTATGAAGTCTTTCTATCTTATTATAGCCCGAAAAACTGTATACACACATATTCAAAGCATGATGTGGCGACTATAGAAGTTGTATTCGCATATTCTTGTCCTTCTATTGTATGCTTAATCGGATGGCATGCTAGTGTACACATCCTTATAGTTGAATTCTTGACTCGAAGGCTTATGAATGAGTGAGTAACCTGACGGGTGAGAGAGAGGGGGGCACCAACAGGTGAGGCATAGCAGCGGCCATCCCGCAGCTGTTGGGTGCTCGGCTCTAGCGCAGGCGGTGTGAGAGAAAGGAGCCGCGAAGGGCTAGAGCACGGAGGGTTGCCCACTGTTCTGGCAGCTATTTTAGCAGTTTGACAGCACCAGTTTGGAGGTGAAATAGTGAGTAGTACATTAGGAGCAAATGAACGAGCCAAATCCATGCTGAGCCAACCCAAAACCAAACCCTAAAATGGGTCCATTTACCTTGGACTCGAGGTGGGTGTTCCTAAGTTACTAATCTATTAGTAACTCCGCAAGGTTTTATATGTCAATTATTGAACTGATTATTTATGATTCATTCATTGAGTTCATTGAATATGGTTTGTTATTTAAATTGATTTGGTTGTGATTCATTGAGTGAGTTGGTTCGGTTTTGGGATAAATCTAGTTATACAAGAATCAGGAGGGGGACATAAACAGATCCCATGGCTGTTTGGAGTGATTTGGAGATGAAATTGGGTTGATTTTAAGGACTCCTATGGATGGTGCCATGAAGAGGGAGTTTGGGTTGAGTGAGAATTAATGAGCTTGCAAAATGTGTTCGCATGTGTGATGCTATGAGAATCTGCTAAACTGACGCAATTATGTAATAGCTTGCTGGCCATTGAATCCACTAATACTGTTACAGGTCATTGTTTGTGTGCCTTGTAGTTTGGAGTGGTCGAAAAAGACACAAAAATCAAAAGGATGTCTCATGAATCGGTTTGATTGTGAACCAGATTCATGAACTATGCAGTGACTTACTTGTCTCTACATACCCTAGCTTAACACCCTCGCTTGTTGGTTGTATTCCATGCTCTAGTAGTAGCTTCTATAGTACGGATAATGGTTCGGTTGTCGAACGATTCAGTTGAATGATTTGGCTGAATTGTCCAACGGGTTGAACCATTAAACTAGAAAACTTGAACTTGGCAAGATATTACTTTAAAAGTACAAACTTGCTTTAGGCCTTTCATTTCGTACAAAATGAAAATGAATTTAGAAAACGAAAATAAATGACTAGTTTACTAACCCAAATTGCTGAGTGCCATTAGGTGAAACTAATCATGCGTAAGTTACAAATTATTAGCCCTAAAAAATGAGTTTTAATAACTCCTTCTCCTAAAAGTGAATGGCTACTTTGTCGTTAACTCGCTTCCAAGTATCCTTTTCCAAAATGAATGGCCATATGCCTTTTATAAGTCCACTTGATT
>JAKOGI010001479.1:75000-229829 GCA_029747015.1 Carnegiea gigantea
AATGATGGCACATGCCAACCTTCAAATCCATTTCTAGGGGTGATATGTTGCTCACAATAGCTTATATACTCAACAATGTGCCAAGTACGAGTGTGTTTGCCAGTAGAAAGCCCTTTCTGGATCATTTACACCCATAGGGTTTGGCCAGTTATATACCCAATCTAACCTATAAACATGGAAATCTTGGTCCAAGGGCCACCAAAGTAGTGTTTAGAAGGTATCCTGACCAATCTAAAGCATATGTTTTGTTTGGTGAATGCACTAATGGTGGGGGAGTTGCACGTTTGGTTGTGGCTATGTGTATAATGTGGATGCGTGAATAGTTTGCATTTTAGGTCATGCATTTAGGATTAGTGATGTAAAGCTCAATGGAATAAACTCACACTCAAAAGATTGCAAAGAAACAAGCTTAGATCTCACGGCTCTTTACTTGAACTCAATGGAATCCGAAACTGAAATGAGTTAAAAGATTGTTCTATACTTGAAACTTGGATAGAGAAACACCACCAAGATCAAGCTTAGGGCCCTTAAACTATGATTAAGATATAGAAACACCACTTAATCAAGTTTAGGACTACACTTGAACACCATTTAGTCGTCCTAATTAGAGATAAGCAAGTTTAGTGTTTAGGAGAAATAAGAGCAATGCTCTCAAATCTGATTTTAATTGATATTCAAAGTTATGTTTCATAAAAACAAGCCTTCAAGGCCTTATGCTCATGGCCTAAGGTAGCAAAACCAGCTAAGGAGGTTTCCTCCCTGGGAAGGAAAGCTCTTAAAACATGTTTAGCTAGCGCTTAAGCTAATCTAGTGACAACACTTGATTAACCTAAGCCAATTACAAGCTGAATTCTAAGAAAAGCAAAGGAAATCATCATACTTAGCATTAATACATCCAATTAGCCTTAATACATCAGGTTACTAAGGAAAATGTGGAGAAAAGCAGCCATAAAGTGAGAGTGCTTTTTGGCTAGCCAATCCGGATGAAGGGTGCAATTTCTTCCTTTTCTTTCCCATCGGTCGCTCTTTTCAAATTGAATTTTACAGCATCTAATGATGTTCCTGGCTGCCTTGGCTCATGATTGAAGCAAACAAGTAGGTAGGTAGCTGAGGAAACCTTTTAGAGAAGGAAAAACACGCAACTGCTTAACAGGGTTCTATAAGCCGTATTCTGCTCAGTTTTCTGCCCTTCTTTCATCCAATCAAAACTGAGCATGATTTTAATTTCAGGCCATGGGGGGACACTTTAGGGTGTGTACAAATATGTCAGTAAAGAAATCAAGGTCATGACCTGCTTAAGTGGGAGAATTCCATCTAAACATTTTACCGTGCAATTTCAGACCAATTCTGGTAGTCTTGACCAAATGGCTTGATTCCTTCACTTTGATTGAGCGTGATTGATTTAATTGCTTGGACCTAAAAGTTAACATCCAAAGGGACCCAAAAATGCAAAAATATTGAACTAAGCCACAATGTAGCTTAAGAAATCAGATGAACAATATCGGGTACATTCTAGCGGTGTAACCTAGAAGCACCTTCTTGACTCTTTTACAAAAACGTGTGTCATTGCTTGGACTTTGAAGCTTGCATTAGACCTTGCTAGACTTGTTGGACCTTCTTCCATGTCTTGGCTTGAGGGGACTCCATCAATTAGTTTGCATTTTTAGGTGATCATTTAGTTTTTATTTCTATTTTAGATTTCTTTTCTTAGTTTTAGTTTTACATTGGCATTTTCAATTTTTCATTGCATTTTATGTTTGGCATGCATAAAATGAAACAATAAAAAAAACAAAAACAAAAAGGAAATAAACACAAAAAGAAATAAAATCTTGTGATGATGAGTCTTTAGACTAAGTAGTTTTCTTTGACTTATTTTGACCCTTTTTAGTATGCCCATTGGTGAATAAAATGTTTAATTATAAGTTTTTTCAATGTGCTTCAGGTTTTGTCCTTCATGTTGTCTACAATTCGATTACTCAAGGATTCTTTGTATGAATATTTGGCACATGAGATGTAATGTCCCAAATGAACATAAATCACTGTTTGCATTTCTTTCATTAATTTCCCTAATTAGAAATGATAACCCAAATAATTAGGCGTTATCACCGTTCAACAAGTACAAGGCTTTGCTTATACATGGTAAATTTCTCCACAATAATTAATGTTTACCATCAAAGGCATTTATACCATCACCACCCATCAGATAATTTGGATAAATATAGAAATTGTTCTAATAATAAAACCATTCAAACATCTCAAGGATTACACCAAAATATAGAATTCTAATACAATAAACAGTCTCAACACTAAAATTTATCACAATACTATATTATAAACATCTCAACGATAATACACCACCATTTCATATAGAGTTTCCAGCTCACTTATCATCTTCAACCGTCTCATCCCCTTGAAGGCGATTCACTAAACACTTTCCTAAAACAAAACAAGAAAACATTTCTAACTATGAGCCGAAACTCAATACATGTATTCCTGTATTGTTAAACGTTCATGGAAAATTGGTTAGGCCTGTATTGCAATTCATTTTTAACTAAAAATAGGGAATGAGATAAACATGAAACTGCGTTGTCAATTATTATCTAATAGTAAACCCCTAGTAACTGTTATGATCTGAAGATAGTTGTACACCTGTCAAGCCGATCGGGACCTGGTCTGAAGCTACGCAGGTAACTGAAGGGTTATGCCCTGTAACTGATAACTGATGGGGTCACTAATTATGTGATAAATTATTGATTAAACTGATTCATTGATGTACTTACCAAAACATTATAATCTTGATAAATACGTGCTGATTTCTAAAGATACAGGCAATGAACGTGCCTAGAATTTTTAAATGTAAACTCACTAAATAATATTATGCATAAAAGTGGAAGGAATGATAGATTAGGCCCTGATTCTATGCAAAATTATCGTGTAGGAACATACGGTTAGCAAAAATATTTATTTCATAGCTAATACTTTAGTAGAAGCAAAGTAAAAGCATAACGGAGGCTTAGGAAGAATGACTCATCACTTAATCATCTGATCTTTGATTGAGACTCAAAACCCAACATAGAAAGCTTAGGAAGTTCCAAAAATATTTCATTTAGAATACCAAGCTTGATTCTCACAATAAGATTCCCCAAATGAGGCTAGAATACAAGCATGTTAGTTTTGGTCCATTCTGTGCAGTTTTGGTAAAACGATCATAACATTTTTCACAGAACTCGGATTAAGGCGATTCAAGAGGCATTTGAAAGCTAACACCCTAAACTATCGGGCACCAAAAATCATAATTTTTCAATGGGCCAATCACTACCAGTTTAATCGTGAACTCTATTCTATTTTCCTGAAATTTCCAGCCTCACTGTTTTGACTTTTCCCTCTCTTTTTTACACAAATTGTCAACTTAAACCATTCCCTAAAAGCATGTAAACAAGCTTTCGTCCATCCCAACATCATACAAAATCACCACACTTAATTTCACTTCATAATCATATCCAATAAAGATCATTTTTCAATCTAATACACACATAAACCAACCTTAAAGCTAGTTTAATCCAAACCTTGCTTAACTTGCCAAAACCCTAGTTCATGGCCAATTTGGACTCACTTTAACTCATTTGAAATTACCAAAAACATTATCATAAGCATCAATAGATTGGAAGATGACCAAATTAAAGATAAAACCATCAAAATCCAACACTTTAACATCAAGCTTACATGATTCACATCAACTCTAACCCTGGCATGATCCAACCTCAACTCCACCATGATCAACATTAAAATAACTCTTATTTCTTATCAAAATATCATGGTCAAAGATCATAAATATCAAAACAAGAATCAAAACTAAAATGAAAAGCAAAACCAACAAAGTCAAGTTTCAAGATTACTCACTTTGATTAAAAATAAGTAGAGATGGAGATGAGGTTTAATGGTTTTGTTGATGGAGGATGGTAGCTTGAGGTACTAGGATGTTAAGAGGAGTCAGAAATAACCTGAGCTAGCCGAAAAAGTGGCTGAAGACAACCCAAGAAGTGCTGCTCAGCTGCTGCCGTGAGGGAGGTGATAGAGGAGAGAGAAAGTGAGCTTTGGATTGAGTTGTGTGTGTTTTGACTAATTAACTCACTTGGCTGAAATTTTATCAAATAAATCCACCTTTTTAAGCTAGCCATTGTTAAGTTTAACCATGGTAATTAGTTAGATTAACAGGCAACTTGTTGGGGCTTCAAACCGGCTGAAATAAGTTAGGTTCGGGGATAAAACGCTTCGTAACGATAACATTCTTACAAAACTAAAAATTAAAGCTTTGTAATATTACGGAAAATAAAACAAATTACTTCGATTAAACTTGTGAGGGCCTACTATCAATTCCTCTAAAGTTTTCGTTAATAAATTAAATAAACAAATAAAATCTGAATTGCCGAGTGAGGGCCCAAAAAAAACATTTTTCCACCAGGGTGAATAAATGAAATAAATGAACCTGAGAGAAGAAAAAGAAATTATGAACATGAGGTAATTAAATAAATAAACAAAATTAAATAATTTTAGGGTTGGGCTATTATAACATTCCCCTCTTAAAGAGTTTCGCCCTCGAAACTTATGACTTTTCTATGTAATGTAAGATTATCTCAAATAATTACGGATATTTGGCTTTCATTTCCTCTTCAGTCCCCCAAGTAGCTTCTTGGGAGGTATGACTTGATCAAAGCACTTTGACTAGAGGTATCTGCTTATTACGCAACTGCTTAATCCTGCGATCCAGTATTTGGATTGGTTGCTCTTAATATACTAAATCCGCAGTGATTTCAATAGGTTCAGATACAATTGCATGGTTTGGATCTGGGGTATACTTTCTAAGCTGAGAGATGTGAAACATGTTATGCACGTGTTCTGGCTCTACCGGCAAATCCAGATGATAAGCTATAGGATTCAACTTTTCAATGATTTCATATGGTCTAATATATCTTGGACTCGATTTGCCTCCTACCCCGAAACTTTTGATACCCTTAGTTGGCGATACCTTTAGAAAAACTTTATCGCCCACTTGAAACTCCAAAGGCCTCCTTCTCTTATCCGCATAACTCTTTTATTAACTTTGGGCAACCTTAATATGCTCTCGAATCCTTCTTATTGTTTCTACGGTTTCCTAGATCATTTCAGGGCCTAAAATCAATGCTTCATCCAAATCACTCTAGCATAGTGGCGTTCTACATTTTCTCCCATATAGAGCCTCAAACGGGGCCATTCTGATGGTGGACTGATAGCTATTGTTATAAGAAAACTCCACCAAAGGTAAATCATCTTCTCATTTCCCTTGGAACTCTAATACACAAACTCTTAACATGTCCTCTAGAATCTGATTCACTCTTTCCGTTTGCCCATCTGTCTCAAGATGATAAGAGTTGCTTAAGTTCAATTTGGTCCCAAAGGCCTTTTGAAGAGCTTGCCAAAAATAGGCTTGAAATCTTTGATCCCTATCTGAGACTATATCTAAGGGAATTCCGTGTAGTCGGACTATCTCTTTAACATACAATTGGGCTAGTCTTTTAACTCCCCAGGTATCTTTGATTGGCAGAAAATGGGCCGACTTGGTAAGCCAATCGATTATAACCCAGATAGCATTCTTCTACGAGGTAGAAAGGGGTAAACCTATAACAAAGTCCATTGAGATCGAATCCCACTTCCCGGTGGGAATTTCTAGGGGTCCCAATTCACCCACGGGATGGTGATGCTCTACTTTGACTTTTTGGCAGGTCAAACACTTGTCTACATATTCTGCAACCTCCTTTTTCATATTATTCCACCAGAAGTATTGCCTTAAATCTCTATACATCTTATTACCTCTTGGATGCACTGGGTTGCGAGTATCGTGAACCTCCTCTAGGACTTAATTCCTCATTTCGAGGCACACATAGGCGATTTTAGAATTGCAGGGTTCCATCCTCATGTACTACAAATGCGGGAGACTTTCCTTTCTCTAAATTTTGCTTTATTCTTTGGAGTTCAGGATCACTTTCTTGGCTCACTCAAATTTCCTCCACTATGGAAGGCTGTAAAGTAAGTGTTAATAATTAAACATGTGCTTACCCATGGAACACTAGTCGAACTCCCAAGTCCTCAAGTTTTTTTAAGAGACTCCATTGAGTAATCACCACAGTATTTGAACTATGTTGTGCCTTCCTATTCAAGGCATCTGCTATAACATTTACTTTTCCTAGATGATATTGAATTTGCAAATCATAATCCTTAAGCAGCTCAAGCCAACGCCGTTGCCTCAAGTTGAGTTCCTTCTGCGTCAAGATATACTTCAAACATTGATGGTCAGTATAAATCTTGCATGGTACTCTATATAAGTAATGCCTCTAAATTTTCAACGCAAAGACCATGGCTGCTAACTCCAAGTCATGGGTAGGATAGTTTTTCTCATAGGGCTTAAGCTGTCGAGAGGCATAAGCTATTACCTTATCTTCCTGCATCATAACACACCTCAATCTGTTTTTTGAAGCATCACTATAAATGGTATACTCCTTACCTTCCATTGGTTGCGTTAGGATTAGGGCGGTAGTCAGTCGCTGCCTTAGCTCTTGAAAAGTTTTATAATATTTTTCGGTCCACTCAAACTTGTTCGCTTTCTTCAGCAGATTGGTCATGGGCGAAGCTATTTTTGAAAAATCCTTGACGAATCTTCGATAGTAACCTCCTAAACCCAGAAAGCTTTTAATCTTAGTGATGTCAATAGGCCTTGACCATTCCCTGATTGCCTTCACCTTCTGGGGGTCAACTTTGATTCCCTCTTTTGTAACTACATGTCCCAAGAACACCTCTTCTTCCAACCAAAACTTGCATTTCTTTAATTTGCCATAAAGTTGGTGCTCCCTCAGTGTTTATAATACCATCCTCATATAATCAGCATGTTCATCTCTGTCCCTAGAATAGATAAGAATGTCATCTATGAACACCACCACAAATTTATCTAGGTAGGGTCTGAAGACTCTGTTCATAAGATCCATGAAAGCTACAGGAGCATTGGTGAGGCCAAATGGCATCATTGTAAACTCGTAGTGACCATACCTAGTTCTAAATGCAGTATTGGTGATGTCTTTAGGTCTAATCCTAAGTTGGTGGTACCCTGACCTTAAATCAATCTTATAGAAGACTCCTGCTCCTTACAATTGGTCAAACAAGTCATCGATTCATGACAAAGGATATTTATTTTTGATGGTGATCTTATTCAACTCCCTGTAGTCAATACACAGCCTTAAAGTTCTATCCTTTTTCTTTACGAACAACACTGGGGCACCCCATGGTGACACACTTGGCCTAATAAAGCCCTTCTGCAACAGCTCATCTAATTGAAGCTTTAGCTCCTTAAGCTCAGTTAGAGCCATACGATATGGGGCTTTAGAAATAGGTTGGACATCAGAGATTAGTTCAATTCTAAAATCAATTTCCCTATATGAGGGTAATCCTGGTAACTCTTCAGGGAAAACATCCTCAACTATAGGAATATTTCTAGCTTTCTCTTCTTTTGCTTGGGTGTCAATAGCATAACACCTCAACTATAGGAATATTTCCAGCTTTCTCTTCTTTTGCTTGGGTGTCAATAGTATAACACCAATATCCCTCCCTCTATGGGGGGTAATCCTCGTAACTCTTCAGGGAAAACATTCTCAAACGCATAGACTATTTCTAGCTTTCTCTTCTTTTGCTTGGGTGTCAATAGTATAACACCAATGTCCTATACACCCTTGATATAATAGCTTACTTGCTTTCATAGCAGAAATCAAGAGATAGATTTTTCCTCTGTCTACCCATAGAAGAATACTTATCTCCCTTTTTCATCTTTCAAAATAACCTAAAGATCCTCGCAATCGATCCTAGCTCCATAGGTATGCAACCAATTCATTCCCAGAATGATGTCAAAATCAGACAAATCAAATTGAATCAAATCCACAGGGAAGGTAGTTCTACTAATGGTAATGGGAACAAGTTTATAGGAGATAAGGTATTTAATCACACAATTATTGGCTATCTTGATCCTATAATTGGTTTCCATTCTCCTATATTTTAGGTTCAATTGCATAGCAAATCGGGTGGATATAAATGAATGAGTAACACCCGAGTCAAATAGTACACAAAATGGCTTTAAATTTGAAAAGAGTTTCAGTGACTACCATACTAGAGGTGGCAGCTTTCTTCTTGCTCATCACATACAGCCATCCTACTACTGTAGGCCTTGCTAATGGGGCCCCTTGGTGAGTTGGGGCCAAGGGTTTTGCTGCGTCTTTGTCTACAGCCTTCATCCTTCGGGGGCATGCAGCAATCAGTTGTTCAGGGCTTCTACACCACATGCGCTTATTGGTTCCTACTCGGCATTTAGGGGTGGTGTGATTTGTTATGCCATCTTTCGCACAGGGTGCTGTTGAGCCTACAGGACAACTCTTGGGGGGAGCAGGAGTAGGTTTCTTTCGGTTCACACTCTCACTCGGAGTTCCTTGCTCAAACCCCTTTCTCTTTTGGTTAATTGGATTCAGTGCTCTCAACTCTGTCTTTGCTCATTCCACTTCATCCGCTCGCTCATATAGTTCTTGGTACGTCAAAATTGGTTGTCCAGCTAGCTGGTTCTGAATATAGAAGGCCAGCCCCTCTTCAAACCTCCTTATTTTCAATCTTTCAGATGATACAAACTTAGGAATAAACCTGAATAATGCTGTGAACTCACTGGTGTACTGCATCACAGTCATGGTGCCACTCATCTTTAGCTCCATAGACTCTTTCTCCTTTTGCTTTGGACCATAACTGGGTAGAATTTTGCCCTCAACTCACTAAGGAATTTATTCCAGGTGAACTCAGGCCCTACGAGCTTATCCTTAACAGTATTCTACCAAATGTCAGCTTCACCGATCAAATAATACATCCCAATGTTTACTTTCTTTTCTTCTGAGACTTTGACTACTGTAAAGATTTTCTCTAGTCCCCTTATCCATTCCTCTAATACTACCGGATTATAAGATCCATCATAAATTTTAGGGTTGCGTCGTACCATCCTATCTGCTAACTTATCCTCTCTAGGAGGGATTTAAGTAGGTACTTGGGGAATCCACTTCATCAATTCAGTCAGCCAGTAGTTCAGGACCCCAATGTTCTTAGCTAACTCAGAAGGAGTCAGTGGCATTTGACTGAAATTTAGTGGCATATGATGGGAGGCTTGATCACCCGATCCCTGGCTGTGATCTGAGACTTCCGCTATATGAATCTCTGTATTGTTATGCACTGATTCAGACATTCTGATCATACATTAACGAATAATTCAATCATTGGAGTACCCAAACAGATAAGTTAATAATGCCTAACAAATACATTTAATATAACTCAGAGATTATGGAAAACAAAACTAAAGCTTCATTATATCATTTCATAACTGCTTATTTACATACATAACTGCCTATTTATACACATGATCAGCAAAACATATTACATGTAACTAACTAGGCAAAGTCAGTTTTAACTCCTACCTCAACCCCAAACACTAACTAGCCCGAAAATACAAAGTCCACCACATTACCAAAAAGAGATACGGACTATACCATCACGGTCGGAGAGGATTAGACTAATTATATACAATGTCGTGTCCTATACAAAATACATCCATCCAAACCGACCATACTATAAACAAATAGGGCTCAAAAGAAAACTACTAACACTAACCTCTAGACCCAGCTAATGATCCCTAGATGGATCGTAATTCGGGTTGGACTCATCATCAGGCTCTTCGCCTAAATCGAAGCTACTAGCTGATGCCTCTAATTCGGCATCCCTAACCTCCTGCTCAACCTATTGCGTCACCATTAACTCATCGATCTCCTAATCCCACTGCTGCTCTACCTCCGCCTCATAAATACCCTAATCCTCATCGAGATCATCTTCCTCCTCCTAATGGCCCTCGTCCTCAGAACTAACCACCACTATCTCTGGTTTATCAGGGAGGCCTATCACCACATGAGCCTCTCTAGGGCTATCAGGCATCAAATTATACCTGGTGCGGGCGGGAGGATGATCCCTGTGCTGGTGCTGGGGCTACAGGCGGGGGATGCACCTGATGTAACGGAAAGACATGCTGTAGAGTCTCCATGGTAATCCCCCCTCGATCAAACTCTTCCCTCAATAACAACTCTGTAGCGACAGTAGTTCAAGCCCCTTGGGCCTGAAACTTAGGCCGGTCCAACCTAGGTCCCCTGTCACCATATACTGATGATAACAGAGCCTAAACTCCATCCATAGATGAACTGCGAGTAAGGACCAAAGCAGTCTATATGCATGGACCGTAATACTGTGAAACTCAGAAAACAGGTCCTGTGCATGAGCCTTTATACTAGCATGCAGTAGTACAATGTGAGCAGCCACATATTCACCTGGCATCAAGTTAACAGCATAAGGGGCTATCTAACAAAGAAAAGACATATATGAGAGGCATACATAACCATAATTAATGAACATGCAAATGTAAGCAACCTGAATTTCTAATATCATTACTACACTTCTAATGTCACTCCAACAGTACACAATGGCCCCTAGGACCAACCATTCTCACCCTCTTATTTCTAAACTCCACATTCCATAAGGAAAATCTCAACCTGACTCTGATACCAAATCTGTAACACCCCAAATGAACATAAATCACTGTTTGCATTTCTTTCATTAATTTTCCTAATTAAAAATGATAACCCAAATGATTAGGTGTTATCGTCATCCAACAAGGATAAGGCTTTACTTATACATGACAAATTTATCCATAATAATTAATATTTACCATCAAAGGCATTTACACGATCACAAGCCATCAGATCATTTGGATAAATATAGAAATTATTCTAACAACAAAACCATTCAAACATATCAAGGATTACACCAAAATATAGAATTCTGGTACAATATATAGTCTCAATACCAAAATATATCATAATACGGTGTTATAGACATCTCAATGATAATACACCAACATTTCATATAGACTTTCTGGCTCACTTATCATCTTCAGCCGTCCTATCCCCTTGAGGGTGATTCACTTAACGCTTTCCTAAAACAAAGCCGAAGCTCAATACACGCATTCCTGTATTGTTAAACGTTCATGAAAAATTAGTTGGGCCCACATTGCAATTCATTTTTAATTAAAAATAGGGAATGAGATAAATATGAAACTGCATTGTCAGTTATTATCTGATAGTGAACTCCAGCTAACTATTATGATCTAAAGATAGGTGTACACCTGTCAAGCCGATCAAGACCTGGCCTGAAGCCACGCGGGTAACTGAAAGGCTATGCCCTGTAACTGATAACTGATGGGGTCACTAATTATGTGATAAATCACTAATTAAACTAATTCATTGATGTACTTACCACAACATTATAATTTTGATAAATACGTGCTGATTTCTAAAGATACAGGCAATGAACCTACCTGAAATTTTTAAATGTAAGCTCACAGAATAATATTATGCACAAAAGTGGATGGAATAATAGATTAGGCCCTAATTCTTTACAAAATTATCGTTGTAGGAACATAAGGTTAGTAAAAATATTTATTTCATAGCTAATAATTAGTAGAAACAAAGTAAAAGCATAATAGAGGTTTAGGAAGAATGACTCATAACCTAATCATCTGACCTTTGACTGAGACTCAAACCACAATATAAAAAGCTTAGGAAGTCTCAAAAATCTTTTATTGAGAACACCAAACTTGATTCCCATAATAGAATTCTCCAAAATGAGGCTAGAACACAAGCATGTCAGTTTTGGTCCACTTTGCATAATTTTGGTAAAATGATCATAACTTTTTCCACAGAATTCGGATTAAGGTGATTCAAGAAGCATTTGAAAGGTAACACACTGAAATAGCTACCCACTAAAAATCATAATTTTCAATGGGCCAATCTCTACCAGTTTAATCGTGAACTCTGTCCTGTTTTTCTGAAATTTTCAGTCTCACTGTTTTGACTTTTCTCTCTCTTTTTTACACAAATTGTCAACTTAAACCATTCCTTAAAAGCATGTAAACAAGCTTTGGTCCATCCCAACATTATATAAAATCAACACATTCAATTTCGCTTCACAATCATATTCAATAAAGATCATTTTTCAATCTAATACACGCATAAACCAAGCTTAAAGCCAGTTTGATCCAAACCTCACTTAACTTGCCAAAACCCTAGTTCATGGCCAACTTGGACTCACTATAACTCATTTGAAATCACCAAAAACATCATCATAAGCGTCAATAGATTAGAAGATGACCAAATTAAAGATAAAACAATCAAAATTCAATACTTTAACATCAGGCTTGCATGATTCACATCAACCCTAACCCTAGCATGATTCAACCTCAACTCCACCATGATCAACATCAAAAAAACTCTTATTTATTATCAAAACATCAAGATCAAAGACTATAAACATCAAAACAAGAATCACAACTAAAATAAAAGGCAAAACCAACAAAGTCAAGTTTCAAGATTACTCACTTTGATTGAAAATAAGTAGAGATGGAGATGAGGTTTAATGGTT
The DNA here is from genome assembly GCA_029747015.1 of Carnegiea gigantea. Classification (NCBI taxonomy): domain Eukaryota; kingdom Viridiplantae; phylum Streptophyta; class Magnoliopsida; order Caryophyllales; family Cactaceae; genus Carnegiea; species Carnegiea gigantea. The sequence continues at coordinate 87,568 of JAKOGI010001479.1, forward strand.
TTGATGATGGATGATGGTAGCTTGAGGTACTAGGATGTTGGGGGGAGTTGGAAATCAACTAAGATAGCCGAAAAAGTGGCCGAAAACAACCCAAGAAGTGCTGTCCAGCTGTTGCCGTGAGGAAGGTGAGAGAGGAGAGAGAAAGTGAGCTTTGGATTGAGTTGTGTGTGTTTTGACTAATCAACTCACTTAGCCAAAATTTTATCTAGTAAAGCCACCTTTCTAAGCTAACGATGGTTAAGTTTAACCGTAGTAATTAGTTAGACTAATAGGCAATTTGTTGGGGCTTCAAACCGGCTGAAATAAGTTGGGTTTAGGAATAAGACACTTCATAACGATAGCGTTTTTATGAAACTAAAAATTAAAGCTTTGTAATGTTACAGAAAACAAAATAAATTACTTTGATTAAGCTTGTTAGGGCATGCTATCAATTCTTCTAAAGTTTTTGTTAATTAATTAAATAAACCAATAAAATCCGAATTGCCAAGTGAGGACCCCCAAAAAAAAATTTCCACTAGAGTTAATAAATGAAATAAATGAATATGAGAGAAGAAAAAGAAATTATGGACATGAGGTAATTAAATAAATAAACATAGTTAAATAATTTTAGGGTTGGGCTATTACATGAGATCTAATGAGTTAGTTAAGCTTTGGTAGTTCTCCCGTGAGACTTTGAGCTTGAGTAAACTAATTCATCATTTTAGTCTCATATTTTTTTTCATGTGTGACTCTCCTTAGATTTCAAATCTCTCGAACATGCTTTGACTCTTGTTTAAGATTACATTTAGGATTCACATTTAGGCAATATGATAGAGACATTCTTTGAATTTATAAGTTACATGGACTAGATAGCCACCCTTGTTACGCATGACATGCCCCTTGTTACTCCTTTGAGCCTTGACTATGTTTAGTGATGCAAACCTATAATATGATCCTTTGCCACATATATGTCTTACACTTTACCCAAGACTATGTAGTTTCATTAGTTGATTGGGTGTAGTTTGTAGATAATGATATTTTTGTTTTTCGTGTGGTTTGTTTGGATGCAAGGTAGGATTTATGCGGTGTTTCCCTTGGTGCTAATGTCATTAACTTTTATGAGTTGTTGAAAAAATGTTGAAAAGTGCACAATTTCCCTTGTCATAATCCTTCTCTTTGATAAGAAAAAGGCAACAAAAGCAGCAAAAAAAATGAGAAAATATGAAAAAATGTTGGCTACACAAAACAAAAGAAAGCAAAGTTATTCAAGGATTTGGCATTGATTTCATATTATATATACTTCAACACTTTCTCTCATTGACCAACTAGTTATTGATTTTCTTTATTTGAGATATATCAGAATAAGGAGTATTTTTGTGGAAATTTGGGCGAAGATGATTCATAGTCATAGTCTTTGGCTTTGAGCTCCACAGATCCCAACACATTTGTTCCCCTCCTACCTTTACCCATAGCCTTGTTGCAACCCTATTAAAGTCCTCATGATTGACTAGTGTGTTTTGCACTTTAATGGTGGCGAATTGGAGAGTTCCAGCAAGCTTATGGTAGACTTGATTCTTTTGAATGAGAATTAACATAATCGCACTATACTTTAAACACATGAGCGATGAGTGCTTCATTACTAAAGTGAGGGTCTACCGGCTCTTTTAGCTCTACCTATTGCATGTGCCAATATGATTGTTCAAGTTGATTTGGGTGATCGATTCAATATTTGTTGCGATGGTACTTGCTCTTATTTTAAAAACTTCATTGACCTATTTGTTTTGTAATATTTTCATTCTCTTTTGGGCAAACTTCTTGGGTCGATTTGGTAATGGATGTTGCTACTATTGTTTACCCAAGGAGGTTCTTCATCTTAGTGCCGGTTTCATAGTTGCTTGGGGACAGCCAATGGTTCAAGCATAGGGGAGTTTGATAAATGCTTAGAGTTTACTTCATTTTGGGGTTATTTTGTTGCATATTTGGTAGATTTATGAATTCTATATTATAATCTACACTCTTATGGTCGTTTTATCCTTGGGTACGGTTCTTTTCTCTATGTTACAGGTTTTAGACCTTTTTATCCTAGATTTGACCTCAATTAAGTATGATTTGACTCCTCATAGATGCCCCCAAGTCACCATGCCCGTGGAGAAAAAGAAGAACTAGAGAATTTCGAAAGGCAAAGGTCACCACAGATGGTTTGTGGTGAAGGCTTGTGTGTTTGGTTATGATTATCTGTGTAATATGGATGTGTGAATAGTATGCATTTTAGATCATGCATTTAGGATTAGTTTGCATTTGTAGTTGATCATTCATCTTTTCTTTCTATTTTAGCTTTCTTTTCCTAGTTTTGGTTTCATTTTGGCATATCCAATTTTTTGTTGCAATTTAGCTTCAACATATGCAAAATGAAAATAACAAAAAAGGAAAAAAAATCGAAAAAAGAAATACAAATCCTCTTATGATGAGTCTTTAGACAAAGTGGTTTTTTTTGGCTTATTTTGACCCTTTTTGTCATGCCCATTTCTCAATAAAATGTTTAATTATAAGTTTTTGAAACATGCTTAATGTTTTCTCTGTCATGTTGACTGTGATTCGATTGCTCAATGATTCTTCGTAGGAATATTTGGTACATGAGATCTAATAAGCTAGTTGAGCTTCAATAGTTGTGCCATGAGGCTTTGAGCTTGAGTAGACTAATTCAACATTTTAGTCTCACATTCCTTTTCATGCATGACTCCTCCCAGATTTCAAATCTCTAGAATTTACTTTGACTCTTGCTCAAGATGACATTTAGCATGCATATTTAGGCAACATGATTGAGGCATTCTTTGAATTTATAAGTAATATTGGCCAGAGAGCCACTCTTATTATGCATAATCTGTCTCTTGCTACCCCTTGGAGCATTATCAATATTTACTAAGGCAAACTTATAATGTGTTCCTTAGCCAAATACATGTCTTACCTTTAGCCAAGACTAAAGTTTCGTTAGTTGATTATGAGTGGTTTGTAGCTAATGACATTTTTGTTTGATGTGTTTGTTTAGTTGCAAAGAGTGATTTATACGGTATTTCCCTTGATGTTAATTGGGTTGACTTTTGTGAGTTGGTAGAAAAGTGTTAAAAAGTGCACAACTTTCCTTACCAAAATCCTTCTCTTCGAAGAAAAAAAAACAAAAAAAGTAGAAAAAAAGAGACAAAATACGAAAAAATGTTGACAATACCCCAAAAAAAAGAAAGGTTATACAAGGATTTGGCATTGACTTCATGTTAGATATACTTCAGCACTTTCTTTCATTGTTCACCAACTAGGGGTGATTTTGTTTATTTGAGATATATTAGTATGAGAAGCATTTTTATGGAAAGTTGGGTGAATATAATTTATACTCATAGTCTTTGGCTTTAATCTCCACAAATTCCAACACATTTGTTCCTCTCCTATCTTTACTCATAGCCTTGTTACAGTCCTATCAAAGTCCTCACGATTGCCTAGTGCATTCTTCATTTTAGTGCTGATGAATTGGAAAAGTTTTAGCAAACTTACGGTAGATTTGATTCTTTAAAATGAGATTTGAGAGAACCGCATTATACTTTAAACACATGAGTGATGAATGCTTCATTACCAAAGTGAGGGTCTACCCGTTCTTTTAGCTCTACCTATTGTATGTGCCAATATGATTGTTCAAGTTAATTTGGGTGATTGATTCAATATTTGATTATGGTACTTGCTTTTATTTCGAAAACTTTAATATCCTATCTATTTTGCATTGTTTTCAATCACTTTTGGGCTAACTTCTTGGGTCAATTTGGCTATAGATGTTGCTACTATAGTTTACCTGAGAAGGTTCTTCATCATAGCTCCAATTTCATAGTTTCTTGGGACAAGTAACGGTTTAAGCATGAAGGAGTTTGATAAGTGCTAAGTTTACTTTATTTTGGGGTTTTTTGCTGTGCTTTTAGGTTTATTTATGAATTTTATGCTATAATCTAGACTCCTATTCCCGTTTTACCCTTGAGTATGGTTTTTTTTTTTTTGTGTTGCAAGTCTTAGACCTTTTTCCCCAACTTTGACCCCAATTGAGTATGATTTGACTCCCTACGAATGGCCCCAAGTCACCATGCCTGTGTGGGAGAAAATGAGCCAAAGAATCCCGAGACAGAGGTCACCATGGATGATCAGTGGTGAAGGCTAGGAACCGTGATCAGCCTAAGACTGCGTACCTCTTTGTCTTCCTTTGTCTTGTGGCTAATGATGCTCGTGTTTATGCTTAAAAGAGGTTATTCGGCTATAGAAAAGAGAGAACTGATCTCACTTCACTCTCATCTTTCTATATTTTTTCATTAGAATTAGGATTCTTAATTTGTATTTTTAGAGTAGAAGAAGAAATTGAAGAAAAGCTTTGGCTTTTGGAGGTTTAAAGATTGGGACACTATTGGAGAATCACCATTGCTACTAAGCTTTTCCTCCCTTTAGTATGTTCTTGAACTCTTGTTTAGATGTTAATTTTGAAAATGAGTGAGTCATTTATTCTATGTTGGAATGATTCAATTCCACTTTGTGATTGAAGTGTTATAAGTGAATTTTAGCCAAATTTGGTCGCTTATACTCGATAGTTGAGTGAAGCATCGATAGAAGAAACATACTATTTGATCGACAAATAGAATTTGATCTACAACTTGGACTAAAGCAAGGGCATTCGAAAGAATGTTAATGGGATTGTTTGGGCAATTCAGTTTACTTCAAAAGAAAGGACTAAATTTTAGTTCGATTGCATTTCTTTCAGTGATCCAATCTATGTAAAGTGCATGATTTATCCATTGATCCAACTCTTTACTAGGTGAAACAATTCCCTAGATATTTTAATTTGGTTGAATTTCTCAATTAGTTAATTACCTTAATTCGAACAACCCATTGGAACTTGCTTGCTTAGCCTTTTATAATAGGTCAAAACTCAATAGATTGTATTTGGTCTCTATAGGAATGAAATTAAAGCTAAACTACAATATTCATGCGCTTACAGTAGTGTTATATTCTTGGCACCATTGCTGAGGAGTTGGCGCTTTTCAATATCAGGGTTTTCTTAAGCATTTAAGGCTAGGCCTCTAGAAAATCCAAAAAGAATTTAAAAATTAAAAATCTAAAAAAAAAATTCAAAATGGCTATATTCCGTTTACCTCAATATGAGCACGAACCTTTTTGGCAATACTTGTCTAGATTGAATGATTAACGTACTTCATATGTCCATTTCACGTACGAAAAATGCAAAATATACAATGTTGTTGAGGGGATAATACATGAGAGCTAGCCATTGAGTCCATATGTAATGGTAGTGTGTGCTCTTTAGATGTTGATGATATATGGGACTTGTTTGAATCTTTGGCTTGGTATCAATGGCACCATGAGAATGCTAATGAATCTCTTGTGTGCCCTTCGCACATTCCCTATGATTTGCACGCTCAATCTCCATGTGTAGATCAATTTAAGGATTCATCTCATCACCATTCCTCTTACTCTCCTGTTTTGTGCTCTTATTGTCAATCTTTTAACCATGACGCAAATTCTTGTCCCTATTATGATAATTCTGATGCATGCTATGCAAAACTTAATGCCGTAATAGAGGTAATGAATCAGCGACATGAGTGTTTTGTTAGTGAGATGAGGGAATGTTTGTAATACCCCCAACGCCCAGGGCTAGGAGCGTTAACGACTTCTTAAATCCTACTTGAATTCTAGGGCGGAACGGATAAAGTTTCGCCTTAAAATTGACCATTTCCCAAGCTAAAAGCCTTATATTCAATCTTTGCAATCAATGGAAGCGCAAAGAACTCTAAAATAAGCTCAACAGCTACACGCCGAAGTCAATAACTCTACGGGCCACTCGCCCAGAGTACACCAAGACAAAAGGTTCAATAATAAAGAAGGAAATAAAGATACAATATGATGGATCACACATTCGGAGCACTAGGGTTTACATCCTACAATATAACCAAGTTCAGCTAAAAAGACAACTGGCTAATAAGATGGTTGGCTCACATGGCCATACAAAGTGACTTTTAAACAATATGTGTTATATGAACTAGAGTACTTTGCTTACATACATTTACAACTCTAGGGATATATTATAATACATTGTTTGATACGTAAGTCCACTTCTATATGTGCACACATGACATCTTTTCAGAGCAGGGGTAGACTCCAACTTGGCATAAGTAAATTGACTTCTACCTGTCACAACGAAAACCTGGGAAAAGGGAAAATAGTAATGGGATGAGCTACCACACGCTCAGTGAGTATTTGCCGACTCCTTGAAAACCAAAACCATTTGCATGCAATAATGATAAATAGTAGGCACACGTCATTTGCATATTACTATCATATTAGGCAATCATAGTCCCCAAAAAGGAATCATCATCATCCTTAAGCTTCATACTAGCCACTCAAGCTTGTTGCTAAGCCCTTGATAACCAAACTTCTCTATTGATCAAGCATTTAGGCACATAAGCAAATAAGCAACAAGGATAGAATAAAAGTGCTTTCAAATATTCAATTTGAAAATGCGGTGACCTATGTTTTATTCAAAGAATATGTAGATTTGAAAACTTATATGCTCGATGCATTACAAGGATATAGCCATATTTTAGTTAAAATTGCATTCAAACTATACCTGGAATCTCGTTTGCAAAATATGCACGGGACATGCATAAGAAGCTTTCTTTTTTTTTTTTTCCTAAAACACTTTAGTTACCTCTTGAGCCTCGTATTCTTCAAAAAGAAGTCTCTTTCATAGTGGTCTTTTGATGACCCTTATAAGCTTTTCAAATCTCACTTAAATTGGCCTCTTAATGGCCCTTGAAATCTTCTTTTTCCTAAAATACATAAAATGGCAAAAGCTAACTGCTTTTCTTATTCATTAGGAAAATACTCTTAGTGTAAAATCATCGTTTATCAAAAGAAACATACACAACGATTTAATCACATAAGTGAGGAGCTTAGACTCTTAGAGGTACTTTGTTACCGCCATCAAGAGCCGGCCAAACTCAAGCGGCAACATACGCATTTCTGGACAGACATCATACTATGCTGAGGCATAACTTACATACTTAAAGTTCAGGCGGGAATGAGACCACCACCCCTGAATTGTCTTAACATAGCTTACGTTATGCCAGGCGGGACACCAAGCCACCATCCCTGGATTATCATAACGTATCTTATATTATGCCAGGCGGGATAGACTTAGGCTTAAAGTTTCTAGAGTAGCTCCTCCACGTGCACATAAGCATGAACATAATTATTCATACACATACATACTTATACTTTTTCATATATATGCTTTCTGAGTTTATAATACGAAAACATAATTTTCTAGCAAGACTGCTCCCTTTTTAAATTCTTTATACCTTAAAAACTCTATTCGTATAGTTAAAGATACGCCATCATTCATTAATAGTCATGGCTACTTTTATTTTTAACCACGAAAACCTTCTTTTTTAAACTTACCCTCACATACATGATAGAGCTTAATGGCATAAAAAGGGAGGCATTCACACATAGCACATTCGAATACTTCATAATTCAACTTGAAAACCTCTTGAAATCGTAATGAATTTTCTAACTCGCAAATCGAAACCCATTTAAAACTTAAAGTACTTAGCTTGCTTATAATTCAAACAAGGTTTCACAAGAGACATCTTCAGTTGCCCATTTTCAGTTCGTTTAAATCCTTTCTAAACTTAAAGAAAGGGACATAATCAAACAAAAGTCTTAAAACGTTTTCAAACTTACTACTAGCTTGCTTTCAAATTTCCTAGACCTATTGACTATTCAGTTGGGCTATTTACTAAGTAGTTCGATGATTTAGAACCTCTTTTTTTATGCTTCAAACATCTTAACAAACTGATAGGCAACTGGTAAAAGTTCAAAACATTTGTAATTATGAAAACAAGCCTTTAATGACCCTTTTTAAAGATGTCGAAGTTCAAAAGTCAGTCACATAGCATCACTTAGCCACATCGAGAGGGAAGGGATTTATAAGTAGCACATTCAAACACTTCATAATTCAACTTGGCAGAATCTGCCCAATAAGCCACACATGGCCTCGTAATCTACACCATTACGGTCAATCACAACTCAGGCTCCTTCCCCACACACCAACGATCACAAGAATCTTAAATTTCTCATTAGTTCAACATTAAATCATCCAACTACCACCTTGGTTCAATATTGCCATAAACGAATCAATAGTTGATGAAACCATCAAACACAAGTGTAATATACATCGTAATTACCATAAGCAGAATTTGAGCATAACCATTATAATTAAGCAACGACATTTAAATGGAAATCAGCATGCCCTATGAATACCTCAAATCACCCAATTAGCATCCTTAACCTCCAAAATAGCCTTTAGGTTTAATAAATTGATGCAACAACAGTCTATGGCAACATTCTGCTCATTCTACAATTCTCCAAACTGACTGATTAGTAAAATCATGTGTCAATCCAACATGCGAGAAGCTCGAAATCAATATCATGATATTAATTTCCCAATTTCACTTATGATTCCTCCAAAACTGATTACTAACTCAGATTCAAACATGCATTAACTAAGATTAGTGAAATTTGTTAGAAATGAATACTAATTTAGGAGGAGAGATACGCCCACATCTCTTCCAAGCTAGAGATTTGATTCCAAGGCTGTTAACTCAACTTTGAGTGCTAGAACAACCGCAATTCCTTAACTCCTGCTCACTGACGCATGAACAACCCCAATCCACACCTAACCCACGTATGAACGAACCCTAATTTGACCTAAACTTTGACTCACTGACTTAATCTAGTGGTGGGTGTTTTGGGTCGCAAATTACTACCAATTTATAGAGGATTCGAAGCCACTAGAACTAAGATTGCATGGTTAAGCTTTAGCAAGTGTCTGGGCTTCAATTCAGCGCTCAAACCCACCAAAAACGTGATGGGTTGTTCTCTGTTTTGCCCAAATTTTTGCACCAGAAGTTTGTTGGCTTGTGGGCAAGGTTGAATGAGTAGATTTTACAAGCTGGGTGTGGCGGAAATTTGGTAGATTCGTAGAGCTTAAGCTATGTGGAGGTGGTCTCAGAGGACGAAGAAGATGAAAAGGAGAGAGAGATATGAACGAGGGTCGGGCGGGCTCGTGTGGTGAGGAAGAAGAAGGGGGCCAGGCACCTTTTTTACAAAAATGTCCCTCCCTCTTCTTTTTTTTGAGTCCAACTTGTTTAATAAATAGCACCACTAGTCTAATTTCGTATCCTAAACTCTAAACCCAAATCAATATTACCACCTTTCATCAATTATTCGATCCCAAATGCGTCAAGGTTTGATTTAATAAACAACAAAACTAATTCTAAGGTTGATAATCTAGTCATATTTATGAATCTACTCGATTTGGTAATCGATAATAATTCTTATTAACGCTTACCAAAATCATCGAAAAACCTCAAAACTAATAATAATGATAATATTAATAGCAACAATAACATTCTTCTTAGTAAAATTTCCACTTAAGCAAGCACATCGATATTGATCTAATTTAACAAAAATAATAAAATACGATTTGTAATATTAAGAAACAGGCTAGAAAATGTGGGTGTCGCATTCTTCCCTCCTTAAAAGAATTTCATCCCTAAAATTCCCAAGCTATGTTCGATCGTACCTAAGATGTGTACACACATGACGCATCTACACAACTCTCACTAAAATCCGAAAATCTTGATTTCCAATTAATTAAAACTAAAAAAGGCTTATGGTATCCAGTCTCATCCTCTCCAATCTTCTTCAAGCGTCTACTAACTCTATTTAGGCGTCGAGGGAAAATGCATAGAAGAGGGGCAAATCAGTTAGTGCGAAAAACCATATTAAGCTGATCTAAAAAGGAACATAGATTTTCAATTATCTAGACTCAATCCGTATAGTGACCAATAACTCCATGTACATGCATCGTTATGAATTGAAATACAAAGGTAGGACATTTTGGCAGTGACACCTCAAGGTCATATACAAGTAGTCTCATTCTGAAACATGAATTCAGTCACGTTTAGGATCGAAACAGTTAACCATCTAGCATCAGTTAAGCACATGGCATCGCATAGAATTAGCAATTTAGCATTCCCAAGCCTAGGAATCATAAGCAACATGAAACCGTCTAATACGCATATAGCAAGCAATTTACAAAAGAGAGCATATACAACTGACATTCCCATGTTCACACATCAATCACAACTAACTTTTAGGCCTTTCATTCATGTAACTTAGGTAAGACATGTCAAAGTCTTATGAAGGGGCTTAACTTAATCAGGTTCACTCAAAAACATAGAGATATTAAATCAATCTAAAGTTAAATCAATTAACTAGTAAGCTACCACATCACACTTACACAGCAAAGGCATCATAATACGTCATTTTGACATCGATAGAACTTGAAATAGCACTCGAAATCGAATTGATATCACGTAGACTCAACAACAGAGCACTGAAGATCAAGAATCACGAATAGCATGAACTAGGTAACATATCGATAGGTATAACTTGAGAAGAAAATGCTAAGGTAAGAATGTCAGTTGAGGGTTTTGATGGTGGGAAAACTTTCCCTAAGGTCCCTACTTGGAATTGATCATCTCCTAGGTCATAGATTCATAAAAGTGAGGGGTTACGCTCATAGATGGATCCTGGGGCTTGTGAGTCATGGACCCACCATGCTTCTGTTGCGCTGCTCTAGAAAATATAGAATACAAGGGCAATATGTGAATACAAGTTCCTACGGTCGCTGTATCATACTTTAAATACCTGTGGATGCGGTTATTCAGCTATAACATAGAATCGTAGAATTCACGGAATATAAATAATGAGTCAGAGGTCATGCCATGCCATGAATTAAAAAAATTAAATCATCTGGAAATCAAGTCACAACAAGCAACGAATGCATCTTAGCATCCAAGTATTAGATACATCTAGTTACACATAGAAAGTTATGTTCAGAGAATGGCTTAAACATCATTGTAAAGCAAGTGCAAGTCTTCAAACGCAATAGTAAGGGCTAGCCATGGAATTAGAAAGGTCTTTTATGCGAAAGAAAAATCTTAATTCACTATTTATGATGGATCTTAACTCTCGAAGTTTCTAGGTTTTAAAAAGGAGAATAGCTTAACTTCTTCTAGCTCTTTCTCTACCAACCTTTGAATACGTCTGCTCACTCCATTACGGGGCCCGAGGAGCAAATCGCATTTTATAGGCAAAAATGAGCTTAGAGTTAAGACTTTTCCAATCATTTGAATTCAACCCAAATATATTTTAAACATTCGATTAAAATCACCAACGTGTATATATGCAAACAATCATTTATTGAGCCAACACTTAGCTCATTCATAAGAATACAAGTCATTCAGCTTATACTCTTAGTGAATGGTTCATTCATTCAATTAATGAGCTCACTCATGTCGTACTTAGCTAGCTAAATGCGTTGAAGTTTACATGAAAACCACATTTTCACACAAAAGCAGGCATATATCACGTCATCATGAACGCGTTTGTAGATAACTACATGAAATGCAGGACTTAGGTTGCGGCCTGTGGTCACCAGACCTTGCTCTGATACCATCTGCAACACCCCCAACCCCTAGGGCTAGGAGCGTTAATAACTTCTTAAATCCTACTTAAATTCTGGGGCAAAATGGACAAAGTTTTGCCTGAAAATTGAACATTTCCTAGACTAAAAGCCTTACATTAAATCCCTGCAATCAACGGAAGTGCAAAAAACTCTAAAATAAACTCAATCGCTACACGCCGGAGTCCACGACTCTAGGGGCCACTCACCCGGAGTACATCAAGACAAAAGGTTTAACAATAAAGAAGGAAATAAAGATATAATTCAATGGATCACACATCCGGAGTATTGGGGTTTAGATCCCAAAATATAACTAACTTCAGCTAAAAAGACAACTGGCTAATAAGATGGTTGGGTCACATCGCCATACAGAGTGACTTTTAAACAATATGTGTTACACGAACTAGTGTACTTTGTTTACAGACATTTACAACTCTAAGGATACATTATAATACATCATTTGACACGTAAGTCCACTTCTATATGTGCATACGTGACACCTTTTCAAAGCAAGGGTAGACTCTAACACGCCATAGGCAAATTGACTACTGCCTGTTACAATAAAAACCTGGGAAAAGAGAAAATAATAATGGGATGAACTACCACATGCTCAGTGAGAACTTTTCGACTCTTTAAAAACTAAAACCATTTAAAGGCAATAATGATAAGTGGCAGGGACACATCATTTGCATATTACTATCATTTTAGGCAATCATAGTCCCCAAAAAGGAATCATCCTCACCCTTAAGCTTCATACTAGCCACTCAAGCTTGTTGTTAAGCCCTTGATAACCAAACTTCCCTAATGATCAAGCATTTAGGCACATAAGCGAGTAAGCAACAATGATAAAGTAAAAGTGCTTTTAAATACTCAATTTGAGAATGCGATGACCCATGTTTTATTCAACGAATATGACATTTGAAAACTTATATGCTTGATGCATTAGAAGGATATGGTCATATTTTATTTGAAATCTCATTCAAACTATACTTCGAATCGCATTCATAAAATATGTACAGGGCATGCACAGGAAACTTTCTTTCTTTTTCCTGAAAACACCTTACGTAGCCTCTGGAGGCTCATATTTTATAAAAAGAAATCTCTTTCGTAATGGTCTTTTGATGACCGTTATAAGCTTTTCAAATCTCATTTAAACTGGCCTCTTAATGGCCCTTGAAATCTTTCTTTTCCTAAAATACTTAAAATGACAAAATGCCAACTGCTTTTCTTATTCATTAGGAAAATACTCTTGGTGTAAGATCATCATTTATTAAAATAAACATAGATAACAATTTAATCACATAAGTGAGGAGTTTAGACTCTTAGAGATACTTTGTTACTACCATCCCTAGCTAGCCAAACTCGAGCGGCAACAAATGCCTATCCGGACAGACATCATACTATGCTGAGACATAACTTACATACTTAGACTTTAGGCGGGAATCAAACCACCATCCCTGAATTATCTTAATATAGCTTACGTTATGCCAGGTGGGATACTAAGCCACCATCCCTGGGTCTCAAACTTAAACCTAAAGTTTCTAGAGTAGCTCCTCCAAGTACACATAAGCATGAACATAGTTATTCATACATAGTTATACTTATTCATATATATGCTTTCTGAGTTTATAATACGAAAACATAATTTTCAAGCGACACCGCTCCCTTTTTAAATGGTTTATACCTTAAAAACTGTAATCGTATAGTTAAAAATAGGCCATCATTCGCTAATAGTAATGGTTACTTTTATTTTCAACCACGAAAACCTTCTTTTTCAAACTCACCCTCACACACATGATAAAGCTTAATGACATAAAAGGGGAGGGATTCACATATAGCACATTACACTTTATAATTCAACTTGAAAACCTCTTGAAATCGAAATGAATTTGCTAACTTGCAAATCAAAAATCATTCAAAACTTAAAGTACTTAGGCCGCTTATAATTCAACCAAGGTTTTGTAATAGACATCTTTAGTCACCCATTTTCAGTTTGTTTAAATCCTTTCTAAACTCAAAGAAAGGCACATAATCAAACGAAAGGCTCAAAACATTTTCGAACTTACTACTAGCTTGCTTTTAAATTTTCTAGACCTATTGACTATTCAGTTGGATCATTTACTGAGTAGTTCGACAATTTAGGACCTTCTTTTTACGCTTCAAGCATCGGAACAAACTAATAGGCAACTAGTAAATGTTCAAAACATTTGCAATTATGAAAACAAGCCTTTATCGACCCTTTTTAAAGATGTCTAAGTTCAAAAGTCAGTCACATAGCATCACTTAGCCACATCAGGAGGTAAGGGGTTTATAAGTAGCACATTCAAACACTTCATAATTCATCTTGGCAGAATTTGACCAATAAGTCACATATGACCTCACAATCCACATGATTGCGGTCAATCACAACCCAGGCTCCCTCCTCAGACGACGATGACCATAAGAATCTCAAATTTCTCATTAGTTCCACCTCAAATCATCCAACTACCAACTTAGTTCAATATTGTCATAAACGAATCAATAGTTCATGAAACCATCAAACACAAGCGATAGTACACATCCTAATTGCCACAGACAGAATTTAAGCATAACCATTCTAATTTAGCAATGACATTTAAACAGGAATCAGCATGCCCTATGAATACCTCAAATCGCCCGATTAGCATCCTTAACCACTAAAACAACCTTTAGGTTTAATAAACTGATGCAACAACTGTTCCATGGCAACATTCTGCTCATTCTACAACTCTCCAAACTGACTAATTAGTAAAATCATGCATCAATTCAACATGCGATAAGCCCAAAATCAGTATCACGATATTAATTTCCCAATTTCAGTTCTGATTCCTCTAAAACTGATTACTAACTCAGATTCAAAGATGCACTAACTAAGATCAGTGAAATTCATTGAAAATTAATACTAATTTAGGAGAAGAGAAACACCCACCTCTCTTCCACGCTAGATATTCAATTCCAAGGCTGTTGGCCTGACTTTGAGTACTAGAACAACCCCAGATCCTCGACTTCTACTCAGTGATGCACGAACAACCCCAATCCATGACTAACCCACTTAAGAACAGACCCCAATTCGACCCAAACTCTCACTCACTAACTTGATCTTGTGGCGGGTGTTTACAGCCATGAACTACTCCCAATTTATAGAGGATTCGAAGCCATTAGAACCAAGATTGCATGGTCGAGCTTTAGCAAGTGTCTGGGCTTTGATTTGGCGCTCAAACCCACATGAAACATGATGAGTTCTTCTCTATTTTGTCTAAATTTTTGCACTAGAAGTTTGTTAGCTTGTGAGGAAGGTTGAATGAGTGGATTTTACAAGTTGGGTGTGGCAGAAATTTGGTGGATTTGTGGAGCTTGAGCTACATAGAGGTGGTCTCAGAGGAAGAAGAAGATGAAAAGGAGAGAGAGAGATGAACGAGGGTTAGGGGGGCTTCCATGATGAGGAAGAAGAAAGGGGCTAGGCACCCTTTTTACAAGAATGCCCCACCCTCTTTTCTTTTTTCCAAGTTGTTCAATAAATGGAACCGCTAGTCTAATTTCATATCCCGAACTCTAAACCCAAATCAATATTACGACCCTTCATCGATTATTCGATTCCAAATACGTCAAGGCTCGATTTAATAAGTAACGAAACTAATTCTAAGGTTAACAATCTAATCGTATTTGTGAATCTACTTTATTCGGAAATCGATAATAATTCTTATTAATGCTTACTAAAATCATTGAAAAACCTCAAAACTGATAATAATGATAATATTAATAGCAACAATAACATTCTTATTAGCAAAATTTCCACTTAAGCAAGCACATCGACATCGATCTATCTGAACTGAAATAATAAAATACGATTCCTAATATCAAGAAACAGGCTAGAAAATGCGGGTGTTGCACTCTTTCCCCCGAAAAAAAATTTTGTCCCTAAAATTCCAAAGATATATTCGGTCGTACCTAAAATGTGTACGCACATGACGCATCTACACAACTCTCACTAAAATCCAAAAATCTTGTTTTCCAATTAATTAAAATGGAAAAAGGCTTATGATATCCAGTCAGCTCCTCTCCAATCCTCTTCAAGAGTCTACTCACTCTATTTAGGCGCCAAGAGCAAATGCATAGAAGAGGGGCAAATGAGTTGGTGTGGAAAACCATATCAAGCTGATTTAAAGAGGAACATAGATTTTCAATTATCTAGACTCAATCCGCAAAGTGAACAACAACTCTATGTACATGCATTGTTATGAATTGAAATCTAAAGGCAGGACATTTGGGCAGTGATACCTCAAGGTCATAGACAGGTCGTCTCATTCTAAAACATGAATTCAGTCACGTTTAGGATCGAAATAGTTAACAAGGGGACTTCTGTAACACATCAGGGTAACCAGGACATTACATAGCAACACGTAGCATCAGTTAAGCACTATGACATCGCATAGAATCAGCAATTCAACATTCTCAAGCCTAGGAATCATAAGCAACATGAAACTGTCTAATATGCATATAGCAAGCAACTTACAAAAGAGAGCATATGCAACTGACATTCCTTTGTTCACACATCAATCACAACTATCTTTTAAGCCTCTCATTCATGGTAACTTAGACAGGACATATCAAAGTCATATGAAGCGGGTTAACTTAATCAGGTTCACTCAAAAACATAAAGATATTAAATCAATCTAAGGTTAAATCAATTAACTAGTAAGCTACCACATCACACTAACATAGCAGAGGCATCATAATACGTCATATTGACATCAATGGAACTTGAAGTAGCACTCGAAATCACATTGATATCACATGGAGTTAACAACAAAGCACTGAAGATCAAGAATCATGAATAGCATGAACTAGCATAACATATCGATAGGTATAACTTGAGAGGAAAATGCTAAGGGAAGAGTATAAGTTGATGGTTTTGATGGTGGGGAGACTTTCTGTAACACCCCCAAAATGCTAATGATTTAATTTATAAAAAACTGTAACAGAAGACTTAATGATTAAAGGCGCTACCGTCGCCTCAAATAGGACAAGGCTAACTGAGACTACTCATTACTGCCAACTCATGATCATAAACACAAGAAACATTAAACTTAAAACACTCCAAGTCAAAAACCATAGTGGTCTAACTTCAATACCATCAACATATTCATACAAAGGGCCATCCTACACTACACATTAAACATGTACATTGAGAATAAACTTATCTTGTCCTTGAGGTTGTACCTAACCTTTATGCTATGCCTATGTCCACTATGAGCAACTGATAACTCCAAAAGGGGCTTACTAAATAGAGGTATATGTGTGGCTTCATCACCTAGAATGGAAAACAAGAAAACATTTCGAGAAATGTGGGCTAAAGCTTAGTACACGCATCCCCATATGGGTAAATGAACATTAAAACCTTGCTGGTGGATACTCGCTTTTACAATTCATTTAGTTCACAATAACAATGAAAATGAAAGTAATATAAAATTGAATTGCTCATTATTATCTAGATGTGAACCCGTTGCAATAATATGATCTATAAATTGATGTACACCTACCAATCCGATCAAGACTTGGTCTGAAGCCGTTCAAGTAAATGATGGGCTGACGTCCTATAGATGATATAAGTTAAATGGCAAATCACTATATAAACTGATTCACTGATAAACTCATTAAGAGTTATAACTTGATAAACGTGTTCTGCTTCCTGAAAATACAGGCAATGGACATATCTTGAGTCTTTGAAAATGTCACCTGACTTGATAAATATGCTTTAACTTGATAACACACTTATGCATAACAGAAAATGATAACTAGACCTTGACTCTATTTCATAAATGTCACTGTAGGTATGTGTGGTTAGTAGATGATCCTTACTCACATAATTGAGTAAGTAAAAGAATGTGTAATAGAAATTGAGTAATTAAATGGTATACATAACTTCATTATTTTAATATAACTTCAAAACTGAATTAATAAAAGTAATTAAATCTAATATGAAATAAATGAAAGTAAAAAAGACCACATTGAAATAAATGAGTGACAAAGGGAAAGGCCTTCATGGTGACAAATGGAAGAGTGGTTTTGGCCTTTTGTGAGATAGGTTGCTGATATGAGTTTAAGGCTCGTTGAAGTATAGTTTGATTCAAGAGAATAGTGAGTACACTAGATTGGCTTAATAAATACATTTGGTACATTTTGAATTGAGCAAGTAATAAAGGTTTGAGGCCAAGAGAGATATATCTTGGTTTAAACTAGCATAAACTGCAATAACTTGGCCTAATAAATATGGTTTCTGAGTCAAAACTCTCCTCACTTCTCATATTTCATTCGCAAGTCCATTAAATATAGTTTTTCACCCCAAATAGATTATTGGCCCCAATGAAAGCTATTAAACTCTCCAAACTTGGTACTTTCTTTGTAATATCCATAAGTGATTCAAAACTCATAATTAAGTTTCTAAAATGCATATTTCTCTTCTTTTCTCTCATAAATCGAGCTGAAAGCCCTTATAATATCCATGAATATTTATTTCCTCCTTATAATAGCCTTACTTTGGCTAAAATGCTCAAAAACCACTCCACGATAAACTTTACAAAATTTTCAATATATTTCTTTACATCAATATCCACGATCTCCCAATAAATTCATTTACTTACATAATTGGTCCCAACCTCTCTTCGTCACAAATGGGACTTTCCACAATTCACCAATTTAGCTAAAATTTTGCATAACATCCATTTTTGAAGCCATTAACATATCCAAACTCCAAACAACTTCATTTAAACATAATTACATAATTCCTATCGAGAAACAGGGCAGTTTTCTGCAAAATTTCATAAGTCACTGATTACACCTCTAAAATTCATTTTGCCAGAAACTCCCAAATATTATAGAGAATCTATAGTAAATTTTAGAATTTTTCTCTAAGTATACATTATACCAAAATTGGAATAGCAGCCCAGTTTGCACTGAAGTAGGTTAGTTCACTTCAAAAATTCATAAATCTCCAAAGTTCATGCAATTTTTCCAGAAATTGCCCAATATCACCTAGAACCTACCATAAAAATTTCACAAGTTTTGGACAAGCTAATTATTCCCAGTAACTTAGTGAGTGGGTGACTATAGGAAAAATCCAAAAATGTCCATAATTCATGTATAAATATAAAACACTAGGTCATGGCATTCCACATGATCATCAAAATCACAATATTTAAGCTTAAGATGATCGCTTAAGGTCTTTCAAGGACACTCCATAGCAAGAATCACAACAATCAACTAAATAAACTTGAATTAGGAAGCATGATCATCCAACCAAAATAACTCTTTCCCCGTAACTCTAAACACTTCCATACTCAATAAAAATTGCTAAATAAGCTTCTTTTTGATAATCCAAATATAGCCCATAAATAAAACAACCATAAAAATCAAGATACAACAAGTTGGAGTTAGAATATACCATCTTGGATGCTTGATTTAAGAGGGGTTTAGAGCTATTTTTGTACAAGGGGGGCTGCTGGGTGGTGGCTGGGAGTTGCGGGGTGCTGTTGATGTTGGTTCGGTGGCTGAAGGGTGGCTGTCTGGGCGGCAGAGGTGGCTGGAACTGATAGGGCAGCTACTGTCCCTGTTTTGGCAGCACTAGTGTAGGAGAGAGAGAGAGAGAGCGCAATGGAGAGCTTATCTCTTCATTTTTATTTTTATTTTTTTTTGTGTGTGAATTTTTATGAGTCACTTGGTTGGATGTTAGCCTAACTATGGCTTAAAATTTGGAGTCATAAAGTACCTTTTTTCTAATTAAAATTAGTCACAAAGCATAGCTATTAGTGGAAATGGATTGGCAAGTAACATTGGCCTTGTTGTTTTGGGCTTAAATGGTTGGTTTTGGGCTTGATTTTGGCTCAAAATAATTCAAAGTTGCATTAAAAATTTTATAGGGCTCGGGATTAAATTTTCCCAATGTTAAGAAAATAAATAATTGCTCAATCATGCTTGCCGAGACCTAACATCGATTCACCCAATATTTAATCAACCAACGAAACTTGAATTGACAATAAATGAAACTTGAATGGTAAAGTGGGATCCAAAATGAAATATCTCTTTAGCCAAGATGATTAAATACGATAAATGAATGTGGAAAATTTAAATAACTGGAATTCGTTAGATAAATAAATTGGGTGTAATTGAATTAATAAATATGATTTGGTCAAATAAATAACCATGACCAATTAAATAAATAACCATGATTAATTAAATAAATAAACAAGATTTAAATAAATAAATATGGTTTAGGGTCTTGCTATTGCAGTCTTCCCCCCTTAAAGAGTTTCATCCTCAAAACTTAAGAAACTTATTCATGTATGCAAAGCTACCTCAAATATTGATAGTTGGTTTTTATTGCTTCCCTCCAAAGAGGTATGATTAGCCCAGAGTGCATTGCTGCTTAATCCTGCGATCGAGTATCTAGATCCTTAGTGACTTCACTGGCTAGATTACTTTGATTCAAAATTGATATTCTCTTCAAAAGAAAAACTTGTTACTGCAAAGGAGGTACTCTACTCTACTGCTTCTCTGTCTTGACCACTAAGAAGTATGTAAACCATTAAATTTTCTAATAAGTACTCTAATGCTGACTCACAAAGCCCAATGTAATGAGGACTCAATTATCTCTGATATGTAGTCTCCTGACACCATTGACTAGATAAGCCTTTTGGAATGCGTTATATCTCATCTGAACTTTGATTGTCTCCTTCTTTGGTCAATATGACCATATGACTCTTGTGTAGTCCTATTTTCACCTTAGCATGTACTTGAACTATCTCATTATTCTCGATGCTTCTTCTAACTTAGTCTAATACTGCTAGACATTGTTTGATATTATGCCCTTATCAAAATGCCCTCATTCGATGTTCTTAATGCATCATATGATCTTCCCTTATCAGACTAGTCTAGGATATGCTCTAAGTCCGAATTAGACACTAGAATAAACATGGTCAAAGATGAAAATGATGAAATTGGTAGTCAAGTGAGTCATTAGGAACAAAAGAAATAACCAATGAGACTAGAAAATATTTATAAAAAAACTAATTTTAACTAAAATTATTGATGTCACGTAATCACATAATAACTGAAGAAATCCAAAATTTATTTCACACAAATAATTACACTCAATTAGCAAGCAAATTTAGTATATTATAGCTAATTTTATAATAATACATGGTTAATAAAATAAGATATAATTAATAAAAATATTAATACAAACAGTTAGCCCTGAAATTAAAAATTCTCGACTATTACACTCTTCCCTCTTAAAAGAATCATGTCCTTGAAATTATAAATTCTATGGTACAATGAAACACGAGGTTCACATACACATGGCCTGACCACACAAACTCAACTACAGACTCTAAAACCTTACTTTATAACTAAATATAATTTCAAATGTGGAAAAGAAGTTTATGGGTATCCAACCTCCTCCACACCAATCCTCTTTAGGCATCTACTCACTCTATTTAGATGTAAGGGTGGTAATTTGTCGAAATCTGGATAAGGATGATAAAATAGCATTTTGTTTTATTAGAATAATTTACTAAATTGCCCTTTTCTCTTTTTCTTTTAATTTTGGTTCAGTTTTTTTTTTTTCTTTATTTTACTATTCTTCTTCATCCATATAGTAAGTTATTTAAGATTCATTTATCTCCCTGTTAGGTTGATACCATATAATATATTCAAAAGTTAATTCTAATAAAGTAATATTATCTTTTATTAAATTTATAATTGTAGGGTGAACACTTTCAGCTAGAGTTGAAAGGTAAGTTAATCTGGTCTTATAATGATTTAGATGATTTTGTCTTATACTTCTAAGTGTTAAATCAAAGATCTTAAAAATCCCATGCTTGATCTGGTGTATAATATTTTAAATTAGGCATATCAAAACTTTGTCCTGCAAGATAGTCTTTACCTATATTTAATTTTGAGTCTGATTGTAGTTTATTTCCTAGATAACTCATTTTTACGTCAAAGATAATTTAGTGAATGGACAGTGAGTGGATAGTGATTAGTTAAGTGAGTGGTAGAGATTAGTTAAGTCAATGAATCGTGATTAGTTAGGTAAGCGGATAGGCTCAGATACCAAAATTAGTGAGATTTCGTGTGGCTTTTCAAAGGAAAAAGTGGTAAAACCATTTTTTAGAGTTTTTTGAAGTTCTTTAGGTTGACAGACAATGATTTTAAGGTGGTACTTGGATACTTAAACTAGCAAAATGAAATTTTAAACAGTATATCATGCAATCTTTCAAAACAAAATTAAGTTAGAGAAATTATACCTTAAAGAGTTCTATCCATCTTACTCTTTGGACTACGTCTTACTTCTCCTTTGTTGCGCGAATGACCTATTTTCCAGACGTCTTTCACTCTTGCTAATATTCTCTCTCTAATTAAGATTGTAAGAAAAATTGTTTGGCATAAGTTTAAAGAAAGATTACTTCATTGCTACTTGTTCTCCTTTCTCAGGAGGAGGAAATTGGAACATTTTCATACAATGGTATTTTTACAAAGGAAACCATGAGATTTGCACGCTCTGTCTTTCTTTGATTTCTAGGTCCTTATTTATAGGGGAACGGAAGTGTGCTTTGACATCATCGCTTACATCATAGGGATAAGATTTCAAAAGGATAAGATTACAATTATTGGATAAAGTTCACTGTTCTAGATAGAGTTTCATATCTCCTCTGTCTTCTTGTTCCCTACATCATTTATATTGCCTGACATGATTTGTGCTTGGCCTTTTCTTTCTCTGATTGATATAGTTCCGTAAATTTCGTTTGCACAGCTGGGCTTTCGCGAAAGTTCTTGGGCTCCAGTTCATAGCTAAAGTCAAAAAGTCTGTCATCAATTGAGACATGTTCGACACCTTCTATAGTGATTAGGATCAAGTTGTTTTCATAGTATAATATTCTCGCTCCTTTACTCATTAGCCTTGCACTCCGGCATTTGATGGATAATGCTCCAGTAGATCTCTTAAAGCTGATCCATGACTTGTCAAAAGTAGGAGCCTTATAATAGATCTGATGAAGTTCTTAATAGCTCTCTTGAAGTCTTCTGAAAATTTTTATAATTCGATCAGACTTGAACTCGGATAAAGAAAGTTCAAATACCAAAGTCAAAGAGTTCAAAGATGAGTTTAGGGCTTGCTTCATTAAAAGCAAGAATCTTGGGAAATAAAGAATCCCTAGGATTATAATAAAGTTCAGGAAGTTCAAAAATTTTCTGATAGGCAAGCATGGTTGCCCCATAATAGTTCTTCTGAAATATTTATGAAGATATGTCGATAGTTCGGATGCTAGTATGTTGAACAACTGGTCTTTGGGGCAACAAGTTAGCCTTTAATTCATGCTTCTCTTTCTCTTTTTCAGAGATGGGGTTTGAAGCATTTCCCTGGCTATTTTGAGGATGAAAAGGTAGTTCAGAAAGTTCAGTTCAGACTTTCTTATAGTGCTTCTTGGAAAAGTTCTCTTTGTACTTTTCAATAATTCCATAGAAATGAGTCGCAATTTCACGAGCTTTTCAAGATCAGCTCTAATATCAACAACTATTTCTTTAAAGAGTTCAACTTTTTCATTCACAGCTTCACAGTATTCATTGATGTTGATCAAAATGTCTTCAAAGTCCTTTAACAATTATTCGTTGTCCACATGTTCCATGGGAGCTTCTCCCTTATCTTCTGAATTCATTCTCTCGAGTAAGATAATCTGGAACAAAGTTATTTTTTCTTGTAACATGCTGATAAGTAGCATTAAACTGTGATAAGAATAATTGTCGTCTATGTAATTTTCGCATGTGTGGTCCATTGTCTAAGGCTTGCTTAACAAAAGTAGTAGCTGCTTGATTATCGATTAAAACTTTAAAGGTTTTGGTAATAATAAGAGTCTCCATTTAGTAATTCCTCTAATGATAGCTAGAAGTTCATTTCCCATAGTGCTATAATTTTCTTCTCATTCTGAAAATGTTCCACTGCGATAACCACAAATTTCATTTAAGTCTGTTTTCAAAACTATTGCCCAAGTGGTGTCGGATGCATCTATTTGAACAATTAAGTTATCTTGTGATTTTAGGAGTCGTAAACTTGGTAGCTGTAAACTTAACAATTTCAGTATGCTTATCTGTCTATGCGAGGGTGTTATTTTTGTGAAGCAAACTTTGTAAATCTTTTTTTCTTTTTTGCCAAATCAGAAATATAAGAGGTGGCATAGTTTAATAATCCTAAAAATAATTGAATTTGTTTTTTGGTTATGAGTTCATTAGGGTATTCATTGATTTTTCTTGGAAAATATAAGATTGAAGGCTTATTCCATTTGTTCCTACTTCAAAACCTAAAAGCTCAATTTTCTCTTTTTCAATGACACCTTTCTTCTCACTAAGGCGGACACCTTCTTTAATAGCTGTTTTAATAAAGATATTAAGATGTTTCCTATGTTCTTCAAGAATGTTTGAACTTATTAGGATATCATCTACATGTACAACAAGAAAATTGTTCAAATGTTTGAAAGAACTGTCCATTCTTCTTTAGAATATTCTTGGTGTATTTTTTAATTTGAATGGCATGACACTCCATTTATAGAATACTTAAGGTGTGCTAAAACTTGTATATTTGATGCCTGTTTCTTCTATTTTGGTATTCCAAAATCCTAATTTACAGCCAAACTTTGAGAAACACCTTTCATTTTTAACTAGATTAATTAAAACTGCTTTATTTGGTAGGAAATAGTTATTTGTTCTCATCAATTGATTTAGTTTCTTATAATTTATTTTTCAAACTTACTCCAAAAAAGAAATATGACAGCAAGAAAGATATTATATGCAAAAAATTGATCATCTTCGAACAACTAACTATTCTAAAGAAATCATTTGGATAAATGAAAATAGATTAAATCTCGTAATCTATGAAGAAGAAAGAAGAACTTATTTAGAATTTTTAGAAAATTTAGATGACAATAATGACAATAATTTAGACCAATTTAATACTGAATATTGGTTTAATGATGAGGAATAATAGAAACAGACAATCATGAATTTCCCTCAAATTGAAACAGAACTCAAAAAAGTAAAAGACGAAATTAGAGAAATAAATGAATCTATTAAACAACTAGTAATACAGATGCAATTACTAAAAATAACTTTTGAAGGAATGTTAAAACCTAAACCAAAAGACAAAAAAAAGAACATAAGCCAATAGAAATTAGGTTTCCAGAAAAAATAATTCCTAATAGTGATGATGAAAAATATGTTAAAAGATATCAAGAAAAACTTTTAAAAGCTCAAGAAGAATCACTACAAAAAACTATTGAAGAACAAAATAGACTTAAAGGAAAATATAAACAAGAAGAAAGCAAATAATAGGAGAATACAATAAATCTATCAAAGAACTATTAAATAACTTTGAAAATCTCCAATTAACACAAATAGTTAAACAAGTGAATATACAGTCAGGAGTTCCCACAGGAAGTGTAGGAAGCAACACTCCAAGTAACTATGAACAAGGTGAACCACCCAACCCTTTTAGAAACTATAGATCAAGAATGAAGAACAAAAAAGCTAAAAGCTTTCATTACAAAACATAGTAAAATATTAATGAAGAATTTAAACCAAAAACTCATTACTTTTAGAACCATTACCTGCATGGGGTTATTTTTTAAATTTAGATTGTGTAACTGACAATAGAAAGAGTTTAGATACTTGGAGAACTTCAGTAGTATTAGCTTTAAATCAAGAGTCAATCTATGTTGCTGATGACAGAGATGTAAATATTATACTTAATAACGAGCTCTTTTCAAGGAATAGTGCAGAATTGCTATGCAAGAATTTCTTCGAATATACGAAGCTTAATAGAAGTTGATGTAAAAAGAAACTTACTAATTAATATAGAAAAAGGAGTTTGGACATTTGAAAAATACTTAATTTCATAATTTGAAGGCTATGAATATGTTGCAAATCAAGAACAAGCAAGACAAGAGAAAAGGAAAGAGGCTTTATATAAATTAACCAATAAGAATTTGCAACATATACAACTTTAAGAGTTTCTTTTGCGAATTTGACAAATATTATTGTGAACTTTATGATTCTACACAAATCAAGAAACCTATATCCAACTATTGCTAAACAAATTTCCTAACCCTTGGAATAAATACTTCTCTAAAAAATTTGAGGAATTTGCTAGACAACCTAACATCTTTAGATTTGTAGCCATAGTACACACTTTAATAAATAGGAAAATGATGCAACTCTGTCTACAAGAAAGTAGAAGAAGATACATCAACGAAGTTATTTTATGTTGTGAAGATGTTAAAGAACCTGAACAATATGGCTGTGAAAACTATCCCAATTATATACCAAAAAGAAAAAGGACTCTGAAGAAAAATATAAAGAGAAACTCACAAAGATGGATACCAAAAAGAAAATTTTCCAAAAGGAAAAGTTTAAAACCAAATAAAACAAAATTGAAAAAGCAAAAACTGAGAAATCTGTTAACAAACCATAGAAGAGTAGTAAGCATTTTAGACATGAGAGCTTAACTCGAGAAAGTTTTAATCCACAAAAGAGTAATTATAAAACAAACAAAAAATCAACTTCTTGCCAATGCTGGAATTGTGGACAAATAGGATGTAAATCTATCGATTGCAATAAAAGAATAGCCAATATAGTAAAACTCTTCTCAGAAGAATTTGAAGAGATTCAAGATGAACTTCACCCCATTAACTCTAATATACATGAAACTATCTCAAGTTGTTATGAATCTACTAGTTCAGAAGTAACTACAGACACCTCTAAAGCAGAGTTATTCAGACAGTGATGATGAATACTAAAGAAACAGGTGTAATATAATGACAAGACTAAGAAAATAGCGATAACTATACAAATCAAAAACTATATGCAAAAATAGTAATGACAAATCTATCTCTAAAAGATCCACGGAACTTTATGAGAAAATTAGATGATTTTCTAATAAGAAAACTAGTACGATATTTCAAGCTTTATACTACAGAGCAACTATTTAAAGTCTAACACTTACAAGAAAATATCATATTAAGATTAATGACCTAAAATATAACTAAAAAATTCTTAGTTGAAATTCCCTCAAAAGACAGAGACTTAATTAAATATGTTCATCTACAAGGAATACAAATCGTTGTAAAAGCATGTTTTAAAGAATGCATTGACTCACCCATCATTTTATCTCTATATGATCAACAATTTAAAAATGTTCAAAATAGTCATCTTGAAACTTTACAAGGAAACTTAATTTATAAAAAATTAATCTTTGAATGCTGTCCAAATTACTCAGTAACTTTACGAAGTAAAAATATTGAAGATACTCTCAATCTATAGTTTAAACTATTAACAGATGTAGGATTACAACCAGGAAACAATGCAATATCTTTTTCACCACAGAGGATTGCATATTTTTTCAAACACTAATGTTCCTAGAAAAGAGGTAAAAGAAACAGGAAAAACAACTATCGGCCCGATCTTTTCAACAGTGAGCACCATTGTATCACCTCCAATGCAAAAAGCAAGATTACCTGCATTAACAGACTTCCAATTAGTAGAAAAAGATGAAGCATCAAGTAGTTTTCGAAGCACCAGATTTTCTTATACAGAAAAAGGGATGAGAAATGCTAATCAACCAACTCTACCAAGAAGTTTCAGCATGACAAGAATACCTAGATTTCAACCCAAAAACATAAAAATTGCAAACACTAATAATAGAACTTACACAATAAGGTTCGAATACTTTAATGGACAAAATTGGATAGAAAACAAAATTCTCATAGATACAGGAGTCTCTCAATGTTATTGTATACCTCTACCTGTAGCAGTTTCCTCAGCTTTCAAATACAATTTTGTTACATATGATGATCGAAGATCTACTTTGAATCAAAAATCCAAAATTATGATGAGAACTCCCCATTCTGTTTTATTATAATTTGATTGTTACATCGACCACTCTATCAATAATGAATTTTATGACATTCTATTAGGAATGAATTTACTTGATCACTTCACAAATTATGAAATAGGACCAACTTAAATAACATTAATTGACAAACAAAATACAATTATCCTTGAAAGAATATGAAGCAACTGCATTTTCCTATTCTCACATATATTGATGTGACTGTAAAAGAATTAGGGATCACTACAATAGCCTTAATAGGCACTGGATCAGAAGCAACATTTTTTCAGGACTTTTTATTCCCTAAATGGGAAAAACTCCCATTTGATCAAAAAATCAAAATCAAAGGTGTTCACCCAATAGCTACCTACTTAGAACTCGTACAAAACAATGTGTCCATTATATTAGAAAATAAAATTCTTAACATTCCTTTGGTATTACAATACAATTCAGGATATGATATTTTGTTAGGAAATGATTTCCTTAAACAATTTGTAAAATTTACACAAACTCCCTATATAATATATCTAACCACAAAATATGGACAAGCTTTAAAAATTCACACATTAAAACACTCTTACAGAGTACACGCGAAGCGTAGTGGACATGGTTATAAATGAATCTCACTTCAAACGTAAATACAAAAATCCACTTTCACAGTTAACATAATCAACAAAGGAGAATTACTTACCAAGTTAAAACAAATTTGTTTAGAAAATTCATTATAATTTTGGAAATTAGAGTACCCTAGAGGTAAAATTGAACTAACCCAAGAAATCTATATCAAAGAAAAACCAATGTTATACTCTAAAGAAGACATTAAAGAATTCTCAACACAAACTAAAGAATTATTAGAAAAAGGATTGATTAGACCTTCTAACGCCTATTCTTCACTCGCCTTTATGGTAATGAACGCAACAGAACAAAGAAGAGGAAAGGGTGGATTGATAATAAATTATAAGAAACTAAATTAATTTACTAAAACAGATAACTATTTCCTACCAAATAAAGAAGTTTTAATTGATCTAGTTAAAAATAAAAAGTATTTCTCAAAGCTTGACTGTAAATCAGGATTTTGGCATGTCAAAATGGAAGAAACAAGCATCAAATATACAAATTTTAGCACACCTCAAGGATTCTATGAGTGGATTGTCATGTCATTCGGATTAAAAAATGCACCAAGAATATTCTAAAGAAGAATAGACAATTTTTTCAAACATTTGAACAATTTTCTTGTTGTACATGTAGATGACATCCTAATACGTTCAAACACTCTTGAAGAACATAAAAAACATCTTGATATCTTTATTGAAATAGCTATTAAAGAAGGCGTCTGCCTTAGTGAGGAGAAAGCTGTCATTGAAAAAGAAAAAATTGAGTTTTTAGGTTTTGAAGTAGGAACAAATGGAATAAGCCTTCAACCTCATATTTTAATAAAAATTAATGGATGCCCTAATGAACTCATAACTAAAGAACAAATTCAAGTATTTTTAGGATTATTAAACTATGCCAGCTCTTATACTCCTGACTTGGCAAAAAAGAAAAAGATTTAAAAAGTTTGCTTTGCAAAAATAACATCTTGTATGGATGGACAAGCATATTGAAATTGTTAAAAAGTTAAAAGAAGAATGTTTGCAGCTGCCAAGTTTACGACACCCAGAACCAGACGATAACTGAATTCTTTAAACAGATGCATCCGACACCACTTAGGTAGTAATTTTGAAAATAGACTTAAGTGAAATTTGTTGTTATCACAGTGGAATATTTTTAGAACAAGAAGAAAATTATAACACTGGAAAAAGAACCTTTAGCTATTATTAAAAGAATTACTAAATAGAGACTATTTTTATTAGCAAAACCATTTAAAGTTTTAATCGAAAATCAGGCTGCTACTACTTTTGTTGAGCAAGCTTTAGACAATGGGCCACACATGCGAAAATTGCATAGATGGCAATTATTCTTATCACAGTTTAACACTACTTATGAGCATGTTGCAGGGAAAAATAACTTTGTTGCAGATTATCTAACTCAAGAGAATGAATTCAGAAGATAAAGGAGAAGCTCCCATGGAACACATGGACAACAAACAATTTCTAAAGGACTTTGAAGACATTGTGATCAACATCAACCAATACTGTGAAGCTGTGAATGAAAAAGTTGAACTCTTTGAAGAAATGGTTGTTGATCTTGGAGATAATATTGGAAAAGCTCGTAAAATCACGGCTCATTTCTATCGAACTATTGAAAAATTCAAAGAGAACCTTTCGAAGAAGGACTGTAAAAAAGTCTAAGCTGAACTTTCTGAACTATTTTTTTGTCCTCGAACTAGACAGGGAAACGCTTCAAACCCCCACTCTGAAAAAGAGAAAGAGAAGCATGAATTGAAGGTTAAGTTGTTAGCCCAAAGACCAGTTATTCAACATACTAGCATCCGAACCATTGACATATCTTCATATATGTTCTATAAGAACTATTACGAGGCAACCATGCTTGCCTATCAGAGAACGTCTAAACTTCTTGAACTCTATTATAATCCTAGGGATTCTTTATTTCTTAGGATTCTTGCTTTTAACAAAGCAAGTCCTGAACTCATCTTTGAACTCTTTACCTACGGGTATTTGAACTTTCTTTATTGGAGTTTAAGTCTGATCGAATTACAAAAATTTCCAAAAGACTTCGAGAGAGCTATTAAGAACTTATGTAGAAACTATGTTTGTCTTCATTTTTTTCTCAATCTCCCCTGAGAAAGATGATGAAACTATTTATGAAGCTATTCACCTAGTGGAAATCAGCAACATCACTCCCAAAACAACTATTCAAGCTAAAAAGAACGAACACTTCAAGGCTACTACTTTTGACAAGTCATGGATCAACTTTAAGAGATCTACCAGAGCATTAGCCATCAAATGCCAGAGGGAAAGGCTAATGAGTGAAAGAGTAAGAACATTATACTATGAAAATAACTTGATCCTAATCACTACAAAAGGTGCCGAATATGTCTCTATTGATGATAGACTTTTTGACTTTATGAACTAGAGCCAAGAACTTTCACGGAAGCCCAGCTGTGCAAACAAAATTTGTGGAGTATGTTAATCAGAGAAAGAAAAAGCCAAAGCACAAATCATACTAGGCAAATAAATGATGTAGGGAACAAGAAGGCCAAGGAGATATGAAACTCTATCTAGAATAGTGAACTTTATCCAATAATTGTAATCTTATCCTCTTGAAATTTTATCCCTATGATGTAAGCGCTGATGTCAAAGCATACTTCCCTTCTCTTATAAACAAGGACCTAGAAATTAGAGAAAGGCAAAGTTTCCAAATCCCACAGTTTCTTATGTGAAAATATCCTTGTATGAAGATGTTCTAATTTCCTCTTCTTGAGAAAGGAGAATAACTAGCAATGAAATAATCTTTCTTTAAACTTGTGCCAAACAATTTTTCTTACAATCTTAATTAGATAGAGAATAATAGCAAGAGTGAAATATGTCTGAAAAGTAGGTAATTCGTGCAACAGAAGAGAAGTAAGACATGGTCAAAAGAGTAAGACAGATAGAACTCTTAAAGGTATAATTTCTTTAAATTAATTTTGTTTTGAAAGATTGCATGACATACTATTTAAAATTTTATTTTTCTAATTTAAGTATCCGACTACCACCTTAAAATCATTGTCTGTCAACCTAAAGAACTTCAAAAATTTCTAAAAAATGGTTTTACTGCTTTTTCCTTTAAAAAACCACTCGAAATCTCAAATTTTGGTATCAAAACCTATCCACTTACTTCACTAATCACAATCCACTCACTTAACTAATCACTATCCACTCACTATCCATTTAATAAATTATTTTTAACGTAAACATGAATTACCTAAGAAATAAACTACAATCAAACTCAAAATTAAATAGAGATAAAGACTATCTTGCAAGATAAAGTTTTAATCTACCTAACTTAAAATATTATACACAAAATCAAGCATGGGATTTTTTAAGATATTTTGATTTAACACCTAGATGTATAAGACAAAATCTTCTAAATCACTATAAGACCAGATTAACCTACCATTCAACTCTACCTGAAAGTATTCACCCTATAACTATAAATTTAATAACAGATAATATTACTTTATTAGAATTAACTTTTGAATATACTATTTGGTATCACCCTAATAGGGAGATAAAGGAATCTCAAATAACTTATTATACGGATGAAGAAGAACAGTAAAAAGAAAGAAAAAAGAAACTGAACCAAAATTAAAAGAAAAAGAGAAAAAGGCAATTTAGTTAATCATTCTAATAAAACAAAATGCTATTTTATCGTCCTTGTTCGAATTTCGAAAAATTGCCACCCCTATTTAGATGCTAAGGGAAAATTACATAGAAGAGGGCAAATGAGTTGGCATAGATAACCTAATCAAATTTGCTTTAAAAAGGACCCTAACCTCTACCCTAACTTCTAATCTTATATCTACACAGTTAGCACAACAACTATCCTTCCATACACCAATATGAGCTTATGAAAATGATAACATCTACAATGACAGCACATGTATTAATAGAATAGCATTTAACTAACACATGGAATTGGCATCTAGAACCAGCAAGGCAGTACCTAAAGTAGCAAGGCAACCCTGCAACAATACCCCTAGTAACAACTCAGCCACAAACTAATGGTGACACTAACCATGGTAGCTAACAAAGTCTTGATCCATTCTTTTCTGATATGGAATTTAAACTCATTCCTATGTCCTCCATATAAAACTGGGCACATGGGAATCATATACACATATAAATAAAATGACATGCTAGGTATGACACTCAGCTATCATTTTAGGAACACATGCTATTTGCAAACGAATTAGAACACACAAAACAATATCAGGAAGTATGTAATCCATGACACCTCAATCACATCACATCAAGCATTAAGATCAAACATGACGATATTCAAGTTACACAACTCATTAGTCAAGCAGTAGAACTAAAGCTCTTGTTGCGTGCATGAAACCACTAGCATGTTACTATGTCACACATGAAATGTACACAGGCTGACACAAACAACTTTTAAGGTTGCAAGGTTTGGTTATTAAATGTATAAGCAACTAGCTTCTAAAACTACAAAAAAAGACACTAGAAATCATGACAATAGAGCTAAGCCAAATCAACTTCATTCCAGGACACAAGAAAACCAAATCAGTTATTCGGTGATAAACTCAAGCAACTAAGTACCTTCTCTATCAACATAACAATTGGTATTTCTAAATTCACTTAACATCTAGTGGCCCCTCTAACTTCTTTCTCTTTTCCTTTCTCAGACAGAGCCACGTTCGCCGAACGGACAAGTCTAAGAGCCGGAGTAAGAGCAGGAACATATACATACATAGTCCTATATGCATTACATAGCATCATCTGACATCATACTAGCGACACAACACCTAAAATGATATCATAATGACAACAAAAACACATAAAGTAGTGAGGACATCACATGGGACAACTTAGCACGTCGCAAACTAAGGATTATAAGCAATGAAAAATGATTTTTTATATTGAATTTCAAATCTCACCCTTGTTTTTAAAAAAGATATCCTTAGTGGAGTCGCCACTATAAAGACCATGTCTCGGGGTTCCCTTTGGGTGCGGTTCCCCATGAATGCTCGGACTCGCTTGCTAGATGTGTATTTGGATTCAAATATGATATATTGTTTTTGAAGCAAACCGGATTCAGCAAGATTGCATGCTTAGCATAGAGAACTAGGTCCAAGCCCTGTTCTAGGAACCTGTCAGATCCCTATGCCAGAGCCAAGTGTAGTCTTTCTGCTTAGATCCTGATAGTAATGTCTACCTGCCCCAAGAATTTGGGCAACAAGCTTGATCCAAGAATTCGGCCAACTTCCAAGGCGAGAACTAAGCCCAGATTTTGGTCCAGACAGTGTCACTATCAAGATCTCGAACCATTTTTTCTAGTCGAGAAAGATCAAGTAAAAGAAAATAAATGAGAAATAGGAAAAGCTATGAACTTTGATTAGCAGAGTCGCTAGTAAGTTTTAGGAAAAACTTACAAACCAAATCCACTCTCTAAGCTCAATCAATAACTAAATGGACACCGAAGGGGCAATAAGTTCATATGAACCATAAACCAAAGGGACAATAAGCTCATTTTAAAGAGTTTTCAGATGATCCCCAAATAATCTCTGATGTGGAGACCATATGACTCTATAAGCTCGAACTGAGGATCCAGATTTAGAGGTGAAAGGTCTATGTCATAATGGAATGCATCAAGAGACCGTCCATCATCACCGCCGGCCTCTACTAATCAAAACGGAGAATTAAATCTAAGTAAACTAACAAACAATCATGCAACATATAAGCATAAAATGATAGGAATTACGAATATAATGCTAGTCCAAAAGAGTAAATAATGTAAACAATTATAGTGGGCAGGGTTAAACTAATTAAAAATTACATCTTTACTAAACCCAAGTTCAAATAAAATAAAAAAAAAAGTAGAGAGAAGAAAGGAAGGTTTGAAAAAACTGATGCCCTTATGTTACCTACTTGAGTGACTTAGAGAACCCCGTGATTGAGAATACCAAGCGATGACTTGTACCTTAGTGGCCTTTGAGAATGGATCTGAGAAGGGTCTAGTTAGGTTCTCTGAATCTCTCAGTATCCTCTCAAAGTTTTCTGTCTGTCCTCTCCAATTTTTGGAGTGTTTTTGAGTTTATTCCTCTCTTTTCTCAGTGTTTCCTCTCCAATTTTCTGATGTGTTCAATCCTTAGGTAGCCCCCTTTATGGTGCTTAAAAGGATAATATGAATGGGTTTAGAGAAATGAGATCTAATTCAGCATTTAATTGGCTTATTTTGGACGATCGCACCAATGCAGATAAAAGCATAGTAGCTGAGATCCATTTTAGAAGTAGAGAAGGACATGGAGAATCGGGCCCGATTCCTGGTAGTTTGCGCCAGAACACGACTTAGTTTGTGGGCCATGCTGAAAGTGCAACTTGTTTTGGCCATGACTTTCTCATTCGACCTCCGTTTTGAGTGCTTTTTTATCCCTGAAAGCTTATTGAATCTATTTTCTAATAACTCTAATTTCATCATTTTTGGATAAGTGTGGAAGAAGATATAAACAAAATAGTAAACATGAATTTTCAGCACAAGCCCTAATATTTAACTTAGATTTTTTTTCCTCTTGCTTATCATATTTTGGTGTATCGTGATTAGAAAGCTTATTTAATGAAGAATAATAATAAACTCAATAATTTTATGCACCCTTAAGGGGGATGAAAATGAAGAATAAATCTAACTAGATGCTAAATATCATCAATTTGGACCTATTTGGGTCTTTTTGGGTTCTTTTAACCTTAGGTGGGTATCTATGGGTTTGAATGTTTGGGTTAAACGATGTTGGCATATTCTAAAGCTCTTCATTTTCAATATCCAAAGTCAGGGGTCTTATTCGATTGGTTTATCATCATTAGATATTTTGATAAAAGTGGATGAATGTGTATCTAATTAATAAGTGTGAGAGTATTTATGTTTATCTATTTTGACGTATTGTAATTTTTATTTGCTATTTATATGATGAATTTTCTCAAGATGCCAAAATGAATCTCCAATAGCTTCTATTACTTTAGGTGCACTAATACTTGTCAACGAAATATTATAAGTTTCATAATTTTTGAAAAATATGTAAAATAAAAGCTAATGTCAAACAACTCATCTCAAAACCTAATTTGACCTTTTTGAGAATTATCTTTTTGGACAAAAAAAGTTAATCACAAAGCTCTTTCACTAAACACTCCAATTAGTTGTTGAATCAATTTATCCTAAAAAAACTCCTGTTGAGCAAAATGCTCTTTAAAAAATTGTTTACCAAGCACCTATAAAATCTACACTACGTCTATATATTTAGACAAGTAAGAGAACATAATTAGTCTTAAAATAAGTGATTGACTTTTCAAAAAAAAAAAAATCAACGGAGAAAATTTGAGAATTTACAAGTGCTAATTTACTATCTAAATCTATATATAATAGAGAAAATTTATCCAAATAAAAGTTTTACAGTTTTACATCTAGACATCAATTAACCTGCAACATACCCACCTTATACCTGCTTTATTAATACTCGTCTCGTATCCGTCCCATATAAGACACACCGTTTATTCAAAGTTCTAATTTATTGTGTGGACTTGGATATTTTGCTTATTTCTTCGAGTTGTATTGTATTTAATACTCCGGTTGAACATTTTCTTGAAACTTGTAAATGTTAAGTGCAAATTTGTTGCTTGGATTTGGAAACTTTTAGTTATATCTGGTGTGATATAATATATTTTGGTGTTAATGTACCACATTGGTCATTTGATGTTGAATATGAGTATAAAATAAGTTTAGCTCTTTTTGATCAATAAGTACCTAAATAAAAGTCGCATACTCGCTATACCCATTAAGTATGGATATAAATATAGTTTTACAATATCCAATGAATATGGATAACAATATAGATATTAATTTTAAAAATCGAGATGAGTGAAAGTACAATTAAGCTCACCGCATAAGTGTCCTATTACCAACCCTAAATTCACCTTTCCACGTTAAGGGTGTGTTTGATAGGGAGAAAATCATTTTACCAGAAAATTATTTTCTATGAAAAATATTTTTCCCAAAAAAATGATTTTCCACTTACATTTTCAGCTGTTTGGTAGAATGAAAAACCATTTTCTTTTCACTTCATTTTTTGCTATTTCATAGAATGAACCCTCTTCCCTGACTTCATTTCTTTTTATCATTAACCCCCTCCCCTGCTCACTGCTCTGACCTGACCCAACCAACAAATTCTGTTTCTCTCCCCTCTACAAAATCAAGCCCAAAACATCATTAAGAAATATACCCGCTAATAAATCCAGAAAAAAGAGAGAGAGTTAACATTAATGAATCTTAATTTTTCTACTATTCCCAAGGATTACCTAGTTAACTTTGAGTGATATTAAACCCAGATCAAAGAAAATGGCGAATGGGAGGTCATAGGTGTCCCAGATTGCGAAGTTCTTCAAAAAAGTAACAGTAACAAGGTCATAGAACTCAAGAAATAATAGCAAAGATTGACGATGGAAATCATCGATGAAGATGATGAATACGAACAAGAGAGGAAGAATGAGAGATAAAATGAGAGTGAAAATAAATTCTAGGCACAATTAAAAGAAAATAAAATGCGATATAAAATTGAGCAACGAAAATTGGGCCTGGAAAATCATTTTCCTTACTATTTCAAAGGAAAACAATTTCCTTTAAATGGGGTAAAATGATTTTCCCCTAAAAATGATTTTCCCTTCCTTGTTTTATCAAACGGCGTAAAATGAAAAAAATTTTCCCCTACCAAACACAGCCTAAGAAAAAGTGAAATTTTGGATGCTACAAACTGAAATATTTTTTACAGTTGGCACTTAGGTAATCGGTAAGGTAATCTATCATGCCGACTTCCCATCATCTCATCCTATCCCAATGTGTCAATCCAAACACCGCCATTTAAAACCTTTAAATTCCATAGCCCTTTCCAAAACCCCTCTAAACCCATCACTTTCCTAACCATATATAGAAAATTCTTGGTCCAAGCACTTCCTCCGACAAAATAAAAATTGGCCCTCGACTGCCCTCATTCTGTCTCACCAAATTCAAACCAACTGGTATACTCAACACGCCAAAAACACACATATAAAACTGTCCCTCCCCAATTTAACACACCCGCAAGGAGTTGCGGTACCTCTTCTATCAACCATGCAACACAACGTCAGTACTAGGTATTCTGACATGATCGTAGTGTTGAACACCAACATGACTTGTGTTTCTTCCTCCTCATTTTCGTTCTCCTCATCTTTCCTAGACATCCAAATATTGGAGGTTGTCCTGGCCATCCTTGTGTTCGTGGTGATTGACTTTCTGAGGCAGGGTAGACGGCAAGGCCTGCCAGTGTGGCCAATAGTGGGAATGCTCCCCTCTTTGGTGGTCGGACTTAGGACCAACGCTTACAAGTGGCTCACTGATGTGCTATGTCGTACCAAGGGCACGTTCCACTTCAAGGGTCCCCGTTGGAGCAACCTCAACTGCATGGTGACTGCGGATCCACGAAACGTAGAGCACATGTTGAAAACAAAGTTCGCCAACTTCCCTAAGGGGGAGTACTTCCTAGCCACCATGAAGGACCTGCTGGGAGACGGGATCTTCAATGCGGACCACGATGTATGGCGGAAGCAGAGGACAACTGCTAGCCTCGTTTTCCACTTGGTCAGGTTCCGCCAGTTGGCAGCTGATTCTCTACTCGAGCTGGTCCACAGGCGGCTACTGCCTGTCCTCGATCAGGCCAAAGCTACTGGGCGTACTGGCACCAGCAGAAAAAGAGCAAGGAAAAGCGCTTGTTGCTGCAGTAGACCTACAGGATGTGCTCCTAAGGCTGACATTTGACAATGTCTGCATGATAGCCTTAGCGGTCGACCCTGGCTGCCTGAGGCCAGTCCTGCCTGAGGTCCCCTTGGCCAAAGCCTTTGAGAGGGCGACCGAGTTGACCGCCCTGCGTTTTGTCATCCCGACCTGCATATGGAATGCCATGAGAAAGCTCAACGTAGGCCCGGAAAAAGAGCTGAAGGACTCCACCAACATAGTCAATGAATTTGCAGACCAAGTCATCAAGACGAGGAAGAAGAGCTAATTAACAATGATAAAGACAACATTACTGAGAGGTCTGATTTATTGAGTGTGTTCATGAGGATGAAGGGAGACGACGGAAAGCCGTTCTCAGAAAGGTTTTTGAAGGATATATGTGTCAACTTAATACTTGCAGGGAGGGATATTTCATCTGTGGCTTTAGCCTGGTTTTTCTGGCTCATTGGCAGGCACCCAGAAGTGGAGGAGAGCATTCTAGCTGAGATTTGCACAATAATTGGGGAAATAAGGGAAAGCGGAAAGATAAAGGTGGGAGATGATTATCAAAAATTAGGAAGAGATGTGTTTAAGCCAGAGGAGATCAAAAGGATGGACTATTTGCATGCAGCTATATCTGAGGCTTTGAGGCTTTACCCCGCTGTGCCTGTTGATCACAAGGAGGTAACAAATGTCAAATCTTATTTTTTGTTGTTTTTGTGTTTTTTTCCTTCTTTTTTCCTCAGTTTTGACCAAAGATTTCATTTTCCAACCAAGTAAAAATCAAACCCCTTGTGAGTAACTAGAAGGATCTGATAAGACTAGCAAAGAAGTGGGACCCTACTGTTTATAGATTTAGAAACTTGTTTGTGATTGGATTCAAGTTTTGTTTGAGTAGAATGGATCATAAATTGAGTTTATTTAATATGACGTTGTGTAAGAATTTAGTTGATTACAATTTTTTGATTTTTAAATCATATTTAGTATTTCTACATATAATCACCACATTCAAGTCTTCATTCTTAGTATATGAATTATTTTAACTCAATCTCAGATAATGTAAGTCACCAGAATTCTAAATCTAATAAACTTAAATCTGAGCCTTTATCAAATGTCAAACCTCTTTATATAAAATATCGGTTTAGATTTAACGTGGCGTTATTTAAAATGAGTAAATGAGTAGGGCTGAAATATCTAAGGGCATCCCGCCATCAAGTGCCACTAATTAATGTCATTAATAATTCCAATCTCAACTGGCTTGTAGAACTTAGACATCTAGATAAAAACTTCCACCAAGGCAGCTATACACATCATAATTCGGGCAGCTTCATGAAACGCCTCATTCCCGAAAATTCCTTACAAGGGTGATCAACACTGCATTGGTGCCTCTGTTTCATGAATGACACGTTCTTTTGGATGCTATTATATATTTGACTAACTGTTAAATCCAACGTTCAAGATCAACGTCCGCTGACCCAGGAGTAAAGTAGAACAAGTAGGCCGGGCACATCCTAAATTCTTTCACATTGACTACATCTGAAAATTCAGCTTATATTTGATTACATAGTTTGAATGACCTTGAGTTAGTACATAATCTATGATGTGAAATGTAGTAGTTTGAATTTGGCCCAAAAATAAGTAAATCTTATCTGAACTAACTGAAATTAACCAAGAACTTTCTATCTAGCATTTCTTTTTTCCAGATGAATTTTGCAAAGATATTATTTAGCCTTTGAAGATGTAACATATATATTGTATGCACTTACAGAATAATCAAATCTAGAATTATTAGACATTAAAACATATTTGACCTGAAATTCTTGTCACCTTGAACTTCACATAACTTGAATTTACCTTATCCAAATGGTGAGATGCAAGTTTCTTGTACCCAATGTTGCCTCTATTTCTAAAATAAACCTATTAAACCAATTGAATATAATGCAAAACTGGACTTGAGTTTGATATGATTTGACCTAGACAAGTCTTGAATTGAAATCTTGACTTGAACTCAAAATGATTTGACCTAGACTTGTCTTAACCTGAAATTTTGTCAGACATAATCTCGAAACAAC
Organism: Carnegiea gigantea; assembly: GCA_029747015.1. Lineage (NCBI taxonomy): Eukaryota > Viridiplantae > Streptophyta > Magnoliopsida > Caryophyllales > Cactaceae > Carnegiea > Carnegiea gigantea. The sequence continues at coordinate 127,616 of JAKOGI010001479.1, forward strand.
TCGGCTTAACTTGGATGAAATCCAAATTAATCAGACAACCCATTTGCCAGGACTGATATTGTCATGGATTGACAACAAACCCTTCATGGCTTCACCAAGATCCTAACTGATGCACATTCTCTTTCATGTACAGGCGGTTGAAGATGACGTATGCCCAGATGGGACAGAGCTGAAGAAAGGGACAAAAATTATATATGCAATCTACTCAATGGGGAGAATGGATGAGGAGAAGACTGCAAAGAATACAAGCCAGAGAGGTGGCTTAGAGATGGCAAATTCATGGGTGAATCTGCATACAAATTCACCGCTTGTAATGGAGGTCCAAGGCCTTGCTTAGGCAAGGACTTTGCTTACTACCAAATGTAGTTTGTCGCTACCTCTATAATTTACAGGTATCATGTCAAAGTGGTGAAAGATCACCCTATTGAGCCAAAGCTGGCTCTGACTATGTACATGAAGAATGGGCTTAAAGTTCACGTCATCAAGAGAGATGAATCCGAGCTTCAAAAGTACTTAAAGGGTTAAGGATAGGAAAAACTGTTACATTACACTATTTTTCTGCTTCATTGCAAAAATGTACATGCTCCTTGTTTTTTTTTTTTTGGGGGGGGGGGGGGGAGATTAAGGTGGCTAATGAGCTGAGATTGGAATATAAATGTTGACTGATGCGTTCAAAATATGATCATGGTATTTGCAATTTCTTGGGGGGCTAGAGGAGAATGATAAGTGTAAAATGTAAAACGAAGTAAATGTCATCGTTTATAGATGACCAAAGATACTTATTACCGGTATCAATTAGGTTAACTCCAGACTTATTAATGATTTGGTTTAAAATCTTATATGCAGTTTATTGGTGGGCAAGTGCTGGGAGAAAAGTAGACTTCACTCCCCTTCAAATCAACTCCTTAGCATGTCAAAGCCTAGATGATCTGGGTAAACCGCAAAGAGAAAACTACCATGAGGTTCTTTTCTCTTAATATTTTTGCATTCAACAAATAAAAAAACATTCCAATAAAGAATGTAAATGCATATACTACATAAATCTTGACATTTTTTTGTCCAAATATCTGCAATTGATACCAACGAAGAATTCAAGGATATACGGTATCTACACAATAGCACGCCATATAATTGCAAAGAAAAATGCTGGTGATTTGGAACACAAATATTTCTTTAAAAAAAACATAACAGTTGTTTTACCGGCTGGATTTTTTTTTCTTTGGGGTAGGGGGGGCTGTATAACATATATCGTACTCTTGAGAGTGTCTGTATGCTCATGTGACACATAAGCAATTACATATTGAAAAATAGAATATATGACAAATACATCCAACAAAAATATATGTAAGTTAGATACAAAAGCACGTGCTCTCAGGTGTAACTAATAATTTGTCGTCCCGAAACACAAGAAGAGTATAGAAGTTCGCAACTAGTGGAAAAAGCTGTCATCATTTTATATGTGTTCGAACGCTGGGATATAACAAACAGTATCAAAATGGAATCAATGTATTCCTCTTTCCGTCAGAATCCCCCTCATCTGCATCAATTGACAATTTATGAACTACTGCTGTTGAATTTTTCCATTATGCTCAAAGTATCCTCAGACCTAACAAGACCCTCAAAAAGGCAAACCCACAAAAAAAATTTGTGAACTTTGAATGGGTTAAAAAGAAATACTCATAGAGGACGGCAAATAAATACAAGAAAAAATAACAAGTTTAGTTGCTCTTCCTCTGAAGTTGCTTTCAACCTGCAGATGACACAGATCTTGCAAATATTATCTGCAGTCAGCACCAACTACTTCGTGGATCGACTTGTAGCCATCCATCTCCAAGCATTCGGCTAACTCGGCCTGAAGGAAGATTCAAACAAAAGCCAAAAGGTGTAAATCACGTCTTCTGGGGCCACCACCCACAATGTGTTTGTGCCCTTTGAACTACCATCACCCATACCCAATATGGTTCCCGCAAAAGTGGCTCCAGGAGAGTTAGGATGTACAAAATTTTATATTTGACAAGAATCATCAGCCTATTTTTTTAAGTCAAAAAAAGAATCTTGGTAAGGCTGCTCAAAAAATACAGAAACCTGATGAAATATAAGCATCGGTCAATACAGTTGGGCATCAGTCAGTTTTTGGGCTTTAGGTACACACAATAAGCCAGGAATTTTCAGGTTCCTGAGAATCTCAACCCAAAAAGACCAGATATCTGATTTAGCCAGGGCCAGAAAATCTGCCTACCCAAAACTTTTCAATCATGAACCACCCTACAAAGAATAGGTAATGAGTGGCTGCAATGGTAGCATTGGCCACAATAGTAGTAGCAAGTTTAATAACATCCTTAGTAATTACCCAAAAAAAAAAAAAAAAAAACTGACATTCCAATTACTGTTAATTGAAAAAAAAAATATAGGAATAATTGACTCTAAATATCGCCAACTTAGTTATGGCAACCTACAATCCAAAAGTCACATTACTGCAGTCAGAATTCCACTTCATCACTTCATTGTGATGAGAATGACATACACAACAGATCAAGTTAGAACAGAACACCATCAAATCATTTGTTCATTCTTCCACATCAACATAGTCAACTTGACAATTGGTAATTTTTAAGACTCTCTCAAGTCAAACCTTATACATAAGCTCACAAGTTAATTGCCATCAAATTCTTGATATAAACATCTAAGTATTGTACTCAAGATGATAGAGGAAACGATCAAATGAATTTGGATCCCACAAGTGGCCACAACACTAGAAGAGATCTGAAATGTAACAAGATTAAGCATTCCGCAACAGTTGTTGTCTAAGTTCATTTTCATCTTATAAATGATAACTTCAATATCTTAGATTGTCTTCAAAGTTTCCTAATATAATTTGTGTCTCTCCAAAAAATTTCAAGAATCCACTAAAGAGTACCAGGACTTATGATTCCACCTCCAACCAGATGAGTGTCCAACTAACCATTGAGTATTCAAAAAGCAATCTTTCGCAATCCTCTTTTCAGTTTTTTTTTTGGGGGGGGGGGGGGGGGGGGGGAGGTGGATATGCACTAGAATCCCTTGGGGGGAGGGGGGTAAGAACATTTCTGAAGATACAAGCAAACTTTGCACTAAAAAGATAGTTACTGAGCAAATCTTGATTAAGGGAGGATAAAGAACTCATTTGATTTTTGCAGAATATTGCAGCTGCACTTATAAAATGATAAAAAAGTGAACCAGATGCATGCAACCAGGTCAGATTTGGTTTCCACGGGCAGACTTCGCCTCAAACCCCCTGGTTCTTACTTCCTATGGAGTCAGATTTAATGGGGAAGGAACAGAAAGGACAGAGAACAAAGCTCAAAATTTGAAAACCTGATGAATTAAGAATGCGATAAATTTTGTTGTAGTTCAGTTGATTTTTGAAAAACTAGATGGTGGATTTCATTGTCTAAAAACACATCAGAAAACACGAAGAGATAAATAGAACACCTCAACAAAGAGCACAAGTGCACAAGATACATCAAAGCAGGCATTAAACAACTAGGCTCCAGGAATGTCAGGCCGCAATCCCCTGAGGGATCCTTGCATCACATTTCAGGTTATCTGTGAACACAATCCCAAAGACCCAAACTACAAACCCCATAAGGACATCTACCACATGCCTCTTGTAACAGAAAAGAAGACATGCAAGGCACAGCAAATTATCCGTGTGCCTCCATATCACATAGCTGTTCCTTCAACAACTGTCACCTCACCTTAAAACTTCACATTTACCCACATATCTGTTCTTTCATTTGAGATGTTTTCAGCAGAAGGAGTCTCATACCTTTATTTGTGGAATAAGAGCAGGTCCTCCATATGCAAAAGCCGTGTAGAGTTGAACGAGCGTGGCCCCAGCACGTATCTTCTTGTATGCATCTTCACCACTGATTCAAAAACAAAACAGATTTAGAGTTCAAGGAGTTGAAAATCAGCCTTCAGAGGGCAGCAGTACCATCAACAAGAGCAATGCAATATGCTGCTGCAAGCTATTAGATAGAACTTACCTGCTAACACCACCACAGCCTATCAAAGGAATCTTCCCCTGTTGAATAGAACATATCTATCAGACGAATCATCGAGGCATGCACAATGCATGACAAATGCACGAAAGATGCAACACATGAAAGACAACTGCTGATGTTACATCAAAATTTGTTAAATAATCTATGGTATCAATCTATCTTTTAAAAACAGCCTCTTTGCAAGCTAAGGTTAAGGCAGCTTACTTTCACATCACCATAGACCCCACTCTGATGGGATTCCACAAGGCATGTTGCTATCGTAATTCATGATAAAAATCTCCCATAACTGACAAAGGCAAAGCTAGTTCAAAATAGACATGCTGAGATGGCCTGTATGCTACACTTTAATCTACTACTACAACCCGTGAAACATCATACGCACTCAGCAAGCGAAGTTCGCTTCATACAGGAAGGAAGAAGTCTTCACACACCAATCGAACATGTTGTGCGGAATAATCAGTCCATTAATAAGCCAAGGATTGAGTTACTCATACACTATTTAGTTCATGGAAGCTTAGCCAAATGAATAAAGATAGGAAGATTTTAAATTTTTTTTTTTTTTTTTTTTTTACAGATTAATGATCTTAATTGGTTCTCCATCTTCCATGTTCCTCCAACTGTTACTCTCTGTGCAGTGTGGAACAAAATTTGATCTGCAATACTATTAATAACTATAGTAATGGTTCAGAATAAAGGAGACAACACTTCAGTTAATGGCTTTATAACCACCACAGTTCAACAATGATGCGATCACCACCATAAATTAGACATACCTTTGTCAGGATATACATTTCCTTCAAGACACTTGTCGACAAGTTAAATAGAGGCTTCCCACTTAAACCACCAGGCTCCTGGGAGAGAAGATGCTTGTCGACCGGGTCAGGTCTGGAGATCGTTGTGTTTGATATAATCTACACAAGCAGGGAAGAATATCGTAAGAAGGAGATTTTACCCCAAAAAAACCGCACAGACAGGTCAAGGACAACTAATTGGCAAATCTTGACGCCAATGCACATAACTATATTAGACTCCACTTGGATTTGGTTTTGAATGCTACTGCTTCTTTCAAAAACAAGCTGAAGAGTATTTTGTACCGCAGAAGCACAAAATAACTAAAGCTTTTGCTTTTCCTTAAGGCTATAAATGCTGTGCTCCTCCTGACAGCATGTTACCAGAAAAAGTAGTAGCAAATCCAGACAGAGCCTTAGTAAATCATGCGTCCGATAACCACACACATCAGACAATGATCTTAAGTGCATGGATTCTCACAATTCGCAACGAAAACAGCTGCAACATAAGTCAGAATGAGAACGCTTACCAGTCCATCTACTTGGAGAGCAACAGCTACCTAGAAAAGATGCAATAAAGAAAATGTAAGAACAATAATGTCAGCCACTAAGAATGCAAAACTTGCACAGAAGCTGAAAGAGTACCGCCGCAATGTCTTCAAGATCTTGTTTAGACAAGTCTGGGGCAATTTTCACAAGCAATGGAGGTGGACCCTCCTCCCCCCATTGCATTTCATCACGGGCAGCTTGAACCTACACATTTTAATCACAGCTACAATAATTTCAGTAGGCTAAAAATTATTGCACAATGATGCAGTTGAGGCCAGAAGACAACCTTCTTCACAAGATCCTTAAGTTGTTTCCTTCCTTGAAGTTGACGCAGTCCAGGTGTATTTGGTGATGATACATTAATGACCTGAAATCAGACTCAAAAGACATCAGACTTCTGAACAGGATTCAAGCAACATAATCAATAGATGAACTTAATGGCTTCTTGTCAAAATGCAACAGAAATAAATCATGCCCATAGAAAATACGACACATCAGCTTATGAACCCAAAGTGCGGTCATCTAGTCAACCAAATTAAAATCAAAATCAAACTGTGGCAAAATCTTGAATTCTTGATGGACCCACCATAATATCTAGCAAAGAAGTTGAGAAGAATGCAATCAACAAAGTATTGTCTCACTAATATAATAGACAAGGGTGTAAAAGAAATGCCATGGCTATCAGAAACCAACCAAAAAGAGGACAGAATCAATGACCATCACCACCCAGGCTTTCCGAGGGAAAACCAACTACGTATCAAACCAATGCCTACAAAATACAACAGACATACCTCCCACAGATCTCTTTTACCCCCTTTGCGCAAAATCCTTGTTCAAAAACTAGAAGTCTAGAACATGATAAACAATTCATCATGGACAAAACACTCTCTCCTACATATTTAAATAGTACTGATACTTCACCATGCAACACTGACATGTTAGAGCCCCATTTATAACTCTTAATATGCTTGAAGAACAAAGGACTTGCATAATTAAGTCAACAATAATATAAAAATAATTAGCCTACAAGAGCAGTTTGAAAAATGGAAGATATAATATCATCTACTACTTCTGACGTTCAAGAATTGGTGGCACATTTGTGGGCCAATGATTCATCATAAAAGACCTCTTCAATGATGTAAAGGCCCGTCAACTCCACTGCCTCTAACCCAAAGTTGCGTATAGCTCATAATTTTACCATTTAAAGATTACTTGCGAGTTTTGATGAAACAAGTAGAAAAACCAATATAAGGCTTGAGGGTTCTAACCCCCCTAACCAGAGTCCAAAATCAGTCCATATCTTAGGGCCTTGCAAAGGTAGAGATTTTTTCTCGGCCGGGGGGGGGGGGGACCCTTAGTTTAAAAAAGCCTGCTTGAGGCACGCCTCGGCGTAAGGCTACCGGGGTAGCGCCTCAAAGGGGATGAGGTGCGCCTCAAGGATGCGAGGCTATATCTTCCCCCTTTTTCTTCTTTTTCTTAGCCTTGCCTTTACCCCTTTCCTTCTTTTCCTCCCTTGGGAGCTAAAAGGTCAGCTAAACTTGTATTGTAAGTATGTGCATTGGGGAACTACGACGATCAGATAACATACCTTAAGGTTATTTGTGGTGTTAGTAGTCATAGTGATGTCTAATCACATTTTTAATGCATTTATCTAACTTATTTATGCAAAACATGCTTTGTAAAATATGAAATACTTAAAAAAAAATTTACATAGAAGTGCGCCTCGCATCCATGATGCGTGCGCCTTCGCCTCGTGCTTCGCGCCTCACGCTTTGGAATCCTATACGCCTCAGTGCGCCTCATGCTTTTTAAAACTAAGGGGGGACCCTTACCCTAATATTACAAAATAGGCTGTTGCCATTCGTTCACTACAGAGCACTAAATGAGCACATCATAGCAAAACATGTTCTTGTAGGCCACTACGATACAAGCAAGTCAAATTGCCCAAAAGTGCCTCCTACCCCACTTTTGCAGAGTGGCTATGCTTATTGAAGCCCAACACCAATTCAAAGGAATGCTTAACCTCAGAGTTTCAGTAAGAAAAATTTGAACTAATACACTTTTCTGACAGAAAACTATAGCCATGTCCAGCAATGGCACAAATTTAAATGCTCTATAAGCTGATGATTTGACACCTTCCTTCAGACACAGGGGAAACAGATGGCTACAGGGCAACGGGTAAATTATATAAGGTCATTACTCGAGGTTAGCTTCAATATCCAATCACCTAGTTCAGTGCAGTACAACTAGATATCAATCCTCCAAAATATCCAATCATGTAGTTCACTTTCTGGCAATATTGATGCATTGGAATGCAGTGGAATCTATCACAAAACTGTTGTCCACTCTTTTTTTTTTTTTAGCTAACATAGTTTAAGGTTTTTAAGTGTAGGGTCCAATGTAATGCATCTGCCCCCAAACCCTTGGTCCCAACCCGGCTTAGGCGGAAATTCAGAATATGGATTCAGATGCCTTAATATTGGCCTTCCTCACTGTAGTTTGGTGTGTTTCGTCATAACTGTAAAATATAAAAGAAACTTCTGTACTCAGAACAACCATATTGTCCACATCCGTCAGATTTTGAAGCGCCAAAGATCAGTCCAGACCAGTAGAAGTAACAGCAGTGAGCCATAGTAGTATGCAACTTTGGCACACACGTCTACGACCATCAATGGACAATATAACATAATAAAGAGACAATCTACCAGGTAATCCGCGTACTGCGATAGAGTGTGTACTCCTTGCACATAATCTTTAGCAGCATCTTCACTGCTCTTGTTCTTGCCAAGGTTGACACCAAGAATTCCCGGCCCAGCCTTTCCTCCACGTTTTCCTTCATCAATGCCTGTTGAATTAGTACTAGCAGACTCATCCAACTTCCTCTTGCCATGTTGTGCACCTAACCGTTTGGCAACAGCTTGTATACCCTCACTATTAAAGCCACAACGATTGATGATTGCACTGCAAGACCAATTAGAACACATACACCAAATGTTAGAAAGGAAATCTTTCAAAACTTGGTTATATTCTTACCTCTCAAAAAACTTAACGGACTATTACAAGTAAACTATATATTAGAGTCCTCAAATCAGTAAGCCTTAAACATTGGACAGAAAGATATAAACATACATTCTTACCCTAACTCCGGCAATCTGAAGATCCGAGGCTTTGGATTACCCTCCTGTGGCACAGGGGTCACAGAACCAACTTCCATGAAACCAAAACCTAAACCAAGTAGCCCTTCAACAGCCTCAGCATTTTTATCAAATCCAGCAGCAAGACCAATTGGGTTTGAAAACTTTCTGCCCCATACTTCCAGTCCTAGAATTGATGGATCTGGCCTTTTCTCTCGTGGAACCCATCCACGAGCTGCTGCTGAAACAGCTAATCTGTGGGCAACCTCTGGGTCCAACAGGGCGAAGAATGGATTAACAAGTTTTGTTGCTGTGAATAGCCATCCACTGCAAGAGGGAAAACATTATATTTTGCACAAGGAATGAAAAAGAAATAAAAGTATTGTGGGATGAAGCGCAGAACAAAATCATATGGCCCTCATATTATAATCTCCACAGGAAGCAGTATTCTTTGTTGCTCATAAATTACATCAACCTTGCAAAGATTTTGAAACTACAAAAATCTAGCTCACGGAAAAACAAGGAATAGTGTCCTTTACTAACTAGAGTTCATAGCATAGGTTGCTTATTTGCAGACAGACAGATCATGTCCTAACCATCTCGCAAACTAGCCTTATCGCGACGGATTTTGAACAATTGAACGTTTCAAAAGCATGTGAGGCAGACTGGGCTTTAAAAATCATTGACCCATAACTACAACTCTGATAGAAGTCATAGCTTCTCGTACTTCACTTATGCAAAGAAATCATGTAACTTTGTTTTTTGAAAGCTGACTACCCAAGGTCAAAGAAACTTGATGACCCAATGTCCACAATTATAAATTCGCTTACATTACAAGGATGATTACATCCAACCAAACAAGCCATTAGCAGAGAGGAGTGGTGTAGGCGGCAAGGTTAAGAGTATCAGCGAGTAAAGATATCCAGAAAGCATATTCCAAAAACGTTGACTCTTGTGAAACTAATAATTCTAATAAACCCCTTGAAATAGTCCCAAATCATCAAAAATTAAAAGTATACTTCGCTCTCAGAATCAAAATGAGTACCAGAAAGTTGCTTCATCAACTGTACTAACATAAGCTCCTCCAGCTATGATTAAACCAATTGTTGCTCCAGTCAACAATCTCCCCTATAAATCAGAAGAAGTGAAGAAACTGTGGTAAGTACTACACACTCACAAAGATAGGGGCCATTTTAGTTCCCCCCCCCCCCCCAAAAAAAAAAAAACAGAACGTACTAGAAGAAATCAAGCAGTGGAATCTCAAAACCAACACACTTCCCCCATTCCAAACAAATTGTAAACTTTCACAACACAACCATTTTATTCTTGATTTCCCATGGCATCCACAGCCAAATTTCATAGGGACAAAGGCAAGCAAAGTGCAGCCGATCAAACTCAATGAAGCAATGGCGAACCGAGAACTAAGAACCTTTCTCACAGACAGCAAACATCTTTGCAACACCTCCAAATTAATCAACTAACCAAAACTGAGTCTCAAGACACATAATAATTAAAAAACACCACAAGATGCAAATACTAGTCAGTTTACTAGATGGGCATCTATAGAAACAGCTACAAATCACACCCATCGACGAAGAGAATGTACCTTTTTGGAAGATGGAGGGATTTTCTTAGCAGCTTGTGTAGCAGAAGCAGAAGCAGAAGCAGAAGTTGAATAATAACTAAAAGACAAGGGCAATTTAGAAGTTGATTTGAGCTTCCCGTGATAGAGAAACCCCCTCAAAAGTCTACCACAAGTCCTCACATTTGGAGACTGAGCTGCCATGGCAACCAAAGCTCCCAGTCCGATTAATGGACACAACGAGAAGAAAGCAACGGGGGAGGACGAGGAGGGGAGAGAAAGAATGATGAACAGTCGAACAGGGTTTTTCCCGGGGACGAGGGTTTATGGATTTGCGCTTCGCTGGCCTTCAATTCAGCCACTTCGATTCGGGTTGAAGCCGGATTGGGTCATTGGGTGGGTTAATAATCCAGCAATAAAGCATTCCAAGATCCTATCTTTTCTTTTTTTGATTTTTTGGATACGAGTAAGATCCTTTCCTTGGGTAGCGTCAGTCTGCAGCAAACATTACACGCTGGACACTCCACTATCCTTGTAACAAAACGATAACAGCATGACAAGGATTCAAATACATAATAAAGTGGACTAGAGTTGAGATTTTCAGTCATTTAGCTAAATAGATTTGATTTACCTTATGGTGTTTTTGTTTGTTTCTTTGAAATTTAATAATGATTTGAAAAAACAAAGTTTAAATAGGTTCGATAACTCATCGATTGAAATTATTATTTGAAATTCAACTTGTTTTTTTTTCGATTATTAGTTGGACGTAGTCTTTACAATAATAAAGAAAGATAAAAACAGTCACTACACTGCCCACGAGAAAAATAGCTACTATGGTCTACATACCGCAAATCGCGAAGTAAGCTAAACAAGCCGCTAGTTTCAGACACAGACATCAAGTAAAATAACCAACGGAGATAACCTAAGAACATCAATCTTTAGTCTGTCGTGTGTTTTCCAGCTCATTTCTCATGCTTCTTGTGATTCTTCTAATTGTCGGAATCTCATGTGCAACAACAGAAATACCAAGTCTCATCTTGTGAAATTCAACTTATTATGAAGATAACATATTCACAATGAGGCTAATACGATCCATCCTCATTTTCAACTTAACCTAACCTAAAGGACTTCTGGGCCGACACTATGAGCTTTGATCGTTATGCTACTTTCAGTCAAAGAGGAAATGACGGGTTGTCTCTCACACATCTTAGAGGGAGTTTTGGGAGTTTTTTTTTTTTTTCAATTATTAGGTAGGTATATAACGCAGAAAATTTGGATTTTAGTGTGTTCAAGTATTAAAGTTTTTGGGAGTTGTTACCAAAGATCTGGGTTCAAATCCCATCTACATCGATTTTCACATCTCATTGGCACACAGAAAAAAATAACCCGTAAAATAAAATATCATAGATAAAGTACAGATAACTACTAAATAAATATCTAGATCACCCACCAGTGCAAAGCAAGTAAACTCTGGTTGTTTCTAATAAAAAGAAGTCATGGTCATCTTAATTCTCAGCTGATTAAAGTAACATATTTCACTTTAACTTACATAAAGGCATTCAAATTAGAACTGTCCATTGAAAGGTGAACAAACACATTCGAATCAGCATTGCTTCTTACTTTTAAGCTCTTTTCTCGAACTTCTTGTAATGCTTCTAATAGGTGAAGTTTCATCTCCAATTTACGGAAACACCAAGTTTATTGTTCAACTATAAAGGTTCTCAAGCAATTATCATTGAAGTAGGAGAATTTGCCTTGCCTCATTTACAAAATTGACTACAAAAAGTGCAATCCTTCTTGAGCATAAGTAGATATTTCCTTATCACTACTTAAAATTTCGGCTAGCTTCCTATTTGGACCCTTCTTTCTCTTTCTATTCTCAAGAACCCAAATTTCCAACTTAGTAGAAGGCTCATTCTCTCTACACACAGTGCTTGCCTTTTGAGGAGAGAATTTTTCAACAAAGATTGGATAGCTCTCAATGTTTCGAATAGGCTCAGAAACTATTTTTTGTTAAATTTTATATTAATTGGGCCATAAAGAAATGACCAATGCATATAAGCTAAATAGGGTTCTAATTCAAAATCAATTAGCAGTAGGTAGAGTAATTCATTACTTTATAAACATGCTCTAGGCCTCTTAACTGTTCAATGTAGGAGGACAACCCGCACTTACTATTATCCAAATATTCCACTTACTATTATCCAAATATTTTGCTACAATATGAACAAGCTTGAAGGCTTTCTTTGGAAACCTCTTTATTAAATCAATGGCTCTCTGCATTTTCAAAAGTATTTGCATCGCCACTTTGAAGGAGATTTTGGCTGCTACCACCCAACTTTTCAACTGGTTCTTCAGCTTTGCCATCTTCTTACCCTATAATTTGGTTCCCATCCTTTTAGCTACCTTAGGGATCCATTACCACTTAGAATTTCTTTTTTGTGGTCTCTTATAAAACTTAGTCCAATTAACAAAAACCATTTTCTCCAAATAATCTTTCCATTGCATGCTTGGATTACTTTTTCAATGTCCACTTTTTCAATGTCCTCTTTAAAACACAAGTAAGTAACCCAACTTAAATATTATTTAGAGTTGAAACAAAGTATAAGGGGCATCAAAATTGTATCAACAGAGACATGAACAAATGCCCCCCTAAAATTTTGCTCATCCTTGAGCATAACAAAACAAAATAAACTAAAACCTAACTTACTTTTCATAGGAATCGCAATTGCATTTAGTGTATGTCACAACTCTTTTAAACCCCTTGGTCCTCCTAAGTAGATGAGCGTGGCCTCATGAGTGTTTTGAGAAAATATACCTACAAAATCTTAAATGACAAAATGAAAAGAGAAGGAAAATGGAAAAAATCTTGTTCGGATTTTGAAACTTTTGCACAGAAACTTGAAAACGGGAAGAAATGTACACCTTTAACCAACCAAATCACCATGTAACCAAGATATTAGCTTCACATGCATAAGGTGCATATATCAAGAATCTCAATTCTTATCAGTGACATTCAACTCCAACCTCACTCAAGTAATGATGGACAAGCTAACAATAAACTCTCGCCTTGGAGAACGTAGAACTCTCATCTCATGTGTTTAAATAATAACAAGAATGTGTCCAAAATTCATTCCAATAATGCAATCTACCCTAGGCTTGTCAGGACTCTCAATTCTCAACCATTGGATGGAAAATGCAAGATGATGACATGTAGGACTTAGATGGGTTGTAATTGGCGCTCAAGGGGGAGGGTGAGGAGTGGACTAATGATTTAGGGAAATGTGAAGCTAAGTAGCCACAAGACTAGAGACCACTATGTTAAGTCAAAATCGCAAGTGCTTACTGTAGTACAGGTCGTATCCATAAGGAGTTCTGTCTTCAAGTATTGGAGCTCTCAAGTACAAAAGATAGGCAATTCAAAAGGTGGTAACAATGAAATCTATACTAACTAAGATGATAATGAAAGGAGGTTCTGGGTGTGATTTTATTGCTTAATGAACAAACTAATATAGACAAGCCCAACCTACATGAGCCCAGTTAAGTATTTTGGAATCGTCAACTCCTAAAAAAGTAATTGGAAATGGTAGGTAAGACCACCAAGCACTTTTACAAGGGTTGAAGACTAGTTTAATTATTCTTAGCATCTGTTATTGTGGGGTTGGCTCAGTTAAGCTACAATAGTAGCAATCTTAGACCTAACAAGGATTTGACTATTTTTGTGCCAAAATTCTAGCTAATTTTGCTACCCATGCCTAGCACATTGGCCTCACTTTTCATCATTAGTCAATTGCCTATGGATGAGAGCTCTTTCAGACATTTCATTGAACACATGATGGGCATGAAAAAATCCCAAACTACAAGCATAAACTAGGCTTGGTTAAGGCTTGAACGAGAGCAATTAACTAGTAATAAGGCGAATCACAATCCAAGCAACAAAAATTAACCACTAATTAGCATAAACATGCAATCAAACAAACAAAAAACAAAACTAGCGAACAAACAAGTGACCATGAAATAAAAAGAGAAATGAAGAGAAATTTAGTCTTGATTTTAATGAAAACTTTAATCTTCCACGCAATAACAACTTTCAGTGTAGGTCCTGCTACTTTTGTGGGGTCTTTGAAGATTTAGATGTAGCCAATCTTGTAGTTGCAGATATCTCACCTATAGAAACGATTTGACTCAACAACAACAACACACAACTCTCAATATAGATCATACTTTCACCAGGTCTAGGAAGATCCCAAAGTAGGTAGACTTACCTTTAAAGATGTCTCTATCCAAAGAGAGGTCAATTCCAAAAGGCATATATAAAAAAAAATCGAAAACATTTTTAATATTGAAAAGCTTTTGAAAAACAAAACATACTAAACACATGTAATATTTAAATCACATAGTTCTTAAATATAACAAAACAATGCAAGATAATTAAGTGAACGCAAGCGAGATAAGAACAGCTCGATCGAGATTATACTACTATTATCAATCCAAAGTTCATCAACAAACACAAGGTAAAATAATAGTTAATACAATACAACAACACTCCCTATGCATTCAAAAGCCAAGATAAAAACAAGAAGCAAGCTATCGATGTTCCACAACCTTAAGCCTAGACTTCCATCGACTTCTGTCCTAAGCCATGTCCTCCATAAGTAGCAAATAATTCAAATCATGTTTTGATTACTTCATTCTGACTTTTCTTTGCTCTTCTTTTGCCTCTTCTCCATTTCATAAGGTTAATTAATTCACATCTACTAACAGGTGGAGCCATGCTTCTCCTCCTCCTATGAGCAAACTATCCATGTCTATTCTTTCTCATCTTTTCCTCCATGGATGTCACTTCTACTCTGTCTCTAAACATTTCAATCTTAATCTTATCTCTTCTTGTATGACTACACATCCACTGAATCGTCTGCATCTCTACTACCATCAACCTCTGGATTTGAATCTTCTTAATATGCCAACACTCTAAGCCATACAACAATGGTTGTCTAATTGCCATACGATAAACTTTGTATTTTAGTCCTACGAAAATCTTCTTATCACACAACATACCTAAAGCATTCTTCCAATTTTTCCATTTTACTTTAATACATTGGTTAACGTCCTAATCAATATCTTCTTTCTCCTAAACGATTGAGCCTAAATATTTGAACTTCTCAAACCCTTGGTATTGTCACAACATTAATACAGAAAGCCTTTGACTCAATAATCACAAATCTAATCTAATTATTCTCTTCCTTAAAGGGAGTTTTTAATGCCCACCATAAGCCTAAAAGACAAGTCTTTGAGACCCTAACCAAAGCTCTCCCCAAAAGTTAAACAAAATAACGCTTATAAAGACCATGAATGAGGGGTAGTAGATGGCACAACTGTGCCATATGACACAAACACTTGTGTTTGCTACTAGAAAACAGGCCAAAAAAATTACAAGAAATTGGTATGGCCATACCAAATGACACGACCAATCTTTATATAATAAGTGTAAAAATGAGTAAGGGGCTGAGAATTCAAGAAATAACAATCCAAGCATTCTGGTTGAATCCTGCCAATATAGCCTATAAGAAAATCCCACCCACATTGAAGAACTCAATATATTATCACTTCAGCTATTCCTAGTAACCAACTTACATGTTTCACTCTCCGTGAAACACTCCCCCAAACCGTTCTCTCTAAATGATCTGAGCCGTTAAAATGCTTTCCTATTTAATGTGAGTTGTTAATAATATCTATTTTTATTTAAAAAACCCATGAAACTAATATCCATCTACATGTCTCCCACAACTACTGCTGACATCAATCTCTCTCTCTCTCTCTCTCTCTTTTTCTCTCTCTCTCACATCACCCACAGTCCTCTCATGTTAGTTAGCTCCACTTCCCCTCTTGTATAGCATCCTGGTTGTAATACATTAACTTCCCACTTCCCACTTATTAATCTTATCCTCAACCAAGCCATCGCTTTCCTCCAGCCACATAAAGTTTCATGAAGTTCTCTTTATCCACTGCTCTGTTAATGATGGCTCATTCTGTAGTGTGAAACTAATAGATTATTTGGGAAAGATGACAAAAAGTACTCATGAATGACATGTTTGGGGGCTATGTGATGCTTATGCCAAGGTATTCCATCTTCCCTCCCTCTCTCTCTCTCTCTCTCTCTCTCTCTCTCTCTCTCTCTCTCTCTCTCTCTCTCTCTCGCTTTCTCTCTCTCTCTCTCTCTCTATTTGTCAAGTGAACATGCAATGGTTATGAAAAGTACAAGGTATTCATAGATTGATTTTTTCCCACCAAACTACAAGTCTATCTTTCTTTTTTAGGTAATTAACACAGATTTATATTACTGTGGGCTTGGGGAATAATGGATGCTATTATCCTTCATTTCTTTCCTTTTGGTGTTTTGCAGAAATTTAATTCAATCTACTCCAATGCTTCTTCTAAATCAGTTGATGAAAACCACATTGCATAGATCTATTCCCATATTGTTCCAATTTTATTTTATTTTTTGATAAGTTTCAATTGCCCTGTATTATTTCTTTTATTTTTATTTAGGGGTCAAGTTAATCTCAATTTTATAGATTCCATTGCTTGGTCAGGATTCAATGGCCACCACCACCGGCAGGTGGTCAAGGGAATCGGAGGATAATGCTGTGAATTACCAAGGAGGACTCTGAAATTGTCTTTTTTTTATGGCAGTACTATCGTTATCTCTATCCTCCCCTTCATTTTTTAAGACTATTTTCAAGTTGTTTTGTTTGGTAATATTATTAAGTGCATGTTGATTTTTTCTTGTTAGACTGGGAGACATGTGAAGTGCTCATATGTAGATTGATCTCCTCGACCATCAAGGGATATGATCTTTCCACTGCTTTAATTTCAGGTCTTTCTATTGAAGCATCTTTCTTTCTTTCTTTCTTTCTATATCCCCTAAAAATTGCTCTCTCCCTACCTTGTCTAATTTTATTTTAATCAATGTGATTTGTTCTTTTTTAAGATGTTTGAAATTGCATAAGCTTGATTTTCTGAGGTTAATGTTTCACCAATTAATTCATTATTAATTTATTTATGTAATTTAAAGTATTTGCAAAGTTTTTCGATCTTCATGATAGTCCCTTTTATGAAGTCTCTCTCTCATGTGTGTAATTTGTTTGTTTGTAGCTTCTTTTGCACTCTTTTTAGTGATCCAAATGGTTTTCGGATTTGTTTCTTGAAATTGAATATAAAAAAGGTTAAATTTTCAATGGAGTAAATAGATTAGTTTGATTTTTTAGTCTTCCTTATTGGTTGAGTGAATACTAATAACATGTGGGTTTCTTTAATTCCTTTTATTTTGATAATAGATGTGTGTTTCCTTGGGGAAAAGGATTACAATTGTATTGTTTTGGTAAATGTGATGTACTTGCTCTCATTAATTGATAAACTACTAATTAATTTTACGCCAAATCCAAGGTTTTTTTTTTTTAAAGTGTTGGAATCATATAGTTTGATGATATATTAAACTTTTGTACTGTGAGTTTTCCTATGTCTCTAACCTTCTATTAACATGTGTCAATCTCATTGTTGAACTATAGCTAATTTTTTCACCTAACATTCACCAGATTTCTTTTGGTTTTCTAATTGATTTTGGTCACTACTTCATATGCAAGAGACCACTGGCTTAATTCCTTTTAAGAACTCAGCTCTTCCTCTTTGTACTTGACTACTCAACCATGTTCACTTGCCTCCTAATTAAGAGTGTCAGGTTTTTAAAATGGTTTGGTTGAGGTCTAAGAGCAATTTCACTTTGAATGGGGGGATGATTGTGAAGGGAAGGAACCTGATGCCAGGTTAGGGAATTGGGAGGTGTCCAATACTTATGGCAAAAGTTTGGAGCCATTCTCTATGTGATTGAAACAGCAAGAAGGGAACAAGCAAGGCCAGCACAGTTTCAAGAATGATAATTAGAAGTAGGTTTTTATAACTTAACCAGCATATCCCATCCTCAAGATTGGAGTCATGGTAATATGGATCTTTAGATTTATAGTGGACCTTATATATTTCATGATAGTTTTTGACTTTATATTTTTCAAGATGTTCACCATGATTATGTCTTGGTGTCTAATGTTGAAGATTTTAATGTTTTGAGATCCATTTGACCAAGTGGTCATTAATTTTACTTTCTTGAGATGATATATTGGATGCTCCCTGCACAATACTTTTTGTAGTAGAGGATTACAACTTAGATGAGAAATCTAAGGGCTTTAAAAGTTGTTCTCTTAGGTCTATCGCAATTACATTTAGATGCTAATGCAGTAAGTCCAGGCATGTTGCGAAGCATATGACTAACAGATATTCATCTATATAGTTATCTTTCACTACCTAAAAAAAAAAGCCAGTGGGGACATTTATTTGGGTGAATTAACTCTGCTTAAACACGTTGCAAGGAAAAAAATCGACGTATGACATAGCTATCGCACCCTAGGGTGTCACTAAGGATTTTTGTGGCACATGGAAACGTCGTAGGTCTAGGGACATTTAAAGCTGGCATAATCTGCTACTTTGCTTGTAAACATCACAAGGGCCTAAAAGTAATTTTTTTTAAAAAAATGAAAAACTCCCTGATTATACTGATGCCCAGCAGAAACATATCCCACGTGCACACACATACACAGGCACATATATATATCAACTATCTGGAAGGAGAGAGAATCAGAATAATAAAAAGGTGTTACATAACCAATAATCCTATCGTAATAGTATATAATTAGTAATTAGTATCGTTCGACCTCCTAGAAGCATATGCCAAGTTCAGAATCATGTTATATGTACATAAAATTTGGTCTACCTAAATACTAAACCAATGCTTTCTGAGTATGTGCATGTCCAAAAACAACCCAAATATGGTTCCAAAAAATGATCAGCTAGAAGCATGTACATGTCCAAAAACAACCCAACTATAGTTGCAAAAAATATTTAGCTAGGTTGTAGTCTTCCCCTTGATATAGTACTATCCAGACAAGATGACCAAGGCATGAACTTGACATTCCTCATATTCTTCATCCTTAATCAAGCAAGACTGTCATCTGTCGAAACATGTCCTCCATCTCCACTAGCACTTTTAGGGGCCTACAAATATAGTAACAATAATCTATGAGGAGATATAGACATAAAAAGAATTGAAATTGTGAAAAAAAGAATCTAGAAAAATGGCTCAGAGTACTTAGCATCCATATAACTCAACTATCTCACCAAGTAATAAATCTAGAATTATTGACATTAACTATAATGCTTTGATAAAATCAATGCTCTCTTAAGCCTTACAAGCCTCATTTTGGCCTTTCGCAGCCACTGGCTAAAGCATCATATAAGTAAGCATGATTAGCATTTTGGAACCATCACATCTTGTGTCAATCCTGAAATCAATTTCTAACACTCAGTCATCAATCCTAAGATCACTCATCTATGTTTCATTAATCAATAAAGCATTTTCAAAACCTGCACTTACAGACCTATTAGTTTAAAGCCTACAGTCATCAATTTAAATCATTCCATTTAAGTCTCATCCATCAACAGAGCATTATCAAAACCTGCAAACACAACTCTAGTAGACTAGTAGTTATGTATATCCATTGTTAATTAAAGACGTATTGGGAGATTTTCTGTCTATCTTCAATTTATCTGTCTGTATCTTCATGGGATGAACTCTGAAAAATAGACAAATTGCTCCTGTGGTTTGCAGTATGTCGAAATGAAATAGTATAAAGCCTAAAACTTTTGTCTGCTTCATTGTCCAAAGAAATGCCCGATTGTGTCCATCCCTAGCTATGCAAGAAGAGATGTATCTCTGATTGCATAATTCTATTATCATTTAATGTATTTAGTATTTGCCATTAGCAAATCCATTCTGTTTTTCACAAAAACCAGCAAATCTATATGATCCAGGTGACAAGTTTCCAAACCAACACATGCTCATATATGTTTTATGCAAAGTCATTTTGGATATAGCTAATTCTCAACTAAGACAGCCTCATGTTGCTTCTTTTGTGACCGCTTATCTAACCAACTTTTTCACTTGTCTAACCAACATGCGATGCCCAATCAAACAAATAAAGAATCTCCAAGTATCCCAAATAATCCAAATCCCACAAAATTTACAGAGTACAAAAAGAATGAGGTCATACCTGTGTGTTTGGCATAGCGGGAGCATAAGCGTAACCGTTAGTCCCTGCCATTTGATTTGTACCAAACATTCCAAAAGCTCTAGAATACATCTATATTAAAAGTAAAAATGACATTATGAAACTATTAGTTAGTTATGACCAATAAAAATAACTCACTAAATGTAATAGAAATTCCAAAAGAGCCTGTGCAACACATAATAGATACCTGTGCTCCAAATGCCACACGATATAACTGCACTTTAGATTTTAACTTAGTAATGATTTGTGTAGTGCTCGCGATATGTTGATCGAACATGTGTTTTTGTTCAATAAGTTTGTTGTGTAGGTTTTCTAGTTCAACTTTAGACCAATCAGGATTTAGTTCTTCATACCACATTCTCATTAAATCAGCTCGAAAACCTTTAGCCTGTGATTTTGTCACCCCGATAGTGCATCCACGTGCTCTACTAGGCCTATCTTTGCCCATATAAAATATCCAAGCTTCGCTTTCTAAAGCATGTTGGTCACTTGATGATCCGTTAGCCCTTAACTCTTCAATTTTCTTCTCAGTAGCTTTCTATATGAAACAAAGATAGTAATAGTAAATAATACTTTCATCCAAATATGAAAAAAGAAACATTTCAATTACATGACATATAAGAGGTTCTGTTTTATCCTTAACATAAGTACCGTCCTTTCTCTTATGAGTTAAGTCAAAAAACTCAATGAAGCCAAGCTTTCTTCTCTTCTTGCTAGCCTATAGAAATTTATAACATCAGACAAAATAGAGAGAATGAAATGTTAATTAGGAATTCATTAAGCTGGGTTACAAAAGATGTGCAAGATCATGCTAACCTGTTCATCCTCCACTACAGCAAAACTCTTAGTACCAATCGTGTGAAGATGGGCAAGTGATGCACGCGCCTCTTTTCCTTTAGCTAACAGTTTCTAGGATATATAAATAACACATTTTATTAATTATTTAAAACATCACCATAACTAAAAATAACACATTAAAAACATAGGAATCATTTTCATATTCTCCAAGTACCTTGTACGCATCAGATTTTATATATGATAACAATTTTTTCCATTGGAGGTCTGAATACCCAGATAGGCGTGGCGGATTTTCAAGCTCATCCTCAAGTTGTTCATATGAAAATTGACCTTCTTTCAAGGCTTTTTCAATTGATGCAGCATCATACCCTACAGCTTCCATATCTTTCCTTGCTTTTTCCTTCAATTGATTTGCTACATCCTTGAAAAGTCACTTGATTGTCTTATACCTATTATTTCTATACTTTGTGCCAAATAGAGCCATCAGAACGTTATCCACATTATCATGATTAGGGAAAACAAATTTCTCCTGCCATAGCATCTAATATACATTAGTACATTCTAGCTTAAAACTCATAAGCTTTTAGCCTAACATGGTTGTATTTGTTACTTACCCGCACCATTCTTAGTATCACTTCATGAAAATCTTTAGCATCAGGGGGGCAAATATTAGGTTGTCTCACGTGTAAAGTCATCCACCTAGTCAAAACTCCTCGAACACCTCTAATTAGTTGTCCTCATTCATTTATCTCCACCTTGATCCTCTCACCTTCTTGCATTTTCATCACATCTACAACACTCATATTCTGCTTCTTTCTTACATTTCCATAAGCATCTATAAGATATCAAATGCACAAATATCATATGTAAATGATCACATGCTAATGGCATTATTCGTATAAAAAATTAAATATATTTGAAAAGATCATGCCTAATCTTACCAATAATTTCAACCTTATATTTTGAATTATGCTAGCCACGCTCATCATCACTGTCGTCGTCATCAAACATTGATGACATGGAAGGAGTAGTAGATAAATGTTTGGCTTCTTTTTCTGATTGGATTGATTCGGATGAGGATGGTCGAAGTTGTGACTCACTTGATGAAAGAGATGATCAAGCTTTTATCTTGCACATGAAGAGGAGAATTCACTAGAAGCTGCATGTTCTGTAAGGTTGATAAGAAGGGAGTTGAATTGACTTGTGAGCTACTAGGTATAATGCTTTCCAACTGAGGAGGTGGCCAAATGGGTGGTGGACAAAAGTGTGGAAAGTTTGGAGTAGATTGCGATGGCTGCAAATGTGAATGAATAGAAGACAAGGCACTAAGTAAACTTGAATTAGGCAGAGCACCAAGTGCTTGCATGCTTGAATTACTGACAAATATGGATTGAGGTTGAATGTCAGGTGGCTTTGAGATGTCATCTTGCGATAAAGGCTGCTTCATGCCTGCTTTATTTGCTTCATCCCATGCTTTGTTGGACTTAAACATTCTCTTAATACCTATAAACAAATCATAACTGTTAAAACACCATGTAGTTAACGAAATGACCACAATTAATTTAACAAGCTCACATCATGCAATAAATAAAAGTAATGATATAATAAGAATCGTTACAATACATAGATATATAATAGCCCGAGCATAACAAGTAAAAATTTTAACAAAGAAGAGAAACAAATGGGGAAAAATGATACCTATATAAATGAATCAATGATTGTCCATTTCTTCTATAGCTACCCTTCGCTAACTAGGGGTTAAGATAATATCATCAAACATTGCCACACTAGAAGTCATGCATTGGGTGTAATCTTCATCATCACTCTCTTTAGGATTTTCACCCATATCACACAAATCCCTTGGCTTCATAGTAACAACATGCAGCCAGTCACTATCCCTTTGATCTTTGATATGAAATACTTGCTTCACTTGGGACAATAACACAAAAGGATCATCTTTCAAAGCTTCACTGGTATGAATCAGATGGGAGAAGTTCACTAGGAGAAATCCGTATTTATCTTTCCTAAATCCACTAAGTGACTTCAAGTTCACCCAATCATATCGAAAAAGTACAGCCTTATATGTAGTAGAATAGTCCAATTCATAGATGTCTTTGATTACACCATAATATTTACGTGTAGTCTCAATACCATCCACTCCAAGATTCTTGTCTTGAACCTCTACAACCATTCCCAAATTTTGAGTTCTCACACGTTTTTCACGATCTTTAGTATGGAAGTTGACCCCATTAATGATGTTGACATATTCATTTGGACCGCGAGCAATAGCAATCGTTTCTTCATCGCAGTTTACTTTCTCCATATTTGGTACACATAGTTAAATAAAATTAACATTGAAAGATAATATAATGACCACCATATAGATAAGTAACTACACTAATGAAAAAGCCTGTTGTTTAAGCCACCCCGCAAATTCACCACCCACCCACTTATTTTCCATTCTTTCTATGATCCGTCCATGGTAAGTGGCCCGACGTTCATTTAAAAAAATACTACATACATAAAAATGTTATAATATATGTATCTTAGTAATTGAATTCAATTAAATAGTATTTTGAAGCATGAATACTTACTGAACATAAGGGGTAATCTTATCACTTTGCAAGCTAACATAACGATGAGCTTGGGCCAATGATCGGTCATCAAATTGAACAAGTTTAACTTTTCCAAGGGCACACGCAGCTGTACCCAACAAGAACTTATCCTTGTTAGGAACGTGGTCATCATTATGTTGATGACAATTAAATTAGGTTTCAACTCCTTGAAAATATCTAGAACAAAAAGTAATACACTCATTGGCAATATAACCTTCTATCATACACCCTTTAGGTTGAGCTCTATTACGGACATCTGATTTTAAATCCACCCAAAACCTACCAATTACAAATGTACGAATTTATACAAGTAAACACAAGAATTAAAGTATGTGTTATATTCACAAATCAGAAGCTTGTTGATTTCTTACCTTTTAGGAGATCCATCAATAGATGAAAGGGCCTCCAAGCTTAGCCTCTGAAACCAAATGAATAACTAGGTGCACCATAATAGTGAAAAACTTGGGGGAAATAGTTGCTCTATTTCACATAGAGTTTTTGCAATCTCATATTGTAATTTGTCTAATTTGGACAAATTAAGAACTTTAGCACATAACTTTTTAAAAAAAGAGCATAATTTGATTATAACCATTACCACCCTTGCACGTGACTGTGAGTGCATTAATGCTCGATAAATAATTAGCAATAGATCTTGCATAAGGATATGATAATCATAACTTTTCAAATTGAAGAGCTTTCGATCTTTCAAACTAACCCCTCTTGAAATATTTGAAGAGTGCCCATCTGGAACTTTAAGATCTTTTAAAACTTGTGAAAAAGTTGTTTTCTCGCTGCTCGTTAAGGTATAGCATGCAGGGGGTATATATGGCTTCTGATTAGGGTGACTTATCCCATTTCTATAAGATCTTTTCGTTCATTGTCCTTACTCTTGCCATCAAGATTCAACAATGTTCCAATCAAATTATCACATACATTCTTTTCTATATGTATCACATCCAAATTATGTATTAGAAGATTATGCTCCCAACAAGGCAAATCAAAAAGAATGCTTCTCTTTTTCCATAATATTTCATCTCCATCAATGTCTTCTTCAATGAAATCATCAATATCTTTCAATATCTCCTCATCATCACAACTACACACACCATCAACATCCTCTATTCCCATTGCATCCCATCTCCTTTTCTTTACTGTTCTATAACCCTTACCATTTTTAAACATGACCCCTTTTAATTGTTTAATGACATCTAAACCAAAAGGTGTATCAATTGCGCCATCAAATAGGTTCTTTTGAAATTGATAAGGATGATTTAGTTCTAACCACTTTCTATGACCCATATAGCTAAACTTTCTCCCATGCTTTAACTAGATAGAATGGGTGGAATCGGCACAGCTAGGACAAGTAACAGGACCCTTAGTACTCCAACATGACAAATTAGCTTTATTTCTTTCATTTCTTGGAAGTCAGCAACATCACTCATTTCATTTGTGCTCATTACTACAAGTTAATGGGGGAAAAAATGTACAATCTACAGTAGTTATAGAAAAAGAAAAACCAAGTTGTTTAAATATTACAAGGTTTTCTAACTTAACATATAATGAAAGACTAAGAAATACAAATGGAACAAAATTAAGTTTCAAATGAAAGGGCAATTCCAAATAGTTGGAAAAGTTAGTATTAGAAAGAAAAAGTTGTTGTGATCTTCCATGATAGATTGATTTAGAGTTTGTGACTCTAGGGTACCTTAATTCTCTGAAAATAATTATTAGGGGTCAATGTTTTTATAATGTATTCCAAAGTACCTACTATTTTGGATAAACTATTAATAGGGGACGACATTTTTTGAAATAGTTACTGGTCAAAGTTTTCCTTTGCAACTTAGTCCTTGAACTTTTTAGAATTTGCAGAATAGTCCCTGGAATAGGAAAAACGTGTAAATAAGCTGTTTTTAGGGGTTTTTTCAGGAAATATGCTTGTTTTAACTGATTTAACTTCTTACAATGACTTTACTGGTACTAGTTATCACAATCTACTACTTATATCTTATATATTATAATTTTTGTGGTCATAGGCCAACCATACTTAGCAAAATAATTAAAACTTAATTTGAGAGTTTTGACCGTTACCTGAACGTAGTCGACGCTGGACTCTGGCGTTCCTCTAGCTTTCGGTTTACAGAGATTGTTAATCTCAACCCCGCCTCCCTTAGATCAGGCACAACACAGATCTGTTTCGTTTCCTACCTCAGACCGTAGTCACTAATCAAGTTTTTAATCTTTTTCAAGGATAGTGGAACTTTAATCAAAAACTTATAATATTTAAGACATAAGGTTCAATTGGATAACGTTCCCTACTGGAAAACTTCTTTTATTTAAAGCTTGAAAGTGGTTATATTATAATGGAATGCTTTGAAGAGAAACTTAAGCTAGGATCATTAGAGATGCTTGCTCATGGAGAAATGGAGAATTCCAACTTCTCTCTTGCTCAAGAATGCTCAAATGACCGTGTCCTTCTCAGCTTTTGACCTCTCTATTTATAGAGGGGATGGGGTACATAGGATGCCCTAAAGGCTACAGTATATAAAGATTTTTCACATGGCTACAGTTGTCTACAGTACACTGTCGGCTACAGTATATACTTTATTTTACAAACCAAACACTTGTCAAAATAATACAATAATGAGATAGCCTTTTCAGAATGACAAGACTAGTCATCATTATTGAGATTCTGCATGCCTTCATCTCCAATTATATCTTCCAGACCATCATTATCTGGATATTCATCAAAATCTTCATTAATTTGGTTAAGATGCTCTGGATCATATTCTTCAAACAACTCAAGGAGATATTTCTTTCCTTCTTCTGATAAGAATTTTTCAGCTCTAATATCAAAGAGATAATCAAAAATATCTTCTGATTCTGCAATGTCCACTTTCATGTAATCATTGAATTCATTATTATAGGCAAAAGTAGTGTGTTCACAATGTATTAGTGTTTTTTCTTTTTCAATCAATGCCCAACATTGATGATAAATGTTAAAAAACCCAATTGCCCTTGCTAATGCAGGATCAATAACTATATGTACCAGATCTCCATGAATCCAATTTTGTCATTGGTCATTGGGGTCATCACAATCAATAATTTGGACAAGATAATAGGCTGGTTTGGCTTTTCTATTTTCATATTCAATTAAGGTGCTATAAACCTCCAAAGTTAAGTATCTACGAATTGGAATTTTTGTTGGTCCCTCAGGAGATTTAAGAATCCAATGGAATCGTTTGAACATGTATTGCTGGAACTTAGTTAAGGTTGAGAAAAATGAAAAATTGGGATTTGGGACTTCTGAGAAGTAAAGAACCATCCCATATGCCCAGGCTTTGAAGACAGGATCTCGGGGAGATATTGAATTGGCTGGGAAACAAATGTCACCGACTCCAGATCTGTCGGGAAATAGATCGTTGTGCTCCAAGACTCCTAAATATCATAGGAATAATGATAATAAAAGTCGACGCAGGCTGCATACCATTCCTTGAACCATTTTTCTTGGATATGAGAACTTATTTTTTCTTGGATATCATAAGGACACCAAAGATAGCTAATTTATAATTCTAGAAGGGAAAATCTTTGAGCTATTAGGTAGGTAGCAGAAAGTAGGCCAAAGCATGATCTACTTTTTTGTATGGAATTCCAAGTTATCAATAAGGACTTTACTAGAAGGTGTAACCCGTTCTAGTAGAAGTGACATTTCATTAAGGATTTGCTTCTGTTCTGACAGGAGGTCGGCTTTGATGATCACCATTGACGAGTTCTCGAGTTAGACTGTCTGACAGAGAGTTCTTCGATCTCTGTATATATTCAATAGAGAAGGAAAACTGGTTAAGTCATAATTGCCAACGCAGGAGTTGCCCTTGCGCTTGCATATTTAATAAATTCTTTTTCACAAAACCGAGTATTCCTTTACAATCAGTTTGAATGAGAAAAGATTTAGGGGCTAAAAAGATTAAGAGTTTTTCAATTCCCCTTATGATTGCAAGAATTTCTTTTTCCATCATGGGATAGTTGTATTCTGCTTTATTAAAGTTTCCACTGCAATAGTTGCAGAGTTTTTCTCCTTCTTTGATTTTGGGTACCGCACTCCAGTGCTCATTGCTGGCATCTGTCTCAAGAATTAAATCATCTTCTTCACTAGGCAAATTAAGGACATGAAGGTTTTTACACATCTTCTTGAAATTTTGAACAACCTTTGTATCATTAATAGTCCATGTCCAGCTAACATCTTTCTTGAGTTTTTGCTGTAATAGTTTTCTTAGTTTAGCTAAATCTTTAATGAAATCAGAAGCATAGGTACGACGTCCAAGAAATCTTTCTAGTTGCTTTCTATGTTTAATTTTTTCAAGAAAATTTTCTATTTTTTCCAAAATATGGTTTTGTAAAATAATCTGCCCAACTTTTATCTCTAGACCCAAGAACTCAATTTCTTGTTCAGTATAAATGCACTTGTTTTTTCCAAGTATAATACCATGATCAATGCATCTTTAGGTTACAGCTGAGATATCGTCTTTGTGCTGTTCTATGATTTTGGAAAAGATAAGGATATCATCAATGTAGACTAAACAACAATGACTAAGGTCCTTGAAGGTGTTATCCATTCTTCTCTGGAATATTTGGGGTGTATTTTTAAGACTAAATGGCATTACTATCCATTCATAATGTCCTTGTAGGGCACTAAATGCAGTTAAAGGGATACTTTTCTCATCCATTTTTATCTGCTAATAACCACTTTTGCAATCTATTTTCGAGAACCAAGAGGCTCCTTGAATTCTGTTAAAAAGGACTATTTTGTTAAGAATATAGTAACCATTAAAGATAATATTATCATTAAGCTTTTTGTAATTGATTACCATTCTACCTTTTCCTCTTTTTTCCTCCGCATGATTTCTTACCATGAAAGTGGGACTGGTGAGAGGACTCTTACTATTTCTAATTAATCCTTTATCCAGAAGTTCTTTGATTTGTTTATTAAACTCTTGAATGTCCTGGTGGGTATACACCATTTGTTTAACTCGAATGATAGTGTTGGGATTTAATAAAGTGATTTTAGCAAATCTTTTGTCTTTATCCCAAAATTTCAGAGAATTGTCAGAATAGAGTTCTTTGCATAATTTTTCTTATTGTTCAATTATCTGCTCTTTAACAGATAACTCGAGTAATGAGATTGTTAGTGCTACTTTTCATTGTACAGGCATCACCTTCTCACCACGTTGGCTGCGTATAAATTTAATTTTCTGATGAGTGTAAGCCTTACTTAATTTTTCAATAGGAACTGAGTGGCCATTAATTGTAAATGTTATTTGATTTATGGTCTGGGTGCATGGAGAATATAATCTTTGAAAATTATTCCCAATAATCATATCATGAGAGGGTTGATCAATAGCCCATAGTACTAGTATAATACATTGAACTCCTCCTAATTCTATAGATAATTCTTCTATGGCTTCATTGTGGCTCATAACACTATTATCAGCTATTCTTACTGTTAGGCGATAATTTGTCGCATTTTACATGCCCTTTTCACCTAATCTTAGCTCGTATAATAACATAATCTTTAGAGTTTTTTCTTGTTTTATTAAATATTCTTTGAGATTTTTACTTGTTTTGTTTATTCTTGCAGGCAATAAGTTGAACCAAGCAAATGTCGTGAAAAAGGGCAGAAAAGGATCAAAACAGGCGAAAAGGCAGAAAAACGGGAGCCAGCCGGGGCAGCTGGCCAGCCGTGCCACATAGCACGGTGCAGCCGTGCCACCTAGGCACGGTCGTGCCTCCCCTGGTTTCCTTCGGTTATTCGCGGCCCGCCTTGTCTTCTATTTAATCCTCTTTTCTCGACGTTGTTCGGGGGCTCTCTCTTCTACTTTTCTAGGTTAGTTTAGGTTAGATTTATCCAATAAAAACCCCAATAGGAGGATTAGATTAGGATTGTAGTTGGTATTTTGGGATTCAAGCTTATGGATTTCAAGTTCTACAATCAATTCAAGCATAAGTTTCCCTCTTCTTTCCCTTTTTATTTCATCGTTGTTCTTATTTATTATTTGTTGTTTTAATTCTTGTAATTGCTTTGTTTGGTTTATATGTTTAGTTTTTGTCGTTAATTCATGTTATTTAGCTGTTTAGATTCGTTTTATTTCATGGCCTTTGTTTCGTTCTTCATGTTCATGTTCTTATTTGTTAGTTTAGGTTTTCATTCGTTTTTGATGTTTAGTTGGTAGATTGTGTTGGCTTGGATTATGATTAGCCTCTGGATGGCTAATTAATCTTGTAATTGGCCTAACCATACCCAATCTATGCCTAGAACCTAGAGTTTTCCTTCACGCCCGCCAAGTGTTCGATGAAATGCCTGAGAGAGGTTTTCATCCATATTTTTGGGCGATTGACTTATGCTGAGAGGTGAGGTCAATTGGCTAGTGTGGGAGAGGGAATGGCCGAGTTCGGGACACAAAAGTAGTATCCGAATCGAGCTAGGTCTGGGGTTGCTAGTTTTGTGGTCTAATTCGACTAACCCCACGAAAGTAGGTGGTTACGCGAGTTAGACTAGCTCATGACCCTTGAGAGAGGGCTTGGGTGGTCTTTGATGATGCAACCGACCATCTCTAGTTCGTAGTGTGGGTTGGGTAGGTTAGGACTCATCTTGGTTAGTTAGTTTATCCATTGGTAAAATCACAACTCCAAGTCGTTTGTTTCTGTGTTTATAACGTAGTTTCGTTCCCCCTTTTCACCCTTCGATCCTGCCTAACTTGAGACGCTTTAGTTAGCTCTGGTAGTTGAAAACACAATTTCCTGCGGACGACACCTCAAGTACTCAACGATACACCTTGCACTTGGGGTTCATAAATATTAAAACTTTTTCTGCAACAAGTTTTTGGCGCCGTTGCCGGGGAATTGGCGCTTTCCAATATTAGAGTTTACTTAGGCATTCGAGACTAGGCTTTTATTTCGAAAAAAAAAATTTCAAAAAAAAAAAAATTCCAATGGCAATTTTCTATTTTCCCCAATGTGAGCAAGAATTATTTTACCGTTATTGGGATCGTTTACATGCTTATCTTGCTCAGTGTGCTTCTTGTGGATGTTCATGTGAGAAATGGGAATTATTGCATGTTGTCGATGAGGGTGTGAATTGTGAGACCCGTGCTCTTTTTGAGCATTGGGATTTTTATGCTAGAAATGTTGAAGAAGCATGGGATTTTCTTAATTGGCTGGCTCAGGATACTTATGAATTTGATATTAGCTGTGCTAATTCTTACAACCCAGTCCCTTGCATCCCTGATTATGCCCCTCCTTTGTGTGAAACTTGCCATTGTTCTGATCATGACAACACTTCTTGTCCTTATTATATTTCTGATGATAGCCTTGCTAGAATTAGTAGTATGATAGAGACAATGAAAAAGCAACAAGCTGAGTTTGAAAATAAAATGCGGGAGTTTGACCTATCACATAAGGCCGACCTTAGGTTTAGTTCTCCTAAACGTGATGTTTGTTTGTGTGATGATGGTGCATCTTTTACTCCCCTAGAATCCGGACTAGAGGCAGTACTTGACCCTTCCCTAACTGCTCCATCCCTTGTTGCTCCACCCTCATCCAGTGCCCTTAGGGACAACACTACGTTTAACATGACCTTGCCTAATCCACCTCTCCCTTTAACTCAGTCGACGGAGTTCGAGGTAGGTGAGACCTTTACTGTTAACGCGAGTGTTGATGAGGATGATGTTTGTTATGATTCAGACAATGATCTTATTGAGGTGCATGATTCTGATGCGGCTCCTGTAGGGAGGTCTTATGGGGATGTTGTGGTTACTATGCCAGCTAGTCATGACCTTGTTGAGAATGTATCTCCTGGCCACCTTGATACACCCCATGTTCCCCCTTCAGGTTCACCACCCTCCTCTTCCCCTGAGCATCATAATTTATCACTCGTTGCATGTCATGATATGCTTGAGGGGAATGAGATAGACTATATGGACTCCCTAGGTACCTTCAAAGGGTATGACCCCTTCCTTGATCCTTATAGCTTGCACCTAGGGAGCATGCCTGCGAAAATCATGTTAACCACTGCATTTGATTTCTTTACTGATTTTTCAAAGGCATTCAATAAATTTAGGAGAGCACTTACTATTATTTCTGCATTCCTGTTTAAGTGCTTTTACTTACACTCATCTGAGTTGCAGGCTCAGGTGTTTGATAAACTTCTGCGAGCGTTGACGGCATCTGAGTTCGTGATGCGCGTCCTGAACGCCGCCAAGGAGTGGCTGATGCTCCTCGCGTTTCCCCAACCTCGTCCTAGCGAGGTGTAGTTCGGGTACATTCAGTACCTGACCTGGTATACTCGTTCTCACTCTTCTCCCCCCCTTCTTTTTATTTTTCTTTTCTTTCTTTTTGTTTTTGTTTAGTTGTGAATATTAGGATTGTGTTTTTGTTGGTGATCATCTGGTGGTGAAATTTGGATGTTGTTGAGCCGTTGTTGGCTATGATCACCATTTTTGTGTTTTTGTGGATTTTTTATTGTGTTAGACTTGGTGGTATCATTGGATTTGTCCATATTTGTTTTTGGTGGTGTTAGTTTGTATATACGTGTGATTGTGTTGCTGTTTTGGGTGAGATTGTGTTTTTGGGAAAGTGTGTTAGCTTGTGTATTTTTTTTTGTCGTCTTTTGTTTTTCTTGTATTTGATTTTGTTTTCTTTATTTTTGTGTGTTGGTGATGACTCACGGCTCCCAATGAGGACATTGTGAGATTTAGGTGTGGGGGTGGGGTCATCTCCCATTTTTGTACAACTCCCATTTTTGTACAAATTTTTCTTTTCTTTTTGCATTTAGGGGAGTTTTGTACTATTTTGATCAGCCTTGATCCCTGATACCTTGACTGTTAGCTCGTATATAAGTATAATGTGTATGATAGATATTCATCCCCAATCTGTCGTTTTAGACCTCAGTTCTAACCCCGACAGTCCAGCGTAATTTTGCAATCC
This sequence comes from Carnegiea gigantea, assembly GCA_029747015.1. Lineage (NCBI taxonomy): Eukaryota > Viridiplantae > Streptophyta > Magnoliopsida > Caryophyllales > Cactaceae > Carnegiea > Carnegiea gigantea. The sequence continues at coordinate 160,279 of JAKOGI010001479.1, forward strand.
AGTCCTGAATTCATGTATTGTCATCATCCTGAATTCTTAGTCTTCCACGATCGACTCTCCCATTGTCTACTGCACAGTTCCCTTTATATGTGCTGGCACCCCCCTTTCTTTTTCCATAAAAAAAGCAAAAACAAACAAATTCAAGCGCTACTGGGTGTATCCCTTTGAGGCGTGACATGAGTTTGTATTGAAAAAAAAAAATAATAATGGAAAGCAAAGAAAGTGGGGAAGAAAAGAGTTGGAAATGACAAGTACCCCTTTGAGGCATGCGCTACTGGGTGTTACCCTTTGAGGCAATACTGCTACTGGGGAAGCCTGCTTTCTATGCTAGCCAATCAAAAAGGTAGCTTGTGTCAATTGCGTGGGATTGAGTTTGGTTTTGGTAGGCTTAGTTTCAGGGTGATGATACACTTGCACACTAGGCACCAGGATGGATTCAATATTCTCATGCGTCGTGGGGTGAAAAGCTGATGTCTGGATGCCATTCTTTGGGATGATGTGTCCTGAAATGCATATAATGCCTGTGTACAGACTGATATTTGAGCTACTAGGTGGTTTTGGTTGATTCGATTGTGTACAGTTTATCCCTATGTATATATTGTGTTTTGCTACTTTTATTTTTCGATTTTTGTTTCTCTTTTCTTTGTTTTTTCCTTTTTGAGATTTTGTGGGTATATCTTCTGCAAACCCTCACGAGACCTTACTCGTCCACTTGGGGTAACCAAGGGGTTTAAAGGGCTTATTGCATATGCTAAATGCAATCGCGATTCCTGCGAAAGTGAGTTAGGTTTCTAGATTAGTTTTCTTTTGTTTTGCTCGAGGACGAGCAAAAGATAGGTGTGGGGGTATTTGTTAGGCGATAATTTGTCGCATTTTACATGCCCTTTTCACCTAATCTTAGCTCGTATAATAACATAATCTTTAGAGTTTTTTCTTGTTTTATTAAATATTCTTTGAGATTTTTACTTGTTTTGTTTATTCTTGCAGGCAATAAGTTGAACCAAGCAAATGTCGCGAAAAAGGGCAGAAAAGGATCAAAACAGGCGAAAAGGCGGAAAAACGGGAGCCAGCCGGGGCAGCCGGCCAGCAAGGTGGCACGGCCACCCCGTGCCACGTGGCACGGCCGTGCCACATGGCACGGTGCAGCCGTGCCACCTAGGCACGGTCGTGCCTCCCCTGGTTTCCTTCGGTTATTCGCGGCCCGCCTTGTCTTCTATTTAATCCTCTTTTCTCGACGTTGTTCGGGGGCTCTCTCTTCTACTTTTCTAGGTTAGTTTAGGTTAGATTTATCCAATAAAAACCCCAATAGGAGGATTAGATTAGGATTGTAGTTGGTATTTTGGGATTCAAGCTTATGGATTTCAAGTTCTACAATCAATTCAAGCATAAGTTTCCCTCTTCTTTCTCTTTTTATTTCATCGTTGTTCTTATTTATATTTTGTTGTTTTAATTCTTGTAATTGCTTTGTTTGGTTTATATGTTTAGTTTTTGTCGTTAATTCATGTTATTTAGCTGTTTAGATTCGTTTTATTTCATTGCCTTTGTTTCGTTCTTCATGTTCATGTTCTTATTTGTTAGTTTAGGTTTTCATTCGTTTTTGATGTTTAGTTGGTAGATTGTGTTGGCTTGGATTGTGATTAGCCTCTGGATGGCTAATTAATCTTGTAATTGGCCTAACCATACCCAATCTATGCCTAGAACCTAGAGTTTTCCTTCACGCCCGCCAAGTGTTCGATGAAATGCCTGAGAGGGTTTTCATCCATATTTTTGGGCGATTGACTTATGCTGAGAGGTGAGGTCAATTGGCTAGTGTGGGAGAGGGAATGGCCGAGTTCGGGACACGAAAGTAGTATCCGAATCGAGTTAGGTCTGGGGTTGCTAGTTTTGTGGTCTAATTCGACTAACCCCACGAAAGTAGGTGGTTACGCGAGTTAGACTAGCTCATGACCCTTGAGAGAGGGCTTGGGTGGTCTTTGATGATGCAACCGACCATCTCTAGTTCGTAGTGTGGTTTGGGTAGGTTAGGACTCATCTTGGTTAGTTAGTTTATCCATTGGTAAAATCACAACTCGAAGTCGTTTGTTTCTGTGTTTATAACATAGTTTAGTTCCCTCTTTTCACCCTTCGATCCTGCCTAGCTTGAGACGCTTTAGTTAGCTCTGGTAGTTGAAAACACAATTCCCTGCGGACGACACCCCAAGTACTCAACGATACACCCTGCACTTGGGGTTCATAAATATTAAAACTTTTTCTGCAACACTTACTTGTAAAGGATTTTTAGCTCTTTCCCACATAAATTCAGGAAATAATGTTCTTTTTTTGAAGCATATAGAACAACCACTATCTATGTAGACACACAGTTCATATTTATTATATCCCTCTAAACATACCTTTATTGGAATATAGATGCTATTAGAATTTGTATTAGTAGCTTCATAGGATATTTCTATGGTCATATTTTTGACTAATTCATCCTCATAAATTGGTTCACTAACAGTTCTAGTTTTGTATCCAATCACCTTTCTTTCTAGACTTGTTAATCGGTCTAAACTGGATCTTGCAGTTTCAAAACTCATTCTACTCATTTCACTGGTCATGCTAACTGTATCATCTTCCTTAAGCTCTTCTTTAACGGATGAAGATCCTTCTCCTTAATCTGACCTTGTGCTCATACTTCTTAATAATTGGGGTTTAAGGGTGATTTTTCCTTCCTCATCAATTTTTATTGCATTTTTCTTATTAATTTTTGTAGGGTTGGCAAAGCTAGATATCCATGAATGATCAATTTTTATATCTTGAGGGTTAGACTTGATTCTTTGGATCTTCTGCATGGGGGTAGGACTTTCAAATTTTTTTGCTTCTATCATTGTTACCTTAGTCTTAGGGTCTATCGTATTATCTAGCTCGTAAATAATTTTCCAACGTATCCTTAAAGGATATCCTCCCCTTTTCATGTCCATCCCGACTGTTTTAATATTAAGGGATAAGAATTTTTTTTTGCAAATTCATCTTTTAGACTCACATAATATCCAGGTCGACAGTTGAAACCTACTAATCCATTACATAAATTGGTTTTTATCCCTGTGATTATCTGGTTATTAAATTTGGTATGCCTAATATCACAGAGTAAAGCATAAAGATCAATATCTTTACCATAATATTATAATGGAGTGATTTGAACTTGGACACTTCTGACATGGAGGTACCTATACTTTCTATCTTTGTTATGCTTAAGGATATTTTTCCAATTAATAAGATTAACTTCCCCAACGTCATACTCACAATTCTTTATCTCAAGATCTCCTTCCATCATTTCATATACGTATTTGCTTTTTAATTGAAAAATGAATTTTTTATAGATCATATCCTTTTGGATTATGGGAAGAACCCAATCTTCCTTGACTTCTTCATGATTATTGTCTACCACAAACTCTTCTCCTTGGAAATCACCAAGGCTAACTGAGCTACTTTCCATCATATAGCTAGTTTCTTCATAATCACTGTCTTCATATTCATTGTCCTCTACAATTTCAACAATTCCTTTGTTGTTGCCTAGGGCTAGGTCTAAAGTCTCATCTTCACTAAGCTCCACATAATCTAGGCTTCCTAAGGCTTCAATAAGTTTATTATTTTTTCTATTGTTGCATTCATTAGCATAATGTCCTACTTCTCTGCATGCCCAACATTTGCAGTTTTTTTTTTTTGGCCGGGCAATAAGCTGCTTTCCTAAAAACTCTACGCTTTTTAGGACTTGGTTTGTTATAATATTTTCTTCTATATTTTTCGCCTCTTTGTTTGTTAAAGCTCTTTTTCTTATAGAATTTTCTTTTTCTTCTTTTCTCAGATTCTTTCCCCCATTGGCGAGGTGAATCTCAGCAAGTTAAGAACTGTTTCTTAATCTTCTTTTGCTATTGAAGATCAAGACATTGTTCATTGATCCATTTTCACAAAAAGGAAATCCTTGAACCAAGGGCATCAACAACATATGTTCGTTCAAACCATGCCATGTATTTTTCATTAATTATAGAATTTATAGGATATGGCAATTTGTCATACAACGTGCCAAGATTGGTTTCATTATGCCCAATTTTGTAATAATATTGACTGAATTCTGCAGTATAGTTTTCTAGGTATCTCATATCCCATAGTTCTATGTTGTTAATTTTTCTTTGCCATTCTCGTGCTTTTTCTTCAGAATCAATTTTAGTTCCGATGAATTCAGTTTCAATTTCTTTGCATAGACTTCTAAACATAGTAGCTGGTGTTTCCATCGTTCTTAAAGTATTTTTACCATCTTCACTTAAGGAATCATACTAGTCAGCTACAGTGCCAGAGAAACTATACTCGGTATAATTTAGAAAGTTTGCCGTAGTCCATGTAGTATTTAAATTTAAAACACTGTTCATTCCTCTTTTCCAGTGCTCAAATATTTTTTCTCTTTTACGAGCTCCATCGATATTTAAGATATAACCAGTTTGACTAATTGGGTAAGGCCAATCTTCGTAGGTCGTGGTTTTCCTTGGGACAAACCCGAAGGAAAAATTACTTGTTCGTCCTGTAGGAACATACCTAGATCTTAAGACATGAGTGTTTCTTCTGGATGGTTCACTAAATTCTTCTGCTTTAGGAACGACATTCTTAACTAGATTAGTCTCTGTTTCATATAGGTCAATCTCTTCCCCAATCTCATTGATTTCATTAATCATTTTACCATATTTTTTGTCAAGTTTTATTCTAATTTCTTCTAATGGTAAAACATTAAGATCTCTTAATTTTATCATATTCATCTGCTGATATATTTCTTCTTCTAATTAGACAGTATTAGTCTCTTCATTGTCATCAGACAAGACATCATATTTATCACTAATTGCGCTTATTATTTTGTTCAATTCTTCTGAATTTTATTCCTCATCGAACATTTTTTGTAATTCTTCAAGACCATATTTTTCATACTCCATCTTCTTTTTCTTTCTTTTCAGTCGATTTTTCATCAGATTGTTCTCCTACTTCTTTTAGATTTTAATCTCTTGCAAAGGGAATCGAATCTTGTTTTTTGGATTTTAAAAAGGATATTTATACTGATAAGGAGTGCTAGTTCTAGTACTAGGCTTTTCACTATGTCTAACTTGGTTAACAAGATAAAGGTGGACAACCGTTAGCTGATTCTTAAGATCTTTTAGTTCAGTCTTAATTTTAACTAATTCAGCTTTTAATTCTAAAACTATATCAGTGATATAGTTTAATTGAGGTGCTAATGAGATATTACCTTCCGGTGAGTGAATAATATGTGAATAATTAGGTCCCAGACAAGCAGATGATAGTTCAAGCATTAATCTTAGCTAATCACAGTTAATTAGCTTAATTAGTCATTAATTAGCTTAATAATCACAATTATTTTTGTGCACGTGGCTGTGATACCAGATGATAGAGAATGTCGAGATCTATTAGTGAACAAAAAGCCATAAATACTTTTTTCAATTTTTCGAAAGTAAGTTTTTAAAGATTGAGGGTAGATTTGCAAAGATGAAAAGTTTAAGGGCTTAAAAAAAAATATAAATAGTGAATTGTCCCCTTAAAATAGTTTCCATAGAATGTTGTGTGCCTTTAAATATATTTTAATAACATAGTCCCCTAGTTATGATTTTCATACAAAGTGAGGTACCTGGCAGTGAATTTTTCAATGATTTACCTCTTATAATTTTATAGAAACTTTGTTAATTGCTTTTCTATTATTCTCTATTGCCTTTCCATTATTGTCTCTTGCCTTTGTTAATTTATCTGTATACAAAATAGTTTTGTCCTATCTACCATTTTATTAAGTAAGAGCTCCTATATCAACAACTTATATTCTTTATGCATAAAGTAATATTCAATGATTTATCAACAAAGGGATATAACTGTTGTTAGTTATATTTTCCCTGAAAATGCATGTTACATTTTCCAAAATAGTCAATTTTAACTTATTTGTAGGTCAATTGCGCATAATGTATATCACGCAATTGAATTAGTTTTATATTATTCAAGTGGTTACTTTTCTCTTCTTTTAAAGTTTTCAAAGATCTATATTATCTATAACCGTGCATTGCATGAGTCCATACTAGTTGTGCCAAGTGACATTGTGGTGTTGTCTAACATGACCAATCAGGTCACAGGCTGTTGGTCAAAAAAATACACTAGAAGTGCAAGTGTACCTGACTTATCACGTTTTGCACCTAGGCATCAGGAACCGCTGAATTTTGAGTCAACTTTCTCTACTTTCCCAAGTACTTTTATTACATACAAAAGTAGATAAGAATATGCAAAAATAATATAATTAAACTGTTGAGCAAAAAGTAAGTGATTAAGGACATAAAAAAATATGACATTTTTGAAACAAACGCATTAAACATTACCAACTAACATAAGCACACCAAAACACCACACCTTACTAAGAAATCCTGCACACAATCCCATAATGAATTTATTGAATTAGAACAATCAAGAATATAACCATGCCAACACTTTTACCAACACATTGGCAAACCTTTCCTTAAACGACTAGCTTGGCTCCCTAAACTTCTATGACCTTTGATATAATCTTCCTCCATTCTTTCTATTTCTTCCCCGTATATTAAGTGGCTTCTCTCTCCTTTATATTTTTCTATGGTCGATCCTTTCGGTAGAAGTTAGGCTACTCACACCCCATTTTTTGATATTAAAGATTGCAAGCCTTTTACTCTATGCATACCATTACTTCAGTGAGGAACCTCTGGTGGTCATGCTATTATGGATTAGCTTTTAAAAAGGGTTAGTGGGTAATAAAAATAGTGAAGAACAGAGCAAATAAATTAGGAAGGATGTAATATGGGTAACGTGGTATAGATTTCTTTTGGAGGCCAAAACCTAAGATTCTTCGATGATTAAGTAGATGATATGTGCCCAATGTTTGTCTATCTAGACAATGTAGCTAATAACTAGCAAAAAATATAGTTGGCATCTTCATGACACTAAGAGTAAAGAGTTTTGAGCCTAAGGTTAGCAATGTTAAATATGAGAGGGTTGCTGTACCATATGGTTCTACAGTTAACTAAAAATATATTACTACTGTTAATATTTTGAGAAAGTTTTATTTATTCCTCTGTTTAATCTATCATTGTGTGACGTTGAAGCATAGTATGACGGTTATACCCTTCGACAACTCTTCTTTGAAGTATTAGTTAATATTTAATCAACTGAAACATCAACCAAGTGTTTGTGTTTTGCTATAGCTAAATGTGGGCCTATTAACTGTCAGATGAATGCCGATCAATGGTTAGGCATTTTGTTATAGCTAAATGTGTACCTATATTGTCGGATAGACGGTGATAAATGGTTAGGCTTGTGATTGGTCCAACTATCCACATACAATTTGAATAGTCATAACAGAGTCTTCAATTGTATTTGTTATTGGATATATGGGACATAAGTCCACCAATGCTTAGGAGACACTATAAGATAATAAACGCTAATGATTTCCCTTGTTTATGAAATTAGATGAATTAAAAGGTGCATCAAAGTTTATTTATATTATAGATTCATATTATACTATGCTTTGTTTAGCATACTAGTTTATGTTTTGCTTTTTCAGGTTCTGGAGTAAGAACTAGGCTTGGACAAAGATAACAACTAGTTGAATTACATCCACTGGTTACTTATAGTGTTGTCTTTGCTTTTGTTTAACTACTAGAATTGGCTCTGCTAAGCACAATGGTTAGAATAAAGTTGTGTTTGTCATTCCATAATTTATTTACATTTCATACTAACACATGTTAGTTCAAGTAGTTTGGTACTTGTTCTTCTTAAACACATTCTCGAGTTCAAGTCTTGTGAACGGAGAAACTCTGTGATGGGAGATCTCTACCTCTTATTGGGCCAAGACCAAAAATGTTTTTGTTTATGTTTCATGAATTATCTTACCTTAATTACGTTTTAGTATGCCTTAAGTCACTCCTTGGTAACATGGCATAACGGATTAGCTCATTGGCGTCTACTAAAATAAGATAAAGATTAAATTAAATTCAAAATATGACTCTACAAATTAGCGGGACGTTACAATTGATATTGGAGCCTTAGGTTGACCAAAATCAACATGGACCGAAGTTAGTAGGCTTAGGAATGAGTGAGCGCATGGGCTGGGCCATATACATTATATGATCATTCAATTATTTTACCTCGTGAATATTGGTTTATGTATTCAACATGGGTTGTATTAGATGGGAAAGTACAGAGTTTCCTTGCTGGAGACCCTTGTAAGCTCAAGTAGACCCCAAGACCGCAATGAAGACCCATATGGAAAAAGCTTTGAGGGTGGATAAAGTATCATAGCTCTTATTTGCAATCTCAGGCCCTAATTGCCTATTTGCCCATTTGAGCCATGGACATATTTCAAAGAAAAATGTGCAAAAATGGTAGCATATGGGAGTTATGGATACGTCACCTTCATTGACATGCATTTTGCAAAAAAGGGACCCTTTAAATTTATAGCATGAGAACTTTTATTAAGGAATACCCTAAATTAATTAGGACATAATCTCTAATAATTGTTTGCATATTGCCTCAAGTTAGGGAGGGATGTAGAAGATGAATTCGACCTTAACATTGGCTACACTATTAAGGCCCCCTAGGATCTTCTGAATTTGCCCAATTTAATGTGGGGGATAACTGGACTAGATAGCAACAAGGTGCAGGAGATCATTATGGTATTATTTAGTCCAACAAGGACATTAAGTATCTCCAAATAAGAAAGTAGTATGGTATTGTTAAGTCAAGGGGCAACCACTTAACAAACTACTAAAGAGGGCAGGTCAAGCCCTTCGAAACAATGGATTACCTGAGATAGACCATGGAAAGTTGATGGATAGGTAGCTGCTCAAAAGCCTGATTACTACAAGTGGAAAGTGAATCCAATTTGCCTTGGAAACCTAGACCTAAAACATGGAGAAGATATTTGATGTGGTGGAGATTCCCGATGACCGAAAGGTCAGTATTGGGAGATGTTACTTAAAAGACAAGGCTAACACCTAGTGGAGCACGTTGAACCTAGTTTCAATTGGGATTCTTTTATGACCTTCTTAAGGGAAAAAATACTATCCTATCTCCTTGCACGCTAGAAGGAATATGGGTTCCTCCACCTTGAGCAAAGATTTGATATTTTTATGCCTAAACATGCTACTAAATTTGTGGAATTAGACCTTGAATTTGTGGTCATGGACCAAATGAAAAAAGAAGTTATTTAAGAAATGGTTGGACCCAAAAATCCAGAACCACCGGACATGGCACCACATAACCACTTATCAAGAACTCTATGATTGGGTAACCAACATGGAGAGAGTCAAAGTCTGATAAAATCATCTGGCAATCATGGTGATACTAGAAAAAGTGGAATACTAAGGGCTACCATTCAAGGGGAAGAATCATGATCGTAAATGTACCCAGAAGCAGGCAGTCTTATAAAGGAGAATCAACTAAGTCAAAGGATCCTTGCCAGAAGTGTAGCCACCTGATTATGCTATTGAGGATTGTAGAATCAGTATCTATGTTTCTACTGTGCCAGTCGTGACCACAAGGCCAAGGACTTCCCCAAGAGGTGTAAGAAGGAGGGGGGTGGAAAGAGTGGTGGAAAGAGTACTGCCAACATGAAACATACCATCCTTTCAACAAGGAAAGGTCAGGATTGCTAGAAAGGTGCAAATTATGATAAGAGAAGATGTAATTGAGTCTAGTACGATCATCAGTAGCACCCTTCTTTTGAATTCTTGCCTTATTTGACTCAAATGCATCTCAGTCTAGTATAACGTCTTATTTTGCATCTTAGGTAAAGTTGCATCGCCATAAGCAAAAATTGATATTGGGAGTGAAAATTGATTAGTATGACCCAATTCGATGAAAGAATATGTGCAAACCAAAGCCACAAGTGGATAAACCAATTAACCGAATATCAGTTAACCAGGTTTTTTACATTCGATTGGTCGGTTAACCAGGATGGATAAGTAAAACTTTTTTGCTTGTGTATTGGTCTCAAATTAGTCTATATAATGCTTTTATTAGCATTATATTAGGAACCTTTTTTCATGGATGCATATAATATTAAAATGGCAATGTTTAGTTTATAAAAACAAAGTATCATATACACTAATAATCTCATATTTTGCACCAAAGAGTTTCCTTAAAAGATTTAGATCGACCATAAGCTACAATAAATGTAGAAAGTTAGCAATCATTAAGAATTTGGCCATGTGTTAGAATGTATAAAGTTTTGATGATAACAAATCCAAGTGTTGTTGTTGTTGCTCCAAACAGGCTTTCCAAACATGACCTTACTGCTGTTCTCAATGTATTAAAACTGCTTGACTAATGGTTTATCAAGAGCAGGCACTCAAGTCAGCAATGTAAGAACACCTGTGAGGAACATGTTCTGTGAGGTGTTTTGAAGCATATCCTGAGAAGTGTTTGAAACATAAGATATGTGCAGCTGTGACAAACAGGTTCCGTGCGGTGTTTGAAGCATATTCTGTGAAGTGTTTGCAGCAAAGTCGTTCTACAAGATGACTAGTGGTTACAACAAGATGTCTTGATTTGATTTGGTTTTATATTTTTAGACTCTTGTTAATATGCCAATTAGAAAGTTTTAATTTACCACTCACTGGAAACGGTTTTGCTTTTCGGAAAATATTTCGGATCACCCTTCAGAACAACCCTGGAAACAGGGCGATCAGGGTGTTTCCAGAATAAGCTGCGAAAAACTGCTTTGCACGATTTTTATCTTTTGGATTTTGAGCAGCTTCTTCAAAGATTTGCAAGAAAGATTTTTCTATGGAGTATCTTATTCTTTACCCTAAAAAACGGTTATCAAAAATCTTAAGGGATTTGCAAAATCTTTTTGAATAAAAAGAATATCCAATTTTTGGCAAGTGGATAAGGTAGTTGAGAAAAACATGGGCTAGCTGCTAAAGAACACCGCCTTATGCACGCGGTTCAGGAAGTGTTTTCAGCTCATGTCACCTTACCCCTTGTAGCTAAAGGATTCTATTTTCTCTAGGATTTTAGTTTCCAAAAATTTCAGAAATAGTTTTTCCATCCCTTGTGGGTAAAGGATTCTATATTCTTCAGATTTTTTAGTTTCCAAAAATTTGATGAATTGTGTTCCAAGCACTATAAAAGGCGGCTTCTTACAATCTTGGACACATCGGTTTTCAGAGAGAAAAAATCTGAGTTCATGAGCTAAAACGTTTGAAAAGAAAACCGAGCCTTGTGAGTGAATTAATTGAGCTTTCAAAGTTGGCATACTAGGACTTCATTGTACCCTATATTAGCTTAGTTGAGAAGCATTGTAATAGGGTGTTTTTTTCTTTACATTCTTCTTTCACAAGAGTGAGTAGAGTGTGTGTCCAAATCAAGGGATTTTGGACGTGGGGTAACTTGTCTTAGGAAGACAGGTTACGTGTGTTACAAGTTGTAACAAGGTGTGTTACTATTGTAACGTGATTAGCCCGTTTAGTGAAGTGTTTAAATCCTACACGAGGTAGGTCGTGGTTTTTAACCTCAGTTGGGCTAGAGGTATTTTCCACGTAAAAATCCTGTGTCCATTATTTCCGCATTCAATTTTGTTGGATTTTCACTTCTGCTTATCTCAGAAACAACTTGTGCGAACAGGGTCTAAGACTGTTTGTCAGCAACTTGCGAAAATCGGACACCACAATTCACCCCCCTCTTGTGGTTGTGTACTCTCTAATTCAATAAGTGGTATCAGAACAGGTTCTCTTTTGAAAAGCTAACACCTTTGAGAGATCCTTGAAGATGAGTACTCCACAAGGCATACTTGAAGGTCAATCCATAACTCGTCCACCATACTTTAATGGCCAACACTATAGTTGGTGGAAGAATAGGATGGAAAACTACATCCAAGCTGAGGACTATGAGTTGTGGATGCTCATCAAGCATGGACCACTCATCCCTAAGAAAACAACTGAAGATGGAAAGTCAATCCCTAAGGAGCCTAAGGAGTTCAATGCTGAAGATTACAAGATGATGGAGAAGAATGCCAAGGCCAAGAAACTCCTATATTTTGGCCTAGGTCCTGATGAATATACTCGCATATCTGAATGTGAGTCGGCCAAAGAAATCTGGGATGCTTTGCAAGTAGCTCACGAAGGGACCAATCAAGTAAAGCAATCCCGGATTGAATTGCTTATGAGAAAGTATGAGCTGTTCGAGATGGGTGATCGGGAAAGTGTGATGGACATGTACACTCGCTTCACTCACATAACGAATGAGTTGAAATCCTTGGGAAAATCCTTCACCACCGAAGAATTGGTAAGGAAGATCCTAAGAATTTTACCTCATTCTTGGGAAGCGAAAGTAACGGCCATCCAAGAAGCTAAGGACATGAACAAGATCACCCTAGATGAGCTGATTGGCAACCTCCAAACATATGAACTTAGGAAATATTCTCAACAGAAAGATGAGACAAAGAGAGAACGAGGTCTTGCACTAAAGGCCTTAGAAGATGATTCTGATTCTGAGGAGGAGGAGATTGCCATGATGACTCAAAAATTTAAGAAGTTCTTCAAGAAAGTCAAAGAAAACATCAAAAGGAAGGACTTCGGCAAAGCCAGGAACACCCCTCGGGAACAGTTCACTGGGTGTTTCAAGTGTGGTAAGCTGGACCACATTGTGAGAAACTGCCCACTGCACAAGGAAGAACAAGAACCTGAACACCCCAGAAAACAGGGGAGGAAACAGGGTGTAAGCAGCTCAGCGAAAAGGTTCTCAAAAGCTATGCTCGCGGCCTGGGGAGATTCAAGTGAGGATGAGGAAGGGTCTGAAGCTGGGGAAGCTGATGTAGCACTCATGGCAAGGAGTGACACTGATTCAGATGATGGGTCAACGGATAGTCTGACTCAACTCAAGAACAAGGTACGTGGTCTAAATAAATCAACTCTTGAGAAATTAGTGTACAATATAATGGATATATGTGCTGAATTAAAAGGGGATGTTCGAGATTTAGAACTTGAAAATGAAACCCTTAAATTAGAAAAGCTTGAAGTTGACAAAGAGACTCTTGCCTTGCATGAAAACATCAATGTGCTTAAAGAAACTCTACTCATGAAAGAAGAGACTTGTTCCACTAAACTGACTGAGCTAGAAAAAGAATCTCTTGACTTAAAAGGTAAGGTCGAGTCTTTGCTAGAAGAAAACAGAAACTTGCTTGAAAAAATAAAACACTTAGAATCGGACCTTGCTGCAAACAAGCTCTGGAACAGGTCCTCAAGGGCGTTGGAATGGTTAAACACTCATCATAGTCAAAATAGAAGAGGACTAGGTTTTGTGCCTAAGATGACCTACCCAGTGAATAACAAATATGTGGGATTACCTGAAAATATTGTTTGTTTTCATTATGGTAAAACGGGGCATTATCGATATGCTTGTCCCATAAGAAAGTGTGCCATTAAAAAGAACTCAGTGCATGTAAAACAAATGTGGGTTAGGAAAGATGAGATTTACACGTCTAAAGGAATGGGACCCAAGTGGATCTGGGTTCCCAGAACTAACCCTTGATTTGTTTTGCAGGCTGAAGTGAAAGAGAACAACCCAGCAAACAACCCAGCAAACAGTGCAGGAAACAGTCTAGGGAACAGGCAGCTGTGGTATGTTGACAGTGGGTGTTCGAGGCATATGACTGGTGAAAAATCCAATTTTCTCTCACTTACAGCATCAGAAGGAGGGAGTGTAGCATTTGGAAACGGCAAATCTGGGACAATTGTTGGTATAGGTAAGATAGGTGAGTCACTCTCCCATTCAATTGACAATGTTTATTTTGTGGATGGTTTAAAACACAACTTGCTAAGTGTGTCCCAACTGTGTGACAAAGACAACCTAGTAGTGTTCTCTCCAACACGTTGCTTGGTTGTAAACATGAACACAGGAGATGTTGTGTTGAGGGGGAAGCGACACAAAAATGTTTATAAAGTGTGTATTTCTACTCTTCCCCAAAATAATTTGACTTGTTTGAGTGCCTTAAAAGATGATGTTATGCTTTGGCACAAAAGACTAGGTCATGCAAGCCACTCTCTTTTGAACAAACTTGTAACCAAAGATTTAGTAGTTGGCTTACCTTCCATCAAATTCAATGATGATAAGGTATGTGATGCATGTGCCAAAGGCAAACAAGTCAAAAATTCATTTAAGTCTAAAAAGTGTATAAGCACTACTCGACCCCTTGAATTAATACATATGGATCTATGTGGTCCAATGAGGATCATGAGCCGAGGTGGCAAGAGGTATGTGCTTGTGATAGTGGATGACTACTCTCGTTTCACTTGGACTTTGTTTTTGGCTTCTAAAGATGAAACTTTTGAAAAATTTCTTGCTTTCATTAAAAAGACTGAAAAGAGGGTAGGACATTCTTTGGTATGCATAAGGTCTGACCATGGTACAGAATTTGAAAATTCGAGCTTTATTGACTATTGTAATGAGCATGGTGTTGATCACAATTTTTCAGCTCCAAGAACACCCCAACAGAACGGGGTGGTAGAGCGCAAAAATCGTACTCTAGAGGACATGACTAGAACAATGCTTGTTGCTAGTGGTCTTCCTAGAAATTTTTGGGCTGAAGCTTTAAACACATCATGTTACATTATAAATAGATGCATGATTAGACCTGTTCTTAACAAAACTCCTTATGAGATCCTCAAAGGAAGAAAACCAAATATTTTGCATTTGAGAGTTTTTGGGTGTAAATGTTTTGTGCATAATAATGGAAAGGATGCCTTAGGGAAATTTGATCCAAGGAGTGACGAGGCAATATTCCTCGGTTACTCCTCACATAGTAAGGCATACAAAGTGTTTAATAAGAGAACCTTGTGTGTTGAAGAAAGTGTGCATGTGTTTTTTGATGAAACTAACTCTCTAAGTGAGAATGATGCACAGGAGGAAGACCTCGAACTAGGTCTTGTTAAAAAAGACATGCTGCTTCAAGATGAACCAGGTAAGGATCAACCTGAGAGATCAAGGCCTGAAGCTGTTCTTCAGGAAGGTAGGCAGGGTGTGAACCAAACAGGGGGAAACAGGGTGGAACCCTGTTCGGGACAACATCAGCCGAACCCTTCTGAGATAATTTCAGGAACAGGCTCCCAAACAGGCTTGGGAACAGGACCTGAACTTGTTTCGCCAAGTATTCCAGCTAGGATGGAGAGCATATCTGTGAACCCACTTTCACCACGATCATGGAAATACCAAAGTTCACATCCTCTTGATCAAATTTTGTCTGATATTAATGTAGGAGTTCAAACTAGATCTAGGCTTAAAAATTTCTGTGCTTTCTATGCTTTTCTCTCAAAAATTAAGCCTAAGAATATTAATAAAGCTCTTGCAGATTCAGATTGGGTCACAGCTATGCAAGAAGAACTCCATCAGTTTGAAAGAAACAAGGTATGGCACCTTGTGCCACGGCCAGAGGATAGAACAATCATTGGAACCAAGTGGGTGTTCCGTAACAAGCTAGATGAGTGCGGAACAGTCACTAGGAACAAGGCCCGGCTGGTGGTTCAAGGCTACAACCAAGAAGAGGGAATTGATTATGAAGAGACTTTTGCACCTGTTGTAAGGATGGAAGCCATTCGAATCTTGATAGCTTTTACAGCCCACATGGAGATCAAGTTATATCAAATGGATGTTAAAAGTGCGTTTCTAAATGGGTACCTTAAAGAGGAAGTGTATGTCAAACAACCCCCCGGTTTTGAAAGTGATGAATTTCCTAACCATGTTTTCAAACTTGACAAGGCACTTTATGGTTTAAAACAAGCTCCTAGAGCTTGGTATGAGCGGTTGTCAAGCTTTTTATTGGAAAATAATTTTGCAAGAGGCAAGGTAGACAATACCTTGTTTCTAAAATCTAAGGGGGAACATTTGTTGATTGTCCAAGTATATGTCGATGACATCATATTTGGTGCAACTCATCATGAATTGTGCAATGAATTTTCAAAAATGATGAGGAGTGAGTTTGAAATGAGCATGATGGGTGAGCTTAATTTCTTTTTAGGCTTGCAAATCAAGCAAACTTCAAACGGCACCATGATCCATCAACAAAAGTATATTAAGGAATTACTTAAGCGTTTTGGGATGGAGTCAGCCAAGCCCATTGATACTCCCATCTCTCCTTCAACTAGGTTGGTAATGGATGATGGTAGTCCCTCAGTTGAGGAGAAATCCTATAGGGGCATGATAGGGTCACTCTTATATCTAACTGCTAGTAGACCTGACATTGTTTTTAGTGTTGGTCTATGTGCACGTTTTCAGTCAAACCCTAAAGAAACTCATCTAAAGGCTGTTAAAAGGATTTTTAGGTACTTAAGACATACACCTGATCTAGCCTTATGGTATCCTAAAGGTTGCAACTTTGATCTTGTTGGATATGCTGATGCTGATTATGCAGGTTTCTTGGTTGATAGGAAAAGCACCTCAGGTATGGCTCACTTTCTTGGACCTTGTTTGGTATCTTGGGCAACCAAGAAACAACTCTCTGTTGCCTTGTCCACAGCAGAAGCTGAGTATGTGGCAGCTGCATCTTGTTGTGCTCAGTTATTATGGATAAGACAACAACTCAAGGACTTTTGTGTTGACATAGGATGCATTCCTATTTATTGTGACAATACAAGTGCAATTAACATTGCCAAAAATCCATGTCAACACAAAAGAACAAAACATATTGACATTCGTCATCATTTCTTGAGAGACAATGTTGAAAAGGGAGTGATCTCAATGAATTTTTGTGCCACTGAAAATCAAATTGCTGATATATTCACAAAAGCATTGAGTAGTGAACAATTTGAAAGGAATAGACTTGAACTAGGCTTAATTAGAACAACCTAACCAACCTGTTCTCTCTCCCTGTTTGCAAAATTTAAAAGTGACGGGTACAACATGTTAATTTTTATTTGCAATCAACTTGTGTGCTATGTTTAGCATATGTGAGGTTTGCAACTTGCTGACACTCGTTGAGGTCTAATGAGATTGCCCTTATTGTCCAATGTTACCGAGCAAGTAACCTCAAGATCAAGCATCAGAAACAGGTACGCCTCTTGTTTGCCAAATGTGTGCAACAAATTGAAAACTGCTAATCTCTTCCCGAGGCGTGCGCGGCTTAAATAAATGCTAAAGTCCGTTGCAAAAACGGGTAAAATCTTTTAAAGATTTCGCACGTCTCTCTCTCCCTTTAAAGCTCTCTTGCTCAAATCTCTCACCTCCACTGAAACTCTCTTGCTCTGAAACTCTGTTCAAGAAACCCTAATCTCTCTCCTTCCTCTGAAAAAAGGCGTTCCCCATTAGCTTCAAGAGCTCCTCGACCTTGACCCAGGGCAACCAGACACAGGGCACAGCCTTACAAACAGCCACAACCCTGTTTGCACCTACACAATATCTGACGGCCCTCATGGAAGGTAAAAATATTGAACCTCCTCGACCCATTGCCTATAAACCTTTTGGGTTTTTGAAAAGTATCGACCTTAGAACAGTGAATTTGAAATTGGAAGACATCCCGTACAAATTTGGGTGGGAATTGATTTTGTTTGGTGAAACGGGCGCATGTCAACCCCAAGAACTTGTTGGGGCATCTGAAAGAGAAATTGGGGCTTTAGATGAACTCTTTCTGTTGGACCATGGGTTAGATGACATCAATTCGTTTGGGCTGTTTCCTGAGCAGGAAACAGGGTCAGAAACAGGGCCTGAAGTTTTTAAGGATGACCTAGGGGAGGATTTGTCAAAAAAAAAAAACAAAGGGGGAAGTAGTGGTCAAATGGAGGAGTCCCCTGGTAAGCCTGCACAAGCCACACCGGTAACACAAACCGGTGAGAAACGCAAAAGGTACAAAATTGTGGCTAGGCGTGCTACAGTACCAAGAACACGACCACCATCAAGGCCTAAAAGCGGCCAGACTGAAGCGCCCTCAAAAAGTGAACCCCCTGTCAAACCAAAACCACAAATCCCCTCTTCGGCCAAACCCACAAACAGACCCACAAGAAAATTAGCCCGAATAGCTTTTCACTCCACTCCTCGTCCTGCCAAACAGTCAGCCCCTGTTGTTGAGGAGATTGATTCCTCCTCTGAGCCTTCATCAGATAACGACACTGAGAACACTGCCTTCAAACAGGGCACGCCCGTGTTCTCAGAGTCCTCAGAGGATAAGCCTCTTCCTATACCAAAACCATCACCCCTCAAAACTCCCAAGAGAAAAGCCTCCCTCAAACATGCCTCCACCCAAGACCCTCCTACTGAGTCCCAACCTAAACGAGCCAAGAAATCTACCCCGTCCGCAATCTCAGCCAAACTGACCCAATTGATACAGAGACGGGTTGTTAGGGCCAAAATTATAAAGGTCAAATATTTTGAGGAACAGGGACTGGGGTGTTTCTGCACAAGCTGCATGCACAGGGGTGGTATGAGTTGTTTACAAACACCCAGCTGGGGTGTTCTGTACATGAGATGGCAGAGTTCTATGCCAACTGCACTGTCACCGAAGGAGTGGTGACAAGTATTGTTAATGGGAAGCAGCTTCGCTTTGATGCGAAGATATTAGGGGACATTCTGGGGATTCCCTCCACAGGCTTTGATATATATGTGAGGGAAGACAAGACTATTCTAGGGACAGCCAGGCTGCTGGAACTCGCCCAGAAATTTAGCCAGCAACCAAGCCTGCAAACACCCAAGTCTGTGAAGAAAGGGGATATGACATCGCTCCATCAATTGCTATTTTGGTTTATCATCAAGAATGTCATCCCCAGAGGCCAGGGTCGCAATCTTGCTGATGCCATGGATCAGTGTTTGATGGATCTGATGGACACGGAAGTGCAAATTAACCTTCCTGCCATCATGATTCGACATATTGCAAGAATTGCAAACACCTCTAGGGAATATGATCTGGGATACGGCTTCTTTCTGACTAGTGTGTTTGAGCACTTTGGGGTGACACTGCAGAAGAAGGTGGGCGCTCAGTTCATTAATGAGATCGGGAGTAACACCCTTATGGGGTGTGGGTATGCTCTGATTGAAGGGTCTGCCTTGATTGAAGGGTCTGCCTCAGAACAGGGGACCAGAACACCCCGTCCTCCTATTCCTGGCAATTCCTCAACCAAGCTTGAGGCTGCTTTGGAAGAAAACTCTCACCTCAGTACTGAGCTTAACGCTATAAAGGCTGCCCTGGACGAGGAAAAAGCTCTAAATGCAAAACGCCATGCAGATCTCCTCGCCCTTCTCTCTTCACTTTCAGCAAAATTTTCTCCTTCTGCTCCTTGAACACCCCTCATGAGCTGTTCCCATCTGTTGTTCTCATAGCCTGTTCTCACTTCTCTTGGTGAATCAGTTTGTACTCTGTTGCACTCTTTTGATGAATGACAGGATATCTTGTTTTTTGATTGGCTTTGCCTTGCTTGCTTTTTGTTGTGAATTGCTTGTGTGTGACTAGGATGGCAAATCTCATTACTGTACCAAAACACTTGAGTGTATCGCCTGTTGACTTTCCTCCATTACCCAAGTGGTGGTGATAGCAAACACCCTCTGTTTGGTTGTTCGCCCCTACTTTTTAATGATGCCAAAAGGGGGAAGATAGGTTGACCAATATTGTTTTAGTTCTGCCATGGACGAGTTAATTTTCTTACAATCTTTTCGATACTAACTGCTTCATGTGAATTTGAATAATTGGTACAAATCACTTAAATTGCCCTTGAAAGTCAATATGGTCACTTGGTTTGTCATCATCAAAAAGGGGGAATTTGTTAGAATGTATAAAGTTTTGATGATAACAAATCCAAGTGTTGTTGTTGTTGCTCCAAACAGGCTTTCCAAACAGGACCTTACTGCTGTTCTCAATGTATTAAAACTGCTTGACTAATGGTTTATCAAGAACAGGTACTCAAGTCAGCAATGTAAGAACACCTGTGAGGAACAGGTTCTGTGAGGTGTTTTGAAGCATATCCTGAGAAGTGTTTGAAACATAAGATATGTGCAGCTGTGACAAACAGGTCCGTGCGATGTTTGAAGCATATTCTGTGAAGTGTTTGCAGCAAAGTCGTTCTACAAGATGACTAGTGGTTACAACAAGATGTCTTGATTTGATTTGGTTTTATATTTTTAGACTCTTGTTAATATGCCAATTAGAAAGTTTTAATTTACCACTCACTGGAAACGGTTTTGCTTTTTGGAAAATATTTCGGATCACCCTTCAGAACAACCCTGGAAACAGGGCGATTAGGGTGTTTCCAGAATAAGCTGCGAAAAACTGCTTTGCACGATTTTTATCTTTTGGATTTTGAGCAGCTTCTTCAAAGATTTGCAAGAAAGATTTTTCTATGGAGTATCTTATTCTTTACCCTAAAAAACGGTTATCAAAAATCTTAAGGGATTTGCAAAATCTTTTTGAGTAAAAAGAATATCCAATTTTTGGCAAGTGGATAAGGTAGTTGAGAAAAACATGGACTACCTGCTAAAGAACATCGCCTTATGCACGCAGTTCAGGAAGTGTTTTCAGCTCATGTCACCTTATCCCTTGTAGCTAAAGGATTCTATTTTCTCTAGGATTTTAGTTTCCAAAAATTTCAGAAATAGTTTTTCCATCCCTTGTGGGTAAAGGATTCTATATTCTTCAGATTTTTTAGTTTCCAAAAATTTGATGAATTGTGTTCCAAGCACTATAAAAGGCGGCTTCTTACAATCTTGGACACATCGATTTTCAGAGAGAAAAAATCTGAGTTCATGAGCTAAAACGTTTGAAAAGAAAACCGAGCCTTGTGAGTGAATTAATTGAGCTTTCAAAGTTGGCATACTAGGACTTCATTGTACCCTATATTAGCTTAGTTGAGAAGCATTGTAATAGGGTGTTTTTTTCTTTGCATTCTTCTTTCACAAGAGTGAGTAGAGTGTGTGTCCAAATCAAGGGGATTTTGGACGTGGGGTAACTTGTCTTAGGGAAGACAGGTTACGTGTGTTACAAGTTGTAACAAGGTGTGTTACTATTGTAACGTGATTAGCCCGTTTAGTGAAGTGTTTAAATCCTACACGAGGTAGGTCGTGGTGTTTAACCTCAGTTGGGCTAGAGGTGTTTTCCACGTAAAAATCCTGTGTCCATTATTACCGCATTCAATTTTGTTGGATTTTCGCTTCTGCTTATCTCAGAAACAACCTGTGCGAACAGGGTCTAAGACTGTTTGTCAGCTACTTGCAAAAATCGGACACCACAATTCACCCCCTCTTGTGGTTGTGCACTCTCTAATTCAACACCATGTATTGCAATTTAAGTGAAATGTTAAATAAATGACAAATAACAAAATTAGTCAAAAAACAACCATTTACCCAAATCGACTTTATAAAATGTGCATGTTCCAGCATTTTAATGCTTTCTACCCCTAAAACTAGGGGTGACAATGAATCTTAGATTCAATCTAGATCAATGAGAACCGCCTCAATTGTATGGATCTAGACCCATTATTTTTGTATTCAATGGATCTTAAAAAGGATCTGCATGTTATCCATTTCTCAAATCCAAATCCGACCTGTTAGACCCATTGTATCAATTACTCTTGTAACCGAAAAATCCAACAAGCAATTCATTTAAACTACTTCCTCTCTCTTTATACCTGCATATTGTGCTTCGTGCACTGTCAGTCTTTATGCCTGGGGATGAACATGTACACCAAATGAATAAGTATTTAACCTTACCCACTCAAATAAGTCAAAATACCTTAAAATTATCATAGTGGAGATAAATATTAACTAAATGAAATAATTTTGAGCTTAAAATTTATATTTGAGCTTATTTTAACTAAATGAAAGAACCTTTTAGTAATTTTGACTTTTTTTTGACTTAGAGCTTTGGATTGACATTGTTGGGTTCCAATGTTTCTAACTCAATAACATGCAAAATCTTACTCGACTATTGATAGTTCTATGGATTTTATGAACTATTATAGAACTTATTTTTTGTATTTTGGTCGATCGAATATGATTTTGAAATGACTTGGTTGTATCAGGGTCTATTATAGCTGTCCCTTTCCACTAGTAGGCACATTAAAGTTATTATTATCTTATATCTCATTTTTGATATTTCCTTTATTAAAAATTATGTTATTGTGTTGCTTGGATGGTTACTACATGCCTTAAACTCTTAACATGCTTTTGTAAGATTACGTATCCCTTTAGGATCTGTTTGAGATTCATAAACCCAATGGGTCTCGGAATGGGTCTCAACTTTTAAGATCCAATGGGCTTGGATTCGATTTGGATCAAAACCCTAGAAAATTAGAATGGATTTGCATCTAAATAGATTCTATCTAGATCTGATCGATTGTCATCCCTATTTTAAACTTAGGCCTATAGGCTACTGGTCTAGATATAACCTAACACAGAGGCATAAAAATCTTAGATTGCAAATCCCAAAAACTGAAAATCATGAAATAAGAGAGTTAAAAAAATGAAAAAAAAATTTATGTTAGTTCAATTTTCATTAAGCATTGTTTCCAAATCTTGAATCCAAACCAAAACAGATTCCTTATCAATTTTTTGGTCTTGTAAATTGAACTTTTAAACCAATTTGCTTAACCGATAAAGCAGTTTAGTTTGACTAGTTTTTGGCTCCATTTAACAGTTTCGATTTTTTTGCTCACCCCTAATTGGCATGTCCAGTAGCCTTTCTATTGAAGAAATCATTATATGTGCCATTATGTATAAAGACTGCTCTTTATCCTTTGGAGGTTAGACATTTCTCGGTGACCTCATGCAAATTGACTTATCTAAGCTTGAATTAATCCAGGGGAGAGACTAGATAACAAAACATCAAAGCCCAAATTGATTATAAAGCAATGCATTTATCTTAAGGACTCTAGAAGGTGGTAAAGCGTACTTTGCGAGGGAGAATGCCAAGAGTGATCTAAAAATTTTCATGGTAAGCCCAAAGGCTGCTTGGAAAAGGATGCACAGGATACTTGTGTGCTGTTGCATCCAAATCAGTGTTATAAATACTGTACCGCACCATTTAGCATAGATCGAAGCGTACCGTGTTGGTCAAGAAATGATACAAGCCATTATCCGGCATTGTACTGGTCAATACCACTTTGTACCGTCAAATACCAAGCGGTACCAGTATATTTGGCCAAATATCACCTAGTACAATAAAATTTCAAATTTTTTGTACTTTAATTTTTAAAAATTTTTAAAATTCAATACTTAAGCCTAACACTAAAGATGTGGTCATTATGTCTAAATTTCATGATGTTTTCCTGACTAACTCCTAGGCATGCTGCCTAGAAGAGATGCTGACTTTGAAATCCAACTTGTCCATGAAGCCACCCTATATCCAAAGCTCCTTACCAAACGGCTCCAGCCAAGTTGAGAGAATTAAAGGTTCAATAAGAGGAATTATTGGAGAAGGATTTATTCAACCAATTGTTTCACTTTGAGGACCACCTGTTCTATTTGTAAAAAAAGAAGGAAGATATTATGCATCTGTGCATAGATTATCAGGAGTTAAACAACATTACAATGACAAATAAATATCCCTTACACGTATTTATGACTTGTTTGACCAACTTCAAGGAGTTGGGGTTTTCTAAAATGTTGTACCATCCCTAACCCTAGGGCTAGTGGTTTTAGTACTTTTTCAATTTTGAAATGAAATGGATAGAGTTTCATTTGAAAATTAGCCGTAACACTCGGCTTATAGCCTTATATTTGGTGCCTGTACTAATAAAAACACACAAGACATATCTAATGAGCTTGACAACAACACACAAGAGAGCAACTGCATTGGACCTAACTACCCTAATTATGAATTATGTGAAACTCAATAAATCAATATATAGCTCAGCAAGTTACACAGCCGAAGCACATGGGATTTACATTCCTAAACCATTCAACTCTAATAACTAGAAGATGAGTACCTAATCAGATGGTTGGCTCACACTGTTATTTAGAGTGACAACTAGAAAATATGTAATACATGAACTCATGTGTCAAACTTACATGCGCTGAAAGAGTTTATAAATCGACCATGATACACCAATTAACTCATAAACTGAGGTATACATACATATAATCCTTTTGCAATCCACTAACAAAGCATCTAATAGAAACAAACTTATTGCACATAAATTAACAACTTCCTTATGTACGTTAATGTTGCATAATTATATTTAGTTTTGATGATAACAAATCCAAGTGTAACATATTTGTCTAAATAATGTTGTTCCAAACAAGCTCTCCAAATGGGGCCTACACTGTTGTTTGTAATATTCGTATTAACCTGGATGCTAAATGTTGAGAACAAGTCTTAGGAACAGGTTCCAAGCTTCAGTGATACAAGATCAGCAAACAACAAATCTCGCCAAACAGTTGGCTAAGTCTTAAGGAACAAGTTCTTACATTCAGCTATACAAGATCACCCGAGGAATCAAGGTGACCAAGGTGTTTGGAGCAGCATATTTATTATTGATAAGATGACTGATTCTTACAACAAGAAGTCTTGGTTTGGTTTAGTTTTTATCTTTTAGACTCTTGTTAATATGCCAATCTTGAAAGTCTCAATTTAACACTTCTTAAAACGGTTTTTGACATTTGCTTTGGAACACCAATTTCCAAACAACCCTGCAAACAGGGTGCCTAAGGTGTTCCTGAAACTGCAGCAGCCTCGACTGACTATTTTACCAGTAAATTTCCTTTGGTTGGGTGCCAGCTCTAAAGGATCTTTTTATGAAATCCTAGGCTAACTAATTAAGTTCTAAAAAGGATTATTTTTGATTTGAAAAAGATTGCAAAACCGTTTTTGTAAGGATCTCTTTTCAAAATTCTTATCCCTTATTTTTAGGCCGTGATTGATTTCAAATTTGGAACCGAAATCTTTATCCTTTTTTTTTTTTGGGGCTAAATCTGCACAGCTATATTTAGTGGGTAATTAGTTTTTATCCCTTGAAAAATCAAATTCCCTTATTTTAGTAAAATCTTATCTTCTCTAGCCGTTGGGAATCTTATTTGAAGAAACTCCCTAAGCTGCTAATATTAGAAGATTTTGTTATCCTTTTTGAAAGTATTAGCCGTTGGGTTTGTGTGTTTAAATAATGAAATCTTCTCTCCCATTTAGATATCCGGTTTTTACACAAGAAGTAAGAGATTTCCAAAAGCTGCATTTCAAAGAGAAAAACCGTGACAGGCTTGTGCTTAACTGAGCTTTCAATATATTGGCATAATAGGACTTCATTGTACCTTACATCTGCTTAAGTCAGAAGCACCCCCAGTAAGGTGTTTTGTACCCCTGTTCTCAGATCAGAAAGTGAGTGAGTGTGTCCATAGTCGAGTGGACTTTGGACGTGTCCAATATAGTGTGATTGGACGTGGTGTAACCTGTCTTAGGGAAGAAGGTTACGTGGGTTACAAGTTATAACAAGGAGTGTTACTTTTGTAACGTGTTCAGCCCGTTAGTGAAGTGGTTAAATCCTACACGAGGTAGGTCGTGGTTTTTCACACCTCAGTTGGGCTAGAGGTGTTTTCCACGTAAAAATTGTGTGTGCTTTATTTCCGCATTTATTACTTTGAATTTCGCTACTGAACCAATTGGGAGCAACTGCTGCAAACAAGGCTTAAGGTTGTTTGTGATTTACGAACAGTCTCTACAATCAAGTGCTACGACTGTTTGTCAGTTATTTGGTGAAAATTGGCCACCACAATTCACCCCCCTCTTGTGGTTGTGTACTCTTGGAATTCAACAAGTGGTATCAGAGCAGGTTCTCTTTCGAAAGGCTAACACCTTGAGAGATCCGTGAGGATGAGTGCACCACAAGGGATACTTGAGGGTCAATCCATTACTCGATCTCCTTACTTCAATGGCCAACACTATAGTTGGTGGAAAAACAGGATGGAGAACTACATACAAGCAGAGGATTACGAGTTATGGATGTTCATCAAGAACAGGCCCCTTGTTCCCACGAAAGTGCTTGAAGATGGAAAGAAGGTTCCCAAGGAACCCGTAGAGTTTGATGCTGAGGATTACAAGAAGATGGAAAAGAATGCCAAGGCCAAGAAACTATTATACTTTGGCCTAGGACCCGATGAATATACTCGTATTTCAGAATGTGAGTCAGCTCAGGAAATATGGAATGCCTTGCAAGTAGCTCATGAAGGAACAAGTCAAGTTAAACAATCACGCATTGAGCTACTCATGAGGCAATATGAGCTGTTTGACATGGGTGATCGTGAGAATGTGATGGACATGTATACTCGCTTTACTCACATAACAAACGAATTAAAATCTCTGGGAAAATCCTTCACCACTGAAGAGTTGGTAAGGAAAATCCTAAGGATTTTGCCTCGTTCATGGGAAGCCAAGGTGACAGCCATTCAGGAGGCCAAAGACATGAACAAGATCACCCTAGATGAGCTGATCGGAAATCTTCAAACGTATGAACTGAGAAAAAACTCTCAACAGAAGGAGGAGGCTAAGAAAGACCGAGGGCTTGCTTTAAAAGCCTTGGAAGATGATGATTCAGATCTTGAAGAAGAAGAGATGGCAATGATGACTCGGAAATTCAAGAAGTTCTTCAAGAAAGTAAAAGAGAACAATAAAAGGAAGGACTTCAGCAAAGGCAGAAACACCCCCCGAGAACAGTTCTCTGGGTGTTTCAAGTGTGGCAAATCTGATCATATTGTGAAGAACTATCCACTACTTCGAGAAGAGCAAGAGCACGAATACCCTAGGAAACAAGGCAGGAAACAAGGTGTAAATAGTTCAGGAAAACGATTCTCGAAAGCAATGCTTGCTGCTTGGGGTGATTCTTCCGAGGATGAAGAAACTGAAACTGAAGAAGGTGCTGTAGCTCTCATGGCGTAAAGTGATACAGATTCAGATGACGAGTCAACAAACAGCCTAACTGATCTCAAGAACAAGGTACGTGGTCTCAATAAAGCAACTCTAGAAGAACTTCTGTACAATTTAATGGATACCTGTGCTGATTTGACAAAGGAAGTTCGTGATCTAGAGCTTGAAAATGAGACCCTTAAAAATGAAAAACTGGGCTTATATAAAAATATTAACATGCTCAAGGAAAACCTCTTTATAAAAGAGGGAGATTATTCTCGAGTGGAGGAAAAACTCCTTGAGGTGGAAGGAATGGTTGAGTCTTTACTCGAGGAGAACAAGAGCTTGCATGCTAATATAGAAAAACTGGAAACCGAGCTTGTCACAACCAATCGTTGGAACAAGTCTTCAAGAGCATTAGAGTGGCTAAACACTCATCACAGCCAAAATAAAAAAGGACAAGGATTTAAGCCCAAACAAACCATTTACCCTACAAACAGAAAGTATGTTGGATTACCTGAAAACATTGTTTGCTTTCACTGTGGTAAAACGGGTCACTATCGATACACTTGTCCTTCAAGAAGGTATGCTATTAAACAAAATGAAGGTTATGTAAAACAAGTCTGGATTAGGAAAGATGAGCTTTACCTATCTAAAAGAATGGGACCCAAGTGGATCTGGGTTCCCAAAACTAACCCTTGATTTGTTTTGCAGGCTGAAGTGAGAGAGAACAACCCAGCAAACAACCCAGCAAACAGGCTAAGGTACAACCTGGCAAACAGCCCAGAGAACAACCTTGAAAACAGGCAGCTGTGGTATGTTGATAGTGGGTGTTCGAGGCATATGACTGGTGAAAAATCTAATTTTCTCTCACTTACAGCTTCGGATGGTGGGAGTGTGGCATTTGGAAACGGCAAGTATGGGACAATTGTCGGTATAGGTAAGATTGGTGAGTCCCACTCCCACTCGATTGAAAATGTATACTTAGTTGATGGTTTGAAGCATAATTTACTTAGTGTGTCCCAACTGTGTGATAAAAATAACCTAGTAATGTTCTCATCAACACGTTGCTTGGTTGTAAACTCAAACACAGGAGATGTCGTATTAAGGGGGAAGCAACACAAAAATGTTTACGAAGTATGTATTTCCATACTTCCCCAAAACAATCTGACTTGTTTGAGTGCCTTGAATGATGATGTAATGCTCTGGCACAAGAGACTAGGTCATGTAAGTCTATCCCTTCTGAATAAACTTATTTCTAAAGACCTAGTTGTTGGACTACCTTCCATCAAATTTAATGATGACAAGGTATGTGAAGCTTGTGCAAAAGGCAAACAAGTCAGATCTTCTTTTAAATCGAAAAAGTGTGTAAGCACTACCCGACCTCTAGAATTATTACACATTGATCTGTGTGGTCCTATGAGGATAGCAAGTAGAGGTGGGAAGAGGTATGTGCTTGTTGTAGTGGATGATTACTCTCGATTTACTTGGACCTTGTTTTTGGTATCCAAGGATGAAACCTTTGAGAATTTTATTGCCTTTCTCAAAAAGGTTGAAAAGAGAGTAGGACACTCTTTAATTAGCTTGAGATCTGATCATGGTACTGAATTTGAAAACGCAAGTTTTATTAACTATTGTAATGAACATGGTGTTGATCATAACTTCTCAGCTCCAAGAACACCCCAACAAAATAGGGTGGTTGAGCGCAAAAATCGCACCCTAGAAGACATGACTAGAACAATGCTTATTGCTAGTTGTCTTCTTAAGAATTTCTGGGCAGAAGCATTGAACAACTCATGTTACATTATAAATAGATGCATGATCGGACCTATTTTGAACAAAACTCCTTATGAACTTTTCAAAGGCAGAAAACCCAACATTACGCACCTAAGAACATTTGGTTGTAGGTGTTTTGTGCATAATAATGGGAAGGATGCCTTAGGAAAGTTTGATCCTAGGAGTGATGAGGCAATATTTCTTGGTTACTCTTCTCACAGTAAGGCTTACAAAGTGTTTAACAAAAGAACCTTAAGTGTTGAGAAAAGTGTGCATGTGCTTTTTGATGAATCTAACTCGTTGAGTGAGAATGATGCACAGGAGGAAGAATTTGAATTAGGTCTTGTTCGAAAAGAAGTGTTACTCCAAGATAGACAAGGTAAGAACACCATGGAGAAAACAACTCCTGAAGGTGTTTCTTAGAACGACAGGCAAGGTGAGAATCAAACAGGGGGAAACACCGTTGAACCCTGTTCGGGACAACACCAGTCAGGTTCCTCAGGAACAGGCTCGGGCACTGATTGTGAGCCTGAGTCTCCAAGTGTTCCAGTTAGAGTAGAGCATGTGTCTGTGGATCCACTTACTCCACGGCCATGGAAGCACCAACGTTCGCACCCTCTTGAGCAAATTTTGTTTGATATTAATATTGGAGTGCAAACTAGGTCAAAGCTTAAGAATTTTTGTGCATTCTATGCATTTCTCTCTAACATTGAGCCAAAGAATGTGCATGCAGCTCTTGCAGATTCAGATTGGGTCACAGCAATGCAAGAAGAACTTCATCAATTTGAAAGGAACAAAGTATGGCACCTTGTACCTCGACCTGCAGATAGAACAATCATTGGAACCAAGTGGGTGTTCCGAAATAAACTTGATGAGTCAGGAACAGTCACCAGGAACAAGGCATGGCTGGTGGTTCAAGGGTACAATCAGGAAGAAGGGATTGATTACGAAGAAACCTTTGCACCAATTGCTAGAATTGAGGCTATTCGTATCCTAATAGCCTTTGCAGCCCATATGGAGATCAAGTTATATCAAATGGACGTGAAAAGTGCATTTCTAAATGGATACCTTAAGGAAGAGGTGTATGTCAAACAACCCCCTGGTTTCGAAAACAATGAATTTCCTGATCATGTTTTTCAACTTGACAAAGCTCTTTATGGTCTAAAACAAGCTCCTAGAGCTTGGTATGAACGCTTGTCAAGCTTTTTACTTGAAAATGATTTTAGAAGAGGCAAGGTAGACAATACCTTGTTTCTAAAATCTAAGGGGGAACATTTGTTGGTTGTCCAAGTATATGTCGATGATATTATATTTGGTGCAACTCATCATGATCTATGTAATGATTTTTCAAAAATGATGAGGAGTGAGTTTGAAATGAGCATGATGGGTGAGCTTAACTTTTTCTTAGGCTTACAAATCAAGCAAACTTCAAACGGCACCATGATCCATCAACAAAAGTATATCAAGGAACTACTTAAGCGTTTTGGAATGGAGTCGGCCAAGCCCATAGATACTCCCATTTCTCCTTCAACCAAGTTGGTAATGGATGATGGGAGCCCCTCAGTTAAGGAGAAACTCTATAGAGGCATGATAGGGTCACTCTTATACCTCATCGCTAGTAGACCTGACATTGTTTTCAGTGTTGGTTTATGTGCCCGTTTTCAGTCTTGCCCTAAAGAGACTCATCTTAAGGCTGTTAAACGGATACTAAGATATTTAAAGCATACACCTGATTTAGCTCTATGGTATCCTAGAGGTTGCAAATTTGATCTTGTTGGATATGCTGATGCTGACTATGCAGGATTATTGGTTGATAGGAAAAGCACCTCAGGTATTGCTCATTTCCTTGGACCTTGTTTGGTATCTTGGGCAACCAAGAAATAACATTCAGCTGCCATGTCCACAGCAGAAGCTGAATATGTTGCAGCTGCTTCATGTTGTGCTCAATTGCTGTGGATAAGACAACAACTCAAGGACTTTTGTGTTGACACTGGATGCATTCCTATCTTTTGTGATAACACTAATGCAATTAACATTGCCAAAAATCCGTGTCAACATAAAAGAACAAAACATATTGACATTCGACATCATTTCTTGAGAGATAATGTTGAAAAGGGTTTGATTTCAATGAATTTTTGTACCACAGAAAATCAAATTGCTGATATATTCACTAAGGCACTAGGTAGAGATCAATTTGAGAGAAATAGACTTGAACTAGGTTTGGTGAAAACAACCTAAGAAACCTGTTCTCTCCCCCTGTTCGCAACTCTTATATGCTGCGGATGCAATTTGTCCATAGCAATGTTTGCAGTCGAATCTTTGTGCTATTTGAATATATATATAGATTGCAGAATGCGGATGCGTGTTAAAAGCCAACATGATTGGGCATGTTACTCTTATTATCGATGATTCGTATTCAAGAACAAGCAGCAAGAACAGGAATGTTCCTTGATTGTCAAATATGTGTAGCTAGTG
The DNA here is from genome assembly GCA_029747015.1 of Carnegiea gigantea. Lineage (NCBI taxonomy): Eukaryota > Viridiplantae > Streptophyta > Magnoliopsida > Caryophyllales > Cactaceae > Carnegiea > Carnegiea gigantea. The sequence goes on from JAKOGI010001479.1 coordinate 191,375, forward strand.
TTTAAATGTTTTAAATTACACGCCTTCCCGAGGATAGATGGCGGCTACTTTTGGCAAACACCCATTGTAACGGGAAGATCTTTAAAAGATCTTGCCATCTTCTCACCCTTTAAATTTGCCAATCTTTACCTCTCTCTTATATCTTTTCTCTTTTCTCTCGAGTACCCGGCAAATCTCCTTCTCTCAAACCCTAACCCTTCTCAAATTCTTGTTCAAATGGCTTCAATCGAAGGCTCTGGAAGTTCTGCTTCTTCAATCAGGGGAAGGAAGCCATTCGAATCAGCCTCAGGAACAAGTCCTGACCTTGTTGTCTTCACACCGTTTTTAATGGAGATTCTAGAAGGTAAACCCTCTAGTCCTCCTCGCCCAATTAGCTTCAAACCCTTCCGGTTTTTGAAGAGTGTCGGACTAAAATCAGTAGGCTTGGGTTTGAAAGACATTCCCTACAATTTTGGTTGGGAATTGGTGGTATTTGAGGGATCAACTGTTTACCCCCTTCTGAAAAGAACTCTGCACAAGTTGAGAAATCTGGTGAAAATCTTGGGTCTACAGATGAAGTCTTTAAGTCCCCTGTCGACTTCTCTGAGTTTGTTGAGCCCTGTTCTTTTGGGCTGTTCCCTGAAAAGGAAGCAGTTGCTGAAACAGGGTCTGAATCCCTCAATTTTGTGTGTAAGGAGGGCCTAAGGGATGATCTGAGGGGAAGTTCTGAGGAGAGATCCTTGGAAATAGGGGGAAGCCATGGTGGAAACATTTCCCCTGCTGAGCCTGAGTTAGCCACTCCGGTCTTCCAAACCGGAGAGAAATGAAAAAGGGTTAAGATGGTGGCTAGGCGTAGTAGAACGCCTAGATCAAGGCCACAAACAAGGCCTCAACCCTCAAAAGCCTTAGCCCCCTCTCCTCCAAAATCTGCTAAGCCCATGCGCAAATCTGCAAGAATTGCCTTCTACTCCACTCCTAGAACCACAAAATCTTCCACTCCAGTCATTGAGGAAATTTCTTCCTCTTCTTCTTCTGCGGGATTCTCGGATTCTGATTCTGAGAACACCCCCTTTAAACAGGGGACGTCGGTGTTCTCCGAGTCCTCCGAAGAACAAGCTCCTCCTAAGAAAACCACTCTCCCTACCATTAAGTCTTCTCCTCCAACAGCCCCTCCCAAGAGAAAGATCTTCACCCCTTCTCTCTCCAAATCAGCTACACCTAAGACTACCGCTTCTGCTCCTCCCCTCAAAAGAGCGAAAAAGACCACTACCTCCCCTTCTTCTACCAAGGTTGCGCATCTGCTCAAGCGCAACATAGTGAGGGGGAAGATAGTGAAAGTTCCCTTTTTCCAGGAACATGGGTTAGAAGTATTCATGTAGAAACTGAGAGCCCAGCAGTGGTTGGATCTCTTTGCAAACACCGAGTCGGGGCGTTCTGGACCAGAGTTGGCTGAATTCTATGCCAACTGTGCTGTCACCGAAGGAGCGGTGACAAGTACCATTGGTGATAAAGAAGTACAATTTGATGCCCGCTCTCTGGGTGACATTTTGGGTGTCCCCTCACATGGTTTTGATGTGTATGTGAGGGAGGATAAGTCTGTCTTAGGGACAGCCAGGCTGCTCGAGCTTTCACAGCGGTTAAGTCAAAACCAGGGTCTGCAAACACTCACCTCTGTGAAGAAGGGTGACATGACCCCCTGCATCAATTGCTTTTCATGTTCGTTATTAGGAACATAATTCCAGGGGGTTAGGGTCGCAATCAGGCTGATGCCCTAGATCAGTGCCTGGTGGATCTATTGGACAGGGAGGAACCCATTAACCTTCCTGCCCTTATGATTCGCCATATTGCGCGTATTGCAAACACTACTCGGGCATATGATCTTAGATATGACTTTCTGCTGACGAAGGTCTTTAAGCATTTTGGGATATAGCTCAAAAAGAAGGTGGCTACCCAAATCATTGATGAGATAGGGACTGACACCCTTATGGGGTGTGGCTATGCTTTGGCCGAGGGCTCTGCCTCCAAACAGGGCACCAGACCACCTCGCCCTGTTCCTGGCCGTTCCTCAGGGAAACTTAAGGATGTTCTTCAAGATAATTCTCGGCTCAAGGAAGAGCTCTCTGCTGTCAAAGCTGCCTTAGATGAAGAGAAGGCCCTCTCTGCCAAACGCCATGAAGACCTCCTAGCCCTTCTCTCTTCTCTTGCTCCCAAAATCCCTTCTCCACAGTCACCATCACCCACTGCTCCCTAATTCTGTCGGATGTTTCCTCATGTTTTCTTCCCTCTCCCTTTATGTTTTTGTTTGGTATTGTATATCTCTGGGCTGTTAATGAAATCTCTGGTTGTTGCTAACACCATGTGATTGCCCGTTGTTTATGCTTTTTAATGATGCCAAAAGGGGGAAGATGTCTGACCATATGACTTCCATATGACTTGCTATATGACTTCGATATGACTTGCTCTATGACCTAGCACCTAGTGTGGATCCCTATCAGCATTCTTTAAGGTTTTAAAGTTTTTTTAAATTTTTGTCAATATGGTTACTTGGTTTGTCATCATCAAAAAGGGGGAATTTGTTGTATAATTATATTTAGTTTTGATGATAACAAATCCAAGTGTAACATATTTGTCTAAGTAATGTTGTTCCAAACAAGCTCTCCAAACAGGGCCTACACTGTTGTTTGTAATATTCGTATTAACCTGGATGCTAAATGTTGAGAACAAGTCTTAGGAACAGGTTCCAAGCTTCAGTGATACAAGATTAGCAAACAACAAATCTCGCCAAACAGTTGGCTAAGTCTTAAGGAACAAGTTCTTACATTCAGCTATACAAGATCACCCGAGGAATCAAGGTGACCAGAGTGTTTGGAGCAGCATATTTATTCTTGACAAGATGACTGATTCTTATAACAAGAAGTCTTGGTTTGGTTTAGTTTTTATCTTTTAGACTCTTATTAATATGCCAATCTTGAAAGTCTCAATTTAACACTTCTTAAAACGGTTTTTGACATTTGCTTTGGAACACCAATTTCCAAACAACCCTGCAAACAGGGTGCCTAAGGTGTTCCTGAAACTGCAGCAGCCTCGACTGACTGTTTTACCAGTAAATTTCCTTTGGTTGGGTGCCAGCTCTAAAGGATCTTTTTATGAAATCCTAGGCTAACTAATTAAGTTCTAAAAAGGATTATTTTTGATTTGAAAAAGATTGCAAAACCGTTTTTGCTAAGGATCTCTTTTCAAAATTCTTATCCCTTATTTTTAGGCCGTGATTGATTTCAAATTTGGAATCGAAATCTTTATCCTTCATTTTTTTTTTGGGGCTAAATATGCACAGCTATATTTAGTGGGTAATTAGTTTTTATCCCTTGAAAAATCAAATTCCCTTATTTTAGTAAAATCTTATCTTCTCTAGCCGTTGGGAATCTTATTTGAAGAAACTCCCTAAGCTGCTAATATTAGAAGATTTTGTTATCCTTTTTGAAAGTATTAGCCGTTGGGTTTGTGTGTTTAAATAATGAAATCTTCTCTCCCATTTAGATATCCGGTTTTTACACAAGAAGTAAGAGATTTCCAAAAGCTGCATTTCAAAGAGAAAAACCGTGACAGGCTTGTGCTTAACTGAGCTTTCAATATATTGGCATAATAGGACTTCATTGTACCTTACATCTGCTTAAGTCAGAAGCACCCCCAGTAAGGTGTTTTGTACCCCTGTTCTCAGATCAGAAAGTGAGTGAGTGTGTCCATAGTCGAGTGGACTTTGAACGTGTCCAATATAGTGTGATTGGACGTGGTGTAACCTGTCTTAGGGAAGAAGGTTACGTGGGTTACAAGTTGTAACAAGGAGTGTTACTTTTGTAACGTGTTCAGCCCGTTAGTGAAGTGGTTAAATCCTACACGAGGTAGGTCGTGGTTTTTCACACCTCAGTTGGGCTAGAGGTGTTTTCCACGTAAAAATTGTGTGTGCTTTATTTCCGCATTTATTACTTTGAATTTCGCTACTGAACCAATTGGGAACAACTGCTGCAAACAAGGCTTAAGGTTGTTTGTGATTTACGAACAGTCTCTGCAATCAAGTGCTACGGCTGTTTGTCAGTTATTTGGCGAAAATCGGCCACCACAATTCACCCCCCTTTTGTGGTTGTGTACTCTTGGAATTCAACAGTTAAGAAGAGTTAGGCCTGGTGAAAAAAGGGGGAAAAAGAGGGAGTAAGCTACCACATGCTTAATGGATAATCTGTCAACCAAAAGATCAAAATGTTCAATACAATACGATACATAGCAATCACACAAAACGTTTCGTTACTAATGAGATATTAAGCAAGCATTAGTCAACCAATACCTAATTGTTCTATAGTAGAGTCCAAGGTCAGAAAGGGTAAGTTATTCTAGTCCCCAACACAATAATCGGACATAGGTGTCACTTAAGGTTTCACTTGAGTTACTACTTTGTGTTTTCTCACATAAAAATGGCAATAGCGAACAAAACGGCTTTAATACTTTATTTCAAACTAAACTAAGCAAGCAAAAACCTATTTCACATAACAAAGCCATTTTTCATGTAACTGAAGTATTTTTAAAGAGCATTTGCACTTTTTTCAAACAATATAAAGCTTAATTAACCATAAGCAAAATCTAAGCTTTTATAACAAGTCACATCACTTTTTAGAGCATTGGATTCACAAATTGGCCTTCTCAAAATCAATGAACTTTTACCATTATCAGGATAGTTCGAATGAGGATTCCCGCCCTATTTGAGATCCTAAGGTCTACTCCGGAGATCGAATCATTTATATTCAGCACTATCCGCATAGCCCAAAATGTCTTAAGTGCAAATTGTTTGCGAAAATGTAAACACAACTCATGTTCGTCAAAACTAACTTGGTGATAGCAAGTGTGACTTAAAAGGAAGAATTAGTAGCAACTTGATCATAAAAAGACTCACATAACGGCTCACAACCACAAGAAATAACAAAACATTCACAAATGTTTTATCAAAAGTGATCTTTTAACAATTCACTTCAAGGCATGAAGCGTTATTCAAGTCACTTGGCCTTCGGACAGCATGTTTGAAAGGTTAGGTTGATTCTTTTGCCTAAAGACCTTCTAGATTCATTTTAAAACTAGAATACCACTTAAATCACTTAAGGATGACTGATTCATTTAAAAGCGGCCAATTGGTTCTTTGAACAAAGCGGCTTTCACAAGTTTTGTTAGCTTCCTTAAGCTTACAATATATCTTATTTATATATTTTGATGAAAGACAAAAAGAGATTAATCAATTGGTATACTCTTCATGTCATATTTGAATTATCTTAATATTTATATTGTTTAAATATGTTATGATTCTAAGTGGATAGTGGCATGCTAGTACATATTGCTTAATTGATTTCATATAAGTTGCAACAATATCTTGAGATGATTTAGAATTCAAATTTGAATATGTGATCCTTATGATATTATATTTGGTGATTCAGATTTGATTTTGGGATTATGATTGTATATTTATCAAATGTCAAGATTTGCTTAAAATATGATATTATCTTTTGATATTATATTATGAAAGATTATGCTACTAAAAACTAGCTTTTAGATGATTCTCTCAGCCAAGATCTTCAGTTAAAAATAAGGTAAGTAGCCGTTGGAAATTAGAAGATAAACGTTAAGCAAGATTGCGAATTTCAAGGGCTTGAAAGACTGGGTTTAAGGCCTTCAAACGATATAGAAAGTCCGCATTCCTTGATTGATGCAACGATCACTTGCCAAATATTCCTTCAACCTCTCCAACATCATTGCCTATAAATAGGGAGGTATTTACAGCTGAAGATTATAGACGAAAGAGAGCTATACTCACATATCAAGAAGAAGACGTTGAGAGAACTTGATACATTGAGCTTATATCGGCATATCTATTGCATTTATTTACTTCTTGTCATAAAGTGTATCTTGTTATATTTCTTTGTATTGGGTTGGATTGATTAGTCGGAGGGACTACTACCCTAGTATGGTTGAGGAACGAAGCGTACATTGGGCCACCTAGAGTTGTAAGGTCAACTCATAGGTTGTACGATTAGTGAATCGTGCGTAATCGACTGACCTAATGAAAGAAGATGGTTCAAAATCCCATTGGTAAGGAATGCCCGTGGTTAAAGGACTAGATATGGCCGAACCTCTATAAACTGTGTGTTTTGTCCACATTTATATTTTCCGCAATTCATTTTCGATTATTTTGTAACTTTGATCATCACCCTATTCGCCCCCTCTAGAGTGATTTAACTAGCTAAATCGGGCTAACAATTGGCATCAGAACAGGAGCTATTAGTTTAAGACTTGACTGTCTATAGCCAGATCCATGGCTAGTTTATTAAATGCTTCTATCAATTACCCTCCAATATTTGATGGAACTAATTTTTCTCTTTGAAAGTGCAGGATAAAATCATTTATTAGATTCATCAATTTTGATTTTTGGGACATCATTTTGAATGGTCCTTTTGTACAAAATTGGACAAAAGATGATGGAAGTATTGTTATCAAGCCAAAAAGTGAATGCACTCAAGATGACTACGAGATGCTTAAGAAACATTCTAAAGTTTTATATATTTCTCAATATGCTCTAAATGATGAAATATTTAACCATGTTTGCTATTGTAAGACAGCTAAAGATTTTTGGGGGAAACTCACATTACTATACGAAGAAATAAGCTAAGAAAATCCCAATTCATCAAGATAGGACAATATGCTTAGCAACTTGAGCGACGAAAAAGAGATTACTCATTTTTGTCTAATGGCAAACAAAGAAGTTAAAGATCGGGATGCAAACAACAATGATGATGACGATGTTTGCACAAGTGATGATGAAGAAGAAGAAGAGGAAATGGAATATGATATTCCGGATGAGGTATATCACTTTCGTCACAATTATTCCAAATGTAAGTTATTAAAAGTCTTACTTTATTATATTAGACGTCAAGAAGGACACATTTCTAAAATTAAGGATTTGGAGAGAAAGAATTTTGAATTATCTCAAGAAAATGTTAAATTGTGAAAATCAAATGAATTAGTGTCTAATGATTTAAAAATCTTATAGGAGAAAGTTGTCCTTCTTGAGAAAAAAAAGATGACCTCCAAGTGAAGTGTGCCGATCTTGAAAAATTGTCTTAACATTTTCAAAAGGAGGAGAGAATTTAAATAAAATTCTTGGCACATAAAAAGCATCATTTTAACAAAGAAGGAATTGGTTTTAATCCGTTCAATAAAAGAAGTGTTATAAAAAAGTGTTTGTTAAATCAACTTACTACAAAAGTAAGACTTCTATTACTGGCAATTATTGTTGTAAAATAGGATATATTTTAGCTCATTGTCCTATTAAAAGAAATGGTCCTAGTAGCACACAAATTTGGGTACCAAAAGTAACAAGGCCATCCATTGTGGCAAATAATTATGATTATGGAGTTGAATTTTCTAAATGTGTTTTGAGAAAGGGATAAGTTTGTTTTATAGGGCATTTTGCATCCACATGAGAATAAAACATGAAATTGCAAAATTAGATGTCTAAGAAATGTTAGAATACTCATGGAAATTGCTTTGTAGTCCAAGGAGGTTGAAATAATAGGTAATCAATTCAGTGCCCAGATTTTAAGGCCCTGAAATATAGTTCAAGGCCATGAACTGCAGGCAAAAATCGAAAATTTTGATGTTACTGAATCAGGGACTTGAACTTCTTTTTCAACAACATGAATAGAAATCGAAATTTAAATTCTTACAAACTCAAAGGTGATGTTATCTTTGCATGATTTACTTCCTATTTGAGAAATTTTGATGCTTAAATTTTTAAATTTTAACTTGCTTAATTATCTTTAGAAGGTGAACATGATTAATATTACATCATATCTTATGCCATTATGCCATGTGATTATCTTCATACATAAATGATATGTTGTCTATGATCCTAATATATTTGTTCATAATGTTATGCTCCCTAGTATTTACATAAATGACATTGCTTCTTTCTACAAGAGAAAATTATATTGCTTGATAATCCATCGATAATCTTGATCTATTCCTGAAAGGGTAGAATTACTATATTAATGTTCTTATATGTGGATCCCTTGCAATGCTCACGAGAATATCAAGTCAATGCATACATGTTAGGATATATTATTTGATCAAAATGTTAGTGTTTATTCCTTATATTTTTTTTATGAGTGCCATAGATTGAGGGGGAGCATCTTTATATGCCATTGATTTGTTGAGAGGAGCTGTATGTGTTTGGCATAATTTTTTATATGCTCCAATTTTTCTTTCTCCTTCTTGTGCTACTTTTTTGATGAAATACAAAACGGGGAGAAGTATTTGGAAAGCTTTCATGGTGCGTCATTCAAAATTATATTGACATGTTGTTTCTATTGGGTTTTGTCTTTCATCAAAAAGGGGGAGATTGTTAGCTTCCTTAAGCTTACAATATATTTTATTAATATGATTTGATGAAAGACAAAAAGAGATTAATCAATTAGTATATTTTCATGTCATATTTGAATTATCTTAATATTTATATTGTTTAAATATGTTATAATTCTGAGTGGATATAGGCATGCTAGTACATATTGCTTAATTGATTTGATATAAGTTGTCACAATATGTTGAGATGATTTAGAATTCAAATTTGAATATGTAATCTTTATGATATTATATTTGGTTATTCAGATTTGATTATGGGATGATGATTGTATATTTGTCAAATGTCAAGATTTGCTTAAAATATGATATTATCTTTTGATATTATATTATGAAAGATTACGCTGCTGAAACCAGCTTCTAGATGATTCTCTCAGTTAAGATCTTCAGCTAAAAATAAGGTAAGTAGTCGTTAGAAATAAAAAGATAAACGTTAAGCAAGACTGCAAATTTCAAGGGTTTGAAAGACTGGGTTTAAGACCTTGAAACGATATGGAAGATCAACATTCCTTGATTAATGCAACGATCACTTGCCAAATATTCGTTCAATTTCTCCAACATCATTACCTATAAATAGGGAGGTGTTTGCAGCCTAAAATTATAGATGAAAGAGAGCTACACTTGCTTACCAAGAACAAAATATTGAGAGCACTTGATACATCGAGCTTATATCGGCATATTTATTGTATTTATTTACTCCTTGTTATAAAGTGTATCTTGTTATATTTCTTTGTATAGGGTTGGGTTGATTAGTCGGACGGCTGACTACCCAAGTGCGGTTGAGGAGCAACACGTACATTGGGACACCTAGAGTTGTAGGGTCAACTTGTAGGTTGTATGATTAGGATTCGCGTGTAATCGACCAACCTAATAAAAGAAAAAGGTTCAAAATCCCATGGGTAGACGACTAGGTGTGGCCGACCCTCTATAAATTATAGGTTTTGTCCACAGTTATATTTTTTGCAATTCATTTTTGGTTATTTTATAACTTTGATCGTCACCCTATTCGCTCCTCTCTATGGTGATTTAACTAGCCAAATCAAGCCAACAATTGGTATTAGAGCGGGAGCTATTAGTTTAAGACTTGACTATCGGTAGCTAGATCCATGGCTAGTTTATTAAATGCTTGTATCAATTGCTCTCCAATATTTGGTGGAACTTATTTTTCTCTTTGGTTGTGCAAGATGAAATCATTTATTAGATCCATCAATTTTGATTTGTGGGACATCATTTTGAATGGTCCGTTTGTACCAAATTGGACAAAAGATGATGGAAATATTGTTATCAAGCCAAAAAGTGAATACACTCAAGATGACTACAAGATGCTTAAGAAAAATTCTAGAGTTTTATATATTTTGCATGTGGTCTAAATGATGAAATATTTAACCACATTTGCTATTATGAGATAGCTAAAGATGATTGGGAAAAACTCACATTACTATACGAAGAAACAAGCCACGAAAATCCTAATTCATCAAGAAGGGACAATATGCTTAGCAACTTGAGTGAAGAAAAAGAGATTACTCATTTTTATCTAATGGCAAATGAAGAAGTTAAGGATCGGGATGCAAGCGACAATGATGGTGACAATGCTTGCACAAGTGATGATGAAGAAGAAGATGAGGAAATGGAATATGACATTCTGGATGAGGTGTATCACTTTCTTCACAATTATTCTAAACGTAAGTTATTAAAAGTCTTACTTTATTATAATAGACATTAAGAAGGGCACATTTCTAGAATTAAGGATTTGTAGACAAAGAATTTTGAATTGACTCAAGAAAATGTTGAATTTTGAAAATTAAATGATTTTAAAAGTTTTTAAGAGAATGTTGTGCTTCTTGAGAAAGAAAAAGATGAGCTCCAAGTGAAGTGTCCCGACCTTGAAAAAATTGTCTTAAAATTTTCCAAAGGAGGAGAGAATTTAAATAAAATTCTTCGCAAATAAAATACGTCATTTAACAAAGAAAGAATCAATTTGAATCTGTTCAATTAAAAAAGTGTTATAAAAACTTCTTTGTTAAATCGACTTACAACAAAAGTAAAACTTTTATTACCTGCAATTATTATTGCAAAATATGATATATTTCAACTCATTGTCCTATTAAAAGAAATGGTCTTGGTAGCACGCAAATTTGGGTACTAAAAGTAACAAGGCCATCCATTGTGGGGAACAATTATGATTATGGAGGTGAATTTTCAAATGTGTTTTGGAAAAGGCATAAGTTTATTTTATAGGGCATTTTGCATCCACTTGAAAATAAAACATGAAATTGCAAAATTGGACGTTTGAGAGATGTTGAAGTACTCATGGAAATTGCTTTATGGTTCAAGGAGATTGAAATAATACATAGGTAATCAGTTCAGTGCCCGGATTTCAAGGCCCTGAAATATAGTTCAAGGCCTTGAACTGTAGGCAGAAACTGGAAATTATGGTGTGACTGAATCAGAGGCTTGAATTTCTATTTTAATAACATGAATAGAAATAAAAAATTGAATTCTTATCAAATGGAAGGTGATGTTATGTTTGCATGATTTACTTCCTATTTGAGAAATTTTGATGTTAAAATTTTTAAATTTTAATTTATTTAATTATCTTTAGAAGGTGAGCATGATTAATATTACATCATATCTTATGCTATTATGTCATGTGATTATCTTTATATGTAAATGATATGTTGTCTGTGATGCTAATATATTTGTCCATAATGTTATGTTCCCTAGCATTTACATAAGTGATATTGCTTCTTTCTATAAGAGAGAATTATGTTACTTGATAATTCTTTGATAATCTTGATTTATTCTTGAAGGGGGAGAATTATTGTATGACTGCTCTTATATGTTAATCCCTTGCAATGCTCATGAGAATATCAAGTCAATGCATGCATGTTAGGATATATTATTTGATCAAAATGTTAGTGTTTATTCCTTATATATTTTTTTATGAGTGCCATAGATTGAGGGGGAGTATCTTTATATGCCATTGATTTGGTAAGGGGGAGCTACATGTGTTTGGCATAATTTTTTATATGCTCCAATTTTTCTTTCTTCTTCTTGTGCTACCTTTTTGATGAAATACAAAAAGGGGGAGAAGTATTTGGAAAGCTTTTGTGGTGCGTCATTCAAAATTATATTGTTATGTTGTTTCCATTAGGTTTTGTCTCTCATCAAAAGGGGGGAGATTGTTGGCTTCATTAAGCTTACAATATATTTTACTAATATGGTTTGATTAAAGACAAAAAGAGATTAATCAGTTGGTATTTTCGTCATGTCATATTTGAATTATCTTAATATTTATATTGTTTAAATATGTTATGATTCTAAGTGGATATTGGTATGCTAGTACATATTGCTTAATTCATTTGAGAAATGTTGCCACAATATCTTGAGATGATTTAGAATTCAAATTTGAATATGTGATCTTTATGATATTATATTTGGTTATTCAAATTTGATTATGGGGTTATAATTGTATATTTATTAAATGTCAAGATTTACTTAAATATGATATTATCTTTTGATATTATATTATAAAAGATTATGCTGCTGAAAATTAGCTTCTAGATGATTCTCTCAGCCAAGATCTTCAGCTAAAAATAAGGTAAGTAGCCGCTAGAAATCAAAAGAGAAACGTTCAGTAAGACTGCGAATTTCAAGGGCTTGAAAGACTGAGTTCAAGGCCTTGAAATGATATAGAATATTAACTTTTCTTGATTGATGCAATAATCACTTGCCAAATATTCGTTGAACCTCTCCAACATCATTTCCTATAAATAAGGAGGTATTTGCAGCTAAGGATTATAGAAGAAAGAGAGCTACACTTGCATATCAAGAAGAAGACGTTGAGGGAACTTGATACATCGAGTTTACATCGGCATATCTATTGTATTTATTTCCTCCTTGTTATAAAGTGTATCTTATTATATTTCTTTATATTGGGTTGGGTTGATTAGTCGAAGGGCCGACACTTAAGTACGGTTGAGGAGCAATGCGTATATTGGGACACCTAGAGTTGTAGGGTCAACTTATAGGTTGTACGATTAGTGAATCGTGTGTAATCGACCGATCTAATAAAAGAAAAAGGTTCAAAATCTCATCGGTGAAGGGCGCCAGTGGGTAGATGACTAGGCATGGTCGAACTCTATAAATTGTGTGTTTTCTCTACATTTACATTTTCCGCAATTCATTTTTGATTATTTTGTAACTTTGATCATCATCTGGTTAACCCCTTCTAGGGTGATTTAACTTGCTAAATCGGGGCAGCAAGTTTGTTTCGAGGTTATTTAAACACTGCTTCCTGTCACACAAATAACATTACACTATGAGGTTGGGCTAAATTAGACGAAACATGCATTCGCTATTACTTAACTAAGACCGAACTAGTCTTAGGTTCACCGTTCGCGAGGTTTTTCAACTTGGCGTTTTTATACCGATTTTATACATACGAGTACAGCCCCTAACAATGGAAAAATTGCAGTTTGTGGCAGACTCAACCCACACACCTGACACCACATATAAAATCCAAACGCAAAACTGAACTATGGTTGGGCTACTGCTAGTTCACAACTCCGGTCTAAACTAGATCGAACTGCTGAATTTGGAGAGTAGCACCCCTCCCTCTTAAATCCATCACAAATTGCACATAGAGATTACGCACAGACCAAAACATGGGGTAGAGTCAAGTTGGGCGAGCCACTGATCGATTCAATAATAATAATAATAACTATAATTATAATTATTATAATAATTATTATTAAGTATTGTTAATTATTAATTATTAATATTGATATTACTAATTGTTATTAACATTAATAATTGTTATGATTATTATTATTAATATTAATAAGAATTATTATTGTAATTATTATTGTTCATTGTTATCAATATTAATAACTTTTCATGATTTATTTTCATTTTTATTACTAATTAATGATTACTATTATTATAATAACTATTATTAATTATTATTTATTTATTATTAATAATTATTGTTAATTAATAATAATATCAATAATAATTATTTTTAATAATATTAATTAAGAATTAATTAATTATTAAATAATAATTATTGACATTATTAATTATTATTGTTATTATTAATTATTATTATTTGTAATTATTATTTTTATAATTATTAATTATTATTAATATTAATAATTAGTAATTTTTATTATTATTAATATTAACATTAATAATAATAATTATTAGAATAATTATAATTATAATTATATTTAATATTAATAATAAGAATAATTATTATTAATTTCAATTTTAGTTATAATAATAATTATTATTAATGATTAATGATTATTTTTATTATTAATTAATAATTAGTATAATTTCTAATAATAATATTAACAATAATGATTATTGTCCTTAATGTTATTAATTATTATTGTTATTATTGGTAATCATTATTATTATTATTATTATTAGTAGTAGTAGTAAGTAGTAAATTTGGTTATTATCAATATTAATATTACTTGTTATTACTATATTGTTAATAGTAATAATAATAATTATTATTAATATTAGCAATAATTATTATTTTAATTATTACCTATATTCATTATAATAATAAGGATAATAGCAATTTTAATTGTTATTATTATTATTTCTGCTATTAATAATTATTAGTGTTAATTTTAATATTAATTATTAATATTAATAATTATTATTATTATGATTAATTATTATATTTATTATTAATTAATTGATATTATTATAATGAGTATTAATTAGTATTATTATGTTACACAAATTGTAAACATAGCTAATATTAATACTCTCGCTCCCTTGCACTCCTTCCTGCTCTTTTCTACCATCACATATAACAAACCACTTTTATTCTACCCACTCTCACCCACTTTTTTCCACTCCTACCAATTTCTTCCACTCTTTCCCGCTTCTTTCCATTCCGTATCTGTAATATACCCATAAAAAGAATAGGGCCTAAAGCAACTACAAAGCGATATATTAAGGGGGGGAGTTACTTACAAAGCATGAAATCCAAAATTTGGGTCTTTGACCTCAAAACTGGGGGAAAGGTGAATGATTTGTGCAGATTTTCACTTAGGACTAATCTAATCCAAATGCTACTAATCTAATTCATGGCTGACCCAAACCTCAAAGTTTGAAAATGATTTTGAAAGACTAACTTAAAAATCGAGGAATAAAACTAGAAACTGCATCTAAATGAATGAACAAAGAGGCTAGGAATGAATAATGGAGGAAAAAAGGAGTAACAGTGCAAAGAGTAACATTAAACCATTAACTGCATCAAAGTAAGCAACAGAAAGCGCCATAGTAGTTAATCAAATGAAGCATGAAAATAAAGAAGGAGATTTGTTGGAAATTTAAGAGACTAAGCAATTAAATCTAACAAAAATTAAAGTTTCAATTAAATTTAAATAGGACAATGTGACAACTACATGGAAAAATTAAGCTAACCTGACCCTAAACCTATCCTAGAACCTGATAGAATACATAAATGGGAGAAGGGGGATTTTATAGATGCTTAGTTCACATGTCTGCCATGGTCATACCAATAATCTAGAAACAAACTAAAGCAGCCTGGAAAGAGAGAAGCACACCTCATGTGGTAGGGGTAACCCAGCTGCGCTTCACAGTTAACCCAGGGAAGCCCAGTTGTGTTTCATGGTTGACTCAATCGTGTTGGATTCCTCTTCTTCTTATGCTTCTTTACGCATTTCGAGTTCAAGTCCTAAGTTTTCTTTCTATCTTTTCTGCTCCCTTGGTCACGAGACTTGCTTTCCTGACTTATTTCCTGCAAAGACACAATACATACCTAAAACCCCTTAATTGACCATTAGTAATAGCTAATGTCTAGATGAAGTGAGGTGCAAAATGTCATATTTTGAACTCAAACAAATATTAATAAAGAAGAAAATGATTGCTTTATAATTATACAGTGTCCAAGTAGTTTAGCACTAGGAGTGAAGAACAACTAGTAGTTGTTGACTATGTTTCTGTCCCTATTGTGGTAGTACCCATAGCGGATGTGAAAATATGATCAACTCTACCACTCTTCAATATAGACATTTGTCTATACATTTCATGGTCGTTCATAATGCCTAAAACCCCATCATGATTATATAATATACATAAATTAATCACTATTCTAGGTAAATAGGTAAGGCTAAATGACGAACAAAATTTACCACGAGCCGAAAGAGGAAGAACGTCATATATAGGCATCCATAAAGATAAATTTCCATACTCTATGATTGTCATAGACTTGAGTAAGCATATTTTCTGTCAATTAAACAAAATAGATATAGACTTGCATCATGTTAATATTTTCAAGTTCTATAAAGATGTGATAATCTAATTAAGTACGCTCCCTGGTAAGATGGTTTGTTAATTGAAGCACGATATTTAAGGATGTTAATGGCATAAGAGGGTAGTCCCTTAACAAATGACCATTTTTTTCCCTTTAAACATCAGCTTCAATTCATCTAAGTTACTCAATGCTCAATTGTAACTCAAGATTTTGATGTTCTATTTTAATCTTCATTCAAGGTGATCAATGTGGCCTTCCAATCGCTTTTCCTAAAGTAATTGAGATTGTACCACTTCATTGTAAATGAATAGGGAGTAAAATTAAACATACTTTACAATAGTGCCCTATTTATGCTGAAGATGTTTAGTACAGCTGGCCTAACACTCCATGTACAAATTTTCCCTCTTAGGTACGAACCAAGATGGTAGAAAAACTTGGATTGCCTGTGAGGATTTATGTGTTGGGCTGGTAGGACTGGTTTTTTATTCAGGCCTTGGCATTACTTCTCCTTTAGCCTGTTGTGGCCCATTAGGACATCATGAGATAGGGGGCCCATTGTGTTGGGCCCACGTACCAAAAACAAAAAAAAAATTGGTGCCTCACTTATGTACATGAAAAGCATCTGATGGACGAACATCCCATTTACTATTAT
Source organism: Carnegiea gigantea (assembly GCA_029747015.1). Taxonomy (NCBI): domain Eukaryota; kingdom Viridiplantae; phylum Streptophyta; class Magnoliopsida; order Caryophyllales; family Cactaceae; genus Carnegiea; species Carnegiea gigantea. Next base: position 207,760 of record JAKOGI010001479.1, read on the forward strand.
CATCTACTACTCTTAATGCCATGCTAACTTAACAAATGTGTTGCATGAACAGTTCTCAACTCTTCAAACTATTTTGTTCTATTCAACAATTGTATGCTATATTTTCAATTAGTATCTTTACTGAGTTAGGATGTGTAAAAGTAAGTCAACTAAAACATATGCACTTTTATAGTTTTGTCCAGTCTTTGGCTCTTCGATTCTAGACGTAATACATGGGGAATTCAACAAATGTGCAACAATTGACTCAATATCATCTCTATTAACTTGACACATTACCATAACCATATTACCATTACCTTAAACTCTTTCAATAATTTCATCCAAATTATTATCATCCTCATTGGAATGATCTAATGCTACCTTCACAACTGGTATGGTAACATTTCCACGAATTGATAATGATGTGTTAATTCAAATTCAAATATGTACCAAGCTACTTCCACAGCTAAAATATACCTTCTATCTAAGTGTTGTTTTATCTATAACATTTCTATTCTAAGGGTTTTCCCTCCTCCTGAAGTTTCAACATTCTTTTTTATTACTCCCAATATCAAGGTTTATCATCTTAGTTTGGGGGAGGAGGGGAGGTAAATATGGCGGTTAAAAAATTTTATACTTTGAATCTTTTTCACTCTAGTAAAATGTGTTTTGCGAAAATAGATATTTCTGACACATTGTAAAGCAATATAACAGAGACTCTATGAAGAAGTAAAAAAAGTCCGCTGAGGGACTATGAATAGTGCAAAAAATGCAAGGAAACAAGACAAAGGATTTGTTCATGAAGTTTACCTAGTCCAATTATTGCTTTATCTCTACCTAAGGTTCTCCCTTGCGATTCAAACCAATATGTAGTATCTCCCTTGAGATATTCTTATTAAGAGCACCCCAATTGCTTGCCCTTGGACAAAGTGCTCTGAGGAGCTCAACAACTGGATTTCCTATCTTTTAGTTGGACAACATCATAGAAATGTAAACGATAGTATCACTCATTCTCTTGTCAAACTCCGAATACAAGAATTTTTGAAGTTTAAAGGTTGTGTATTAAGGTCACAAGCTAAGTTCCCCCCCAACTCAAATAGCATATTTAGGATGCTTACGTGCCGTACCATTCACTCTACAAAGTAGGGCTATATTTTTAGACATCGATTGGTGCTTCTAGTCACTAGATGTAGGGTCTGAAGAGTCGGATCGCCCTAGAGGGGTGTGAATAGGGTGATCATAACAATTTAAAACAAAAAATTGAGAGCAAAATCAGAGATTAAAATGAGACAACACGTAACGATATTTTAACGAGGTTGGACCTCAATCAGGCTTAGGTCCTCACCTAAAGTTATCCAACTCTAGGATTCAACACTCTATTTATTTTATTAAGATGAACTTTCACAATATCTCAGAATTACCTCACTGTAGAGATCCCAAGTATTTAATCAACCTCTTGATTTAAATATGAGGGAGTTGTGACCTCACACCAACTCCTAAGTTCACTTCTCAATAGGGAATCCTCAAGGCACTCACAACTTTTATCAAAATAACACTCAATACAATGGTTCAAAGTATGTGCTCAAAATGCTGATTTTTGTACTGCCCTTTTGTGTGTCTTTTTTTGCTTGAATTTGGCTGCCATTTATAAGCTTAAGCACTCATCCACCAAATAGGGAAGTTTTGCTAGGATATGCTGAGATGGCATTTCAGGCCCTTGATTTTTGTCCAACAGTTGTTGTTTTAATTTTCCTGCCTTTCTTGCCACGATTTGGGCTAATGTGATGCTGCACAAAATTTTCTAAAAATATGGCAGGAAGACATTTTAGAATCACGATATAATGTTGCCTTATTTGATTCATATCATAGCATATAATGTTTTTATGGCAATCATCATTTGGTGAGGATAAAATCGTGGAAAAAATCCTTTGCTCAGGATTTGATTTTTAAATATTAAAGACAGTTTAGCGATTAATCAAATCATCCAAAATCCCATTGATTATTTTCCTTATGTATACCCACGCTTATCTTGGTGAAAAATAGATTGCTTGTTCTTACCTTTAATTCACCAGTTTCTTGCTTTTATATTGATTATCTTTCAATTAATCAAATCAATCTAGATCACACATATTCTTTCCTTGTGCATAGCCATGTTCCAATCTTTTTTATATTCAATGCTTTGATTAATTTTGTGTTTCATCAAAACCTTCTTAGCCACTGATAAATTCAACAATCTCCCCCTTTTTGATGAAAGATAAAATTAGCTTACCTTATGCAAGTCTAATTGGTTGTGTTATGTTTTATGCTTATTTGTTACTGCCTTAAGCTCAAATATTAAATCCAAGATATGTAATGCGGCAACATAGAGTAGTGGACTATTGTGATATAATAGAGGATACTAGAACATGTAATGTGACAAAATTAGCCACTAGAATATTTTCTTTAAGCAATAGATAGGGAGCATAGAAAATAAGCATAGTAATATATTAAGTAAAATAATCATGGCATTAAGCATACTAGCATAACTAAGTGGAATAGTCAAAGTAGTACTACTAACCGCCATATTTTCTCCCCCTCTTTCATTAAATAGGAGGAAAACATGGGTCAAAAATTATATGTCTGAGCATACCAAAAGAACTAAGTAAAAAAATCGGAAAGGAAGACAGAAGGAAATGGAATCAGTTATTGGACTGGGAAGATTTGCTGGCGGCTCTGATGAGGTGAGTAGTAGAGTTTGTACACTGGACTTGTTAGATGGCAGACAAGGGAACACCCTTGAGAGCACAGCGATGAGTGACACTGCTCAGACGAAAAAGATCATCCACCTTCTGATTGAGCATGGTGAGTTGTTTTCTAAGGGATGACTGCACTTTAGTGAGGCTATTATTCAAGATAGCCTGATGGTGGGCGATGCTATCCAGGTATCAGTGTGCTGGATAAGAATGTAGTCGAGTCTGTCTACAGATTCCTGAAGCTCATACACTCGCTCGTCGAGGGTAAGGGTATGGTCGAGGAGGGAAGGTGGTAGAATAGTAGAGGGAGATCTATGGCGAGGCTTGAGGTGTTTAGCAAAGCGAAGAGAGACGAACTTTTTCTCATCCAGAGTCATGTCCTCAATGAATTTCCAAATGCCAGAATCAGTCTTAAAGAATTGAATATTGTTTAGAGATGAGGGAGTGATGATAGGGATAGGTTTGGTTTCACATATCTTATTCTCAAGAGAGACTCCAAAGTGCTTGAACACAAGGGTTAATAGGTTGGAGTAAGGAAGAGGGGCACAATGCATAATCAAACTAACTTTGGCCATGTAACTAAGGATGTATCGAGCAAAGTTTACTAGCTTGCTTGTCATGAGAATGTATATGAGTTCCAGAGTCTTGTTGCTCAGGCTGTCAGTAGAGTTGGGCTTAGGCAGAATGGTTCGAACAAGGACATAATACAGTAGGTGAGGGTCATGGTGTAGGATCAAGTAGGATAGGTTAGACCCTTATGAGGAAGTGGGAAGATTGGCAAATTCAGCTAAACAGTGATTCGTGATGTCAATCTAAGATAAGACGGGTTGTTGGACAATGGGTAAGTCAAGTATGTGAGTCAAGTCAGATTTAGTTAATGTGAATCGGGTATACTTGACTTAACATTCAAGTGTGATGATAGACCAAGTTTTAGCAACCCTAACATTGGCATAAAACATACGCACAGGCTGGGGGTAATGTTCATCCTCTAAATCTAGCGGTTTACCATAAGAACTCCTCAATAGATACTCAATGAACCCCAATTATTCAGCTTTAAAGGACTTGACATCAACTTTTTCACAAGCATGAACAGATCGATTGATAAACCGGGAAAGAAATTTTTCTCTAGCAAGATTAGAATGAAACCAGGCTTGAGGGATAACCTCAGTGGTGTGGTGAGGTTGTTGCGGTGGATGGTCGTGGTTGGCGGGAGGCCTGACAGTTGGCGAGCAACCAACAACTGAGGGCGGAGTGGAGGCAGTGGTGATGCTGACGACGTCGCGTCTAATGCTGGAAGTGAGTGGAGAGACCGGTGGAGATGGAGGCTGCGAACACGGTGTTTGGAGAGTGGTGTCAGCGGTGGAGTCCAAGATAGTGAGATGCTCACCAGAGGTTAGTAAGGGGGTGGACACATAAGTGGGCCGAACGGAGATTCGAGCGCTTCGTCGAATAGGACCGGTTCTGGCAATGGTGTTTTCGGGGCTTGGGAGTGGTGGAGGTGGATTTTGGGTTCTTGGTTTTGGGTGCCATGGTGGTGCTATGAGAAGAGTAACAATGGAGGTTGAGGAAGGTAGGTGGTAGGAGATGGCATTATAGGTAGGGATGAGCAAAAAAATCGGGTACCCGGTTTCGGACCCGGAACCGGTTTGGACTCGGCCGTTCCAGACCCGGAACCGGTTGAACCGGGTCCGGGACCGGTTCCCAAAAAAAGGAACCGGTTACAACCGGTTCCGGTTCTGGGTACTAAAAAGTGGGAACCGGAACCGGAACCGGTACCCGGTTACTCGGTGGTCCTGTTTAATTTTAAAAAAAAAATCGCATATATATATATATATTGTGAATCTGTGATTTGTGACTTGCCCAGGTGCCTCACCCGAAACTCCGAAAGAAACCCTAGCCCTCTCGACTCTCGACCAGCGCTTTCCCCTGCCCCTCTCCCTGATCTCCTCTCCGCGCTCTCTCTCCCCGTCACCGACTCACCGGAGTCTCTCTCTCTTTGTCGCCGGAGTCTCTCTCTCTCTGTCGCCGAGTCTCTCTCTAGCTGGACCCCATCGACGTTTGACTGTCGACTGCCGTGCACTGTCTATCCTCTGTTGCTCTGCTATCTCTCTCTGTCTCGACTCTCGACTCTCTCTCACCGGAATTACAGCACTGTCGTCCCCGGTGAGTTTTGTGGGTTTCATTTGTGCCGTTTATATTGTCTGTAGGTTTCCTCCTGTGAGTCTCATTTTTTAGGGTTTCGTTTATGTCGGTTGAAATTGTCTGATACCCTCTTCATTGTTAGTGAATGATTTTTGGTGCTTGACTGCTTATATTTTTGGTGCGTGTCTGATACTCCTGTTAGTCATGTCTAATAACTATATTGCTGGTCGTACCTGGACTACCTGCAGTCGTGTACCAACTAGCTAGTTAGCCAATTTTCTGACTCCAATCAGAGTCATGTATGTGAAGTTTATACAGGCAAGTCAAGTAGTGAAGTTAGAAGGTATGTTTTTCAGGTATATCTGAAATGAGTTTGGGCATTGTAAGTAGTAAGTACATTGTATAGGCAAGTCAACTGATCTGAATGCAAGAGAGGCATATGGGGATGTATATCTGAAATGAGTTTGGGCATTGTAAGTAGTAAGTACATTTCAAGTATATCATAACTCATTGTTTTGTTCTCTTATTTTGAAGTATATTTGTATGGAGGAGGAGGACCATATAAATTTGGAAGAGGGGAGTGATTCTGGTTCTGCATGCCGTACCAAAACCAAAACTGACAAGACTGAAACTAAAGCCGGTGGCAAGAGAAAATCAATTTATTGGGAGCATTTTCAAGACATCATCAACCTAAAAACCAAGAAAATTAAGAAAGCAAAATGCAAGTATTGTGAGAAGGTATTGTCTGCCAACACTAATAATGGAACTTCTACTTTGAGAAAACATCTTCATTCATGTTCTAAGTATCCTCACAATGTGGATAAAAAACAAAAGAAGATTTCTTTGTTTAGAGATCCATGCACTGAGAGTGTTACCCTCTCTAATTGGTCATTTGATGTAGATGCTTGTAGGCTTGCTTTAGCGAAAATGGTCGTCATTGATGAGCATCCCTTTTCTATAGTTGAAAAGGAAGGGTTTAAGAGTTTTGTGAGTGTTGCTTGTCCACAATTTGTTAATCATATCCCATCTCACTTCACTATTGCTAGAGATTGTAAAAAGCTTTATCTTTGTGAGAAAGATACCTTAAAAATGACTTTGAAAGGGTTGAAATCTAGAATTGCTCTCACAATTGATTGTTGGACATCTATTCAAAATTTGAACTATCTTTGCTTGACTGCACATTTCATTGATGATGAGTGGAACTTGCATAAGATAATATTAAATTTTAAGTTGATGGATAATCATAAAGGCAAAGAAATTGGAAAAGTTGTTGAGAGTTGTGTTATTGATTGGGGTATTGAAGATAAGCTTTCTTGTTTAACTGTTGATAATACAAGTTCCAATAATGTGACTGTCGGTTATTTGAAAGACAATCTTGGAGATAAGCTTGTTTTAGATGGTGATTTTTTCCATATGAGCTGTGCTGCCCATGTGTTGAATTTGGTTGTGAGAGATGGTTTGGCAAGGGTCAAGGATTCCATTCATAATATTCGTTGTGCTATTAGATACATAAGAGGTTCACCTCTTAGATCTGCTTTGTTTGATACTTGTGCCAAAGTTGTGAAGGTCCCTTGCAAAGGATCTTTGTGTTTAGACGTATGCACAAGATGGAATTCTACTTTCCTTATGTTGAACATGGCTTTAAAATTTGAAAAAGCCTTTGAGAGATTTAAGAATGATGATTGTAATTTTGAGAATGAGCTCAAGGAGAATGTTCCTACAAAAAAGGATTGGGAAAATGTAAGAGTCTTGGCAAGGTGTTTAGAGCAATTTTATGAAGCTACTAAAAGGATGTCTGGCACTTTGTATGTCACTGCTAATTTGCATTTTCATGACTTGTTGAGCATACTTACTACGTTGTTAGAATGGGAGAAAGATCCATCCCCTAGTCTTCGGGATATGGCTTTCCAAATGCATAAAAAATTTGATGATTATTATGGAGATTGGGCGAAGACGAATCTTATGGTGTTGGTTGCAGTTGTTTTTGATCCACGCTATAAGTTGAAGTTTGTAAGATTCTCTTTTAGAAAGCTTTATCCCAATGACTTTGGAATGGCTGATAGGGTTTATGATAATCTATATAATGTGCTCAAGCGTTTATATGGTTCATATGCTTCATGTGTGAATGAGGAAAATGATGATCATGGTGGTTCTGCTTCCCCTATTATTGTTGATCATTCAAAGATGTCCCTAAACAATGATACTCTTAAGGAGTTGTATTCTCAATGGAATGAGGGTGGGGAAGATGATGTTGAGGTTGTTAAGAAAACCGAGTTGGATGTCTATTTAGATGCTCCTCGCGAAAAGGTAGAAGGCACTTTTGATATCTTGAAGTGGTGGAAAAGACATAGTGATACTTATAAGGTGCTATCAGATATGGCAAGGGATATTCTAGCAGTGCCTGTTTCTACCGTGTCAAGTGAGTCTGCATTTAGTACATCAGGTCGGGTGCTTGATCAGTTCCGTAGTAATTTGGGTCCAAAGATAGTGGAGACTTTGATTTGTACTCAAGATTGGTTGAGAGCATCCTCCATTTGCATTGATGTTGAGCAACTTATGGACGATATGGAGAAATATGAAGCAGGTACTTATATATATATATACTTTACATTTATTGTTGCAGTTCATAGTTATTAATTATTATTTAATGTTGAACCTCAATGTCTAACTTCTCTTTAATTTGATATTGAGATTTGGGTGAGGAAGATTTGTCTCAGATTGATCAAATTATTGGAGATTAAAGAAGAGCTCAAGTGGAGTCAAGTTGCTTGATGGCCGTTGCTTAACTTGGAGTTGATATTGTATCATTTTTTTAATTATGGTTATGCCTTATTAGCTTAAAACCTGTAATTTCTTTGAGTTTAAGACTTGTGTTTGTATGATGTATTTTTCTATTCATTCCTGATCCCAACCCCAGTAGATGGCACTTAAGTATAATATAATAAATGCATGTCAGTTTTAGTCTTTTGAATGTAGGGGAAGCCTGAAGGTGTTAGTTATTTTCTTTCCAATTACAACTCACAAGATGCAAAAACAGGCTGAAAACCAACCGGGTACCCGGTCTTGGAACCGGTCCCAACCGGTTCTGGGACCGGGACCAAAAATTTCGGAACCGGTCCAACCGGGACCGGTACCGGTTCCCAAATTTCTAGACCCGGTACAACTGGGACCGGTACCGGTTCCTGAAAATTGGACCGGGTACCCGGTCTCGCTCATCCCTAATTATAGGTGAGAATGGGGGCCTTGAATCACTGAATCAAGGTTAGGGGTAGAAATTTGGAAAGATTGAGCCAACAATATGGTGAATTTGGGAAGAATCTTGCTTGAGATTTTTAGTGAAGAAGAAGGAGAGCACGGAAGAAGGTGTTCGAGTGTGGTGGCCGAATGGAGGAGAGAGAATGTGGGGAGAAAAGAGGAAAGTAAGAGAGAGAAAGTGTCCTGTCTTTTTGTTGAGTCAATCTTGGTTAAGTAAGGGATGGTAATTTTTCCAGAATTTGGACAATATTGTGATTGACTTTCCTTTCTTGTTTTGCGTAGACTTTGATTGTAGTTGCTTGGTCAAGGATTTTCAATGGTGTTGATCAGGTAAGAGAGCATTTTTTATTTCAAGAGCTGTGAAATTTTAATTTGTGAAAATGAGTAAATCCTGTTGGTAGTTGACAAGAGGAAAATTATAGATTAATTTTCTCCGGTCGTACTTGCTCAATTTATTTTATGCTACATTCATGTTACGGCATTGAAATTAATTTTCAACCCAGAACAACTGAATCTACTGACACATAGGAGCGTACTTGATTTATATGTCGTTTATATTGTCCGGTTGCCATCAGGAGTTCCATCACTCTTTTTGAGAATTAATTATGCTGTAGTACACTCCATGAACTAAGTTAGTCATAAGAGAAGGCTCCCCCCTAATTTATGCATCTATATTTATCATTCCAAGTTTATGACCAATAAAATTAAATCGATCCTCACGCAGAGATTTGGGGAAGATATCAGCTAATTGATAATCCATAGGTACAAATTCCGAAGTGACATCACCTTTTTCAACGTGATCATGAATGAAGTGATGACGTACCTCAATGTGTTTAGTACATAAATGTTGTACAGGATTTTTAGTGATATTGATGGCATTTTTATTATTACACATAATAGGAACCTCTTTGAGGTCAATTCCTAAGTCTCATAATTATTGTATTATCCAAAGTGGTTGTGCACAGCATGCACCAGCAGCAATGTATTAAGCTTCTACCATTGAAAGGGCGACAGAATTTTACTTCTTGGAGTGCCAAAAGACTAAGCTTGGTCTAAGAAATTGACATGTACCTAACATACTTTTTCTATCAACTTTGTAACCTGCATAATCTGCATCAGTCTATCCAACTAAAGAGAAATCTCTCCCTCAAGGGTACCATAGTTCTAAATTTGTCATCCCAGCTAGGTATCTAAAAATTTGTTTTACGCATGTGAGATGGGATTCTTTGGGTTAGGCCTGAAATATAGCATATAGGCATACACTGAACATGAAGTAAGGTCAGCTGGCAGTAAGATAAAGTAATGATCCAATCATGCCTCGATAGACCTTCTCACTGACGAGTTTACCCTCTCTGTCAAGATCTAGCTTCTCATTAGTGGCCATTGGTGTCTTGGCATGTTTAGCTTGGTCCATTTGTATTTCTTCAAAAGTTCATTGACATATTTGCTTTGATTAATAAAAGTACCGTCTTTACTTTGTTCAATCTGGAGTCCTAAGAAAAATGTTAGTTCTCCCATCATGCTCATTTCAAACTCTTTGCTCATAAGATTAGAAAATTCCTCACATAAAGAGTTATTTGTAGCTCCGAATAGTATATCATCAATATAGATTAGAATAATTAAAAAATCATGTTTTTTTGTTTTAGTGAACAAGGTTTTATCAATGTGTCATCTTTTAAAATTATGATCCAAAAGAAATTTGCTTAGTCGCTCATACCAAGCTCTAGGGGCTTGCTTCAGGCCATAAAGGGATTTCTGAAGTTTATAAACATGAGCAGGAAAATTAGGATTTTCAAAACCAGGAGGTTATTCTACATAGACCTCTTCTTGTAGATATCCATTTAGAAAATCACATTTTACGTCCATTTGATAAAGCTTGATGTTCATATGTGATGCAAATGCTAGTAGTATAGGAATAGCCTCTAATCTTGCAACTGGGGCAAATGTTTCATCAAAATTGATGCCTTTTTCTTGATTATAGCCTTTAGCCACTAATCGAGCCTTATTTCTTATGACAGTTCTGGTTTCATCCAGTTTGTTTCTGAAGACCCATTTTGTTCCTATTAAAGGATGATCGTGTGGTTGTGTTGTGAGTGTCCATACTTGATTTTGTTCAAATTGGTTTAATTCTTTTTGCATAGCATTTATCCAATTTGAATCGTTTAGTACTTCTAAGTGATTTTTAGGTTCTATATGGGACACAAATGCAAAGAATGCACAAAAGTTACGCAATGATAAGTGAGTTCTTATATCGGTGGATATATCTGTCAATAAATTATCCATTGGATAGGATGATTTATACTTGGAATGTTTCTGGGTTATCTCTTGTTGTGACATATTAGGCGGAGAATTTTCTTCGTTTGTGCGTCCTTCCTCTTCCTGAGGTGAGGACTCTTCTAGTAACTCCTGAGGTTGCTTATTGGCAGGATTTGCTTCTTTTGCTGCTTCTTTTTCATCGTCACCATACTTGTTTAAACGCAAGTCCTGGGCTATAGAACTACTTAACACACCATCATTAGATTCATCAAAAATCACATGAATGCTTTCCTCGATAGTTTTGGTCCGTTTGTTGTAAATTCTATATGCCTTACTATTCATAGAGTATCTTACAAATATTCCTTCATCACTTCTAGCATCAAGTTTTCCTAGGTTATTTTTTCCATTATTATGATTAAAACATTTGCATCCAAAAGGTCTAAAATATGAGATGTTAGGACATTTGCCTTTAAATAATTCATAAAGTGTTCTTTTTAGGATTGGTTAAATTAAGCACCGATTCAGAACATAATTGGCTGTGTTCACTGTTTCGGCCCAAAAGGTTTGAGAGACATTACTCTCGCATATCATTGTGCATGCCATGTCTTCTAACGTGCGATTTTTTCTTTCTACTATACTGTTTTGTTGAGGTGTACGTGGTGCTGAGAAATTGTGAGCAATTCTATAATTATTACAAAACTCTATAAATTCTTTTTGATCAAACCTCTACCGTGATCACTTCTTATAAATATGATTTGTGAGTTTTTATAAACTTGTAATTGTTTACAGAGTTTTAAGAACTCTTTAAAAGCTTCATTCTTTTCTTTTAAAAAGGAAACCCATGTGAATCAAGAGTAATCATCTACAATCACAAGAATATACTTACTATGTCCTAGACTTTGTATAGGTATTGGTCCACATAAGTCCTTATGAAGTAGTTCTAATGGTCTAGATGTGCTAATATTATTTTTTGACTTAAAAGAACTACGTACTTGTTTTCCTTTAGCATAAGCATGGCATATGTGATCATATTCAAAACTACATGAAGGAAGTCCTCATACCAGTTCCTTTTTTGCTAATTTCTTAATTATATGCATACTTGCATGACCCAGTCTTCAATGCCATAACCATTTTTCTTCATTTTGTGATGCTTTAAAACATGACAAATTATGTGAAGGAACATTATCAATGTCTATAGCATAAACATTATCTATTCCGGGTCCATAAAGAGAAATTTTCTCAGAATTTTTGTTTTTAATGACACAATGGGTTGAGTCAAATGTCATTAGGTTTCCTTTGTCTCATAGTTGAGATATGCTTAATAAGTTAAATTTTAATTCGTTAACTAGGTAAACATTATTAATGAAATTGGAGGGATTTTTACCTATTTTTCCAATGCCAATTATTTTACCTATGCTTTTGTCATCAAAGGTGACACTTCCATATCCTTTCTTTTTGATCTCAGTAAACAAGAAAGCATTATCACTTATGTGCCTTAAACATCCAATGTCTAGATACCATAAGTCTTGTCCAGATTTCAAGCATACCTGAAAAACAAAAAATCAACCCTTCCTTCTGCTTTTGGCTTTAAACATAGATTTGTAATTATAGGCCACTATGTTAGGACGTCTTGTTCCTTTAGAAACCCATATTTGAATGATCTTTGAAGAGGGTTTTCAGAGTGGGCATGAATAAGCAATATGACCTTCTTTTGAGCAATAGTTGCATGTTTTGACATTCATCTCATATGAAGTGGGTTTTATTTTCTTTTTGTTGAAGTGGTCATATCCAATTCCTTCCTTATTAAAGGATGCTCTTTGAGTGCTAAGTAGTCTATTTAAATTTTCTTGTCCTTGAGTAAATTTAAGGATCGTTTTGTGATTTTCATCGCACTTGGTTAATAGTTCCACATTTTTGGTTTCTAGGTCTTTAATTTTTTCTTAAAGATAATTATTCAATTTTTCAAGACCTACATTTTTCGGGCTTAGTTCTTGTACTTTTTTCTTATGGTCTTTACACTTGGACAGATAGTTTTGTTCTAGATTTGCAAAGCTAATTAAGGCATCAATTAGTTCATTTTTAGAGCATTCATGTAGTGCTGATATGTCTACCTCATTAGTACTTTCGCTTTTTGACTGTTCATCACTTTGTACATTCTTAGCCATAAGGCAAGTGTTGGTAGTGTGTTCCTCATCGCTTTCGCTATCACTTGTCTCGCTGTCGCTCCAGGCATCGATCATAGCTCTCTTATTTTCTTTCTTCTTAAATCTCCTTTTTTCTCCCATTTTTTGAATTAGTGGGCAGTCTTTCAACAAATGTCCTGGCATACCACAACAATAGCAAGAGCTAACGTTAGTATTATCTTTATTAAAAAACTTACCTTTGGTGAATTTTTCATTTCTTTTCGACATGGATCCTTTAGTGTTGAATCGTCATTGGTTGAACCTTTTCTTTGGTCCTATTTTATTAAGGCCTCGTACAATGAGGGAGAATGCTTCATCATCGTTGCTATCCAGACCTTCAACTTTCGATGAGCAATCTTCTTTTGTGGTTTTGAGGGCAATTCCTTTTCTGGAGCTTTCTCCATCTTCCTCATTGAGATGTATCTCATGAGTTAGCAATTTTCCAAGGAGGTCATCCAGTTCTAGTTTCTTGAGATCTTAAGCTTCCTCAATTGCAGTGACCTTTGGTCCCCATTTATTTTTTGGAAGGCATTAAAGGATCTTTCTTACCATTTCTTCATTTGAGTAACTCTTACTGAGTGATTTCAGATTATTGGTGATGTCAGTGAATCGAGTGAACATATCCTTTATGGGCTCGTCAGCCTGCATTTTAAAGAATTCATATTGGAGAACAAACATGTTCATTTTTGTCTCACGAACTTGGCTTGTTCCTTCGTATGTGACAATTAGCTATTCCAGATCTATTTAGCAGTATCACAGGCAGAAATTCTATTGTACTCATTAGCATCCAAACCACAATAGAGAATGTGTTTTGCTCTAGAGTTTTTAGTGAGTCTTTCCCAACCAGCACTTGTATATTGATCTTTTGGTTTGTCAATCTCTTCCCCCTTGTCATTTTTAATCTTAGGCACAATATACGGTCCATTGTTCACAATTTCCCACAAGTCCATGTTAGTCGATTCAATAAAAATTTGCATGGCATTTTTCCAATAAGAAAAATTTGTTCCTTTAAATAGAGGGGGTCTAACAGTAGAGCATCCTTAAATATTGACATCTCCAGAAAAGGCCATGATCGTCACCCACTCGACTGTTAAGTCAAAGAGTGTGGGATTGGCTCTAATACCAATTGAAGAGTCAGATCGCCCTAAAGGGAGTGAATAAGGTGATCACAACAATTTAAAACAAAAAATTGAAAGCAAAATCAGAGATTAAAATGAGATAATATGCAATGATATTTTAACGAGGTTGGGCCTCAATCAGGCTTAGGTCCCCACCTAGAGTTATCCAACTCTAAGATTCAACATTCTACTTCTTTTATTAAGATGAACTCTCACAATCTCTCTGAGCTACCTCACTCTAGAGATCTCAAGTACTTAAATCAACCTCTTAATTTAAGTATAGAGGAGTTGTGACCTCACACTAACTCCTAAATTCACTCCTTAATAGAGAATTATCAATGCACTCACAACTTTTGATCAAAATAACACTCAGTACAATGGTTCAAAGTATGTGCTCAAAATGCTGATTTTTGTACTGTTTTTTTGTGTGTCTTTTTCTGCTTGAATTTGCCTGCTATTTATAAGCTTCGGCACTCGTCTACCAAATAAGGAAGTTCTGTCAGGATATGCTGAGATGGCATTTTAGGCCCTTGATTTTTGCCCACCAGTTGCTATTTTGATTTCCTACCTTTCTTGCCACGATTTGGGCTGATGTGATGCTGCACAAAATCTTCTAAAAATATGGCAGGAAAACTTTTAGAATCAAGAGATACTGTTGCCTTATTTGATTCATATCATAGCATATAATGTTTTTATGGCAATTATCATTTGGTGAGGATAAAATCGTGGAAAAAATCCTTTGCTCGAGATTTGAATTTCAAATATTAAAGATAGCTTAGCGATTAATCAAATCATCCAAAATCCCATTGATTATTTTCCTTATGTATACCCATGCTTATCTTGGTGAAAAATAGATTGCTTGTTCTTGCTTTAATTTACCAGTTTCTTGCTTTTATATTGATTGTCTTTCAATTAATCAAATCAACCTGGATCACACATATTCTTTCCTTGTGCATAGCCATGTTCCAATCTTTTTTATATTCAATGCTTTGATTAATTTTGTGTTCCATCAAAACCTTCTTAGCCGCTAATAGATACCACGGGGTCAATAGCCGTTATAACTTGTAAGGTTTCTTCAATCCCTACCATCGATCTTTGCAATATTGGGTTATTCTTTTAAAGCCCATGGCAATTTCTTCAGGGTGGCTAAAATTATCGTTCTATGGTAGAGTAACCCTTATATTGAGATAGTAGGCTTATATACATGGGTCAGGTAACCTGTGAATTTCGGGTACCTAAACCAAAACGTTAAATTTTTTCTCGTCGGGTACCCAAACCAATAATTATTTTGGGTAATCTGTTTGAATATGATACACAAGTTTTGGAATTTTGGGTACTCGATTAGTCAATAAGGTTTTTTTTCCCCTCACAGAAGCAAATAGGAGGGAAAAGGGATGGTTTTGACGTTGGAAAAAAAAACCTTACTCATTCAATTTATTTACAACTGCCCAAACTACATTTCACTGCTTTTGTTTCATTGCTCTAATGCCCTCTTCCTCTCTCAATAAAACACAAATCTGACATAATAATATATTCTCTAATCTTATAAATTAGGTTTTCCAAAAGTATTTATTAAAAGATTGATTCTTAGGGAGCAAAAATAACATAGGTAATAGGCTCCTACTTTTTGAGTTACCCAACTTTTGTCCCGTTACCCATGTATTATTATCTATTTCTTTCCATTTTCCTTTTCTTTTGTTATATTGAGAGGCACAAATCTGGCATAAACATATTTCATTTTTGATTTGAAATTCAACATATGTTAGGTAAGTCTAAGGAAAACTACTCTCAAGTACTAATATACTAGATGCATGATATAAGAAAGAGAAGATTTAGGAACTGGTAAAGAGGAAATTAGGTTAGCATGTACCCTAAAAACCAAACCGAAATTTTTCGGAACTTGAAATTTTCTGTTTGGTTTTAGTTCATAATTTTGGCAACCCAAAATTTCAGGATACCTGAACCGAAATCTACCTTGGTTTGCGTATTCGAGTGGTGAACGCCCCTAATCTCTTGTTAATACATGCAATTTTTTCGGGTATGTTCCATGCAAGATAAGAACATGACAAGTCGCTGCGGATTCGCTATGCCATGAATTAGTTAGGGTAGAAGGGCATGAGACTCCCGTTGGGGCCGCTCGTGAATAAATTAAACTCAACTAATGGTAGGGAAAAAGAAATTGGTTTGTAGGCTTGGATTTGTTGGAAACTTAAGCATTTCTGAATTTTTCTACTTCTTCCTCACAGCCCAAACATGTTTGAAATGAATTTAAATCCCTTTAAGTATTAAGGGTAGATATTATTGAGTTTTGTCTACCATTCAAACTATTTTATTTTCAGGTGACCAACAAGATCATATATGGGACTAGGAAACAAGATTAGGTATGCGTGGCCATGATAATAATTACTTAATTCAACCTAATTCAACTTGCTTTAAGCTATCAACATTTCGTTGGTAGTCAACTTAAACCTTTATGTAATGTTTGGTTGAATGTAATATAATGCAACCAACTTTGCATTGAAAACATAGTTACATAGTATATAGTAATCATGACTACAAAATAGTTGTCATTTGCAATGCCTTTTTACCACTAAACAAGAAAATGAAAATACAATTACAAATTTGTTTACATTATATGGTTGTTTACATTCAATCAAACATTACCTTACACTAAGAGTTTGACTCATTAAGTTTAACAAGTGGATCTTAATATTTTGTCTTATATCTTTACAAGAAATATGATAGTGACACCCATGTCACCCAAGTATGAAGTCTACCGCATTATTTAGGTTAAATATTAGAAATAAAACAAGCTATAAATTTGACATTACAATTGCACATAAATTTTATTATGTTTTATAGTTAGTTAGGTTGTGGCTTTGCTAAGGTGTCAAAGAAGTATTGTCATATATATAAGGGCATTCTTTGTACTTCATCACTTAGTTGAATGACGTGAATTTCTCTATCCAAAACATTTTCTGATTATATTTTTTGTGCTTATCATGAATCAATATGACATTAGTGCATTCAATCAGATTCAATATGTGTTTTTGAGCTAAAGGCTATTGTTTAGTTAATTCTTCTATGACATTCTTCTTGATCTATTTTCCCCTAAGACTGATTTGTTGTTTTCTTACTTCAATGGCGGTAGAAATTTATGATCCAGGTTCAAGTGTTCATATTGTCAATAAGAATTCGACTAATTGCAATTATTGTTTTTACTTCCCAAGGTCAAATCAACACAATCGACATGTAGCTTTTGTATATGACAGTTTAATTGACACAACTATATTGGTTGAAATCGTTATGCTAAAAGAGCTCTTGGGACTAAGACAAAGCCAGGGTTTGTTGACGGAACACAATAAAAACCCAAGGATAATTTAGCTAATTGGCAAAAGTTGTTAAGATGTGATAGCATCGACACTTGTAAGATTTTGAATTCCCTGGTTTTAGACATTGCAGAAGTTTTTACATATATATATGGAATTGGCTAAGGAGCTTTTGAATGAGCTAGTACAACGGTATGATATATAAATGGACCATTGATCTATCAGCTTAAAAATGAAATAGCTATCTAATGGAAGATAATACTTTAATAGCTTATTTAGATTTTCTATCAGTTTTAAAAGTTGTTGGCAATTTTATTTATTTGTTTAGGTTTTTTTTGACAACCCCAAATAACTACTAATTTAACATGATCAACAGCGTCATTCATATAGAATAGAATGTTGGTGTATTTGAAAATTTAAGGGAAAACAAGAGGAAACCTCTTTAGTCATGTAAGAGTCCCGCTTGGAAAGATTATAGGGGAAACAAAAGTTACTTTGTATTATTAGAGAAATTATATCATTGTTTATTTTTCTCCAACTATAGTAATTGAGCTATTTAAATCGTTCATTCAATTAAAGAAAATATGAACCGTCAAAAATCATCACATGCAACCTGTACAGCAATTTAACTAAAATAAAAACTATCTAATATCCATCATGCCTGATTTTGATGCTTTAATCCACCATTCTCTTCTACATGGCCCGTAAAACGCTTTGCCTCTTTTCTTTTCCTTCTCTGTTCACATTCCAAACCATTAGTCCTATCTTGCAGCTGAAAATATCAGAGTAATTTTTTTTCCCGTTTCATCATTGCTTGAAATTGACGGTTTTCATGTAATTTCAATTGAGATTGAATTTGTGAAAACCCCAACCAAGGGCATTCCCTATGAAAATTAAGTATTGGTTTTGGTGTTCAACCGAAGAAGAGAATTTGCACCAATAGAGATGTTTATTAATTAATACATGCTTGAAGCAATATCTTTTTTAGTGGTAGGTTAGCCAAGCACACTAGGCCCCCATCTCAGAGGTACTCAATAGGCCTTAACAGTGCAGGGGATAAAGGTGCCAAAGAACAAGTGAAGAATGCATGAACATATTCCAACAACACACTTAACGCACACAACAAAGAATGCCCCCCTAAGATTCGAGCCCGAGTAGGAAATGTAAGAAGTGTTACCTAGACCAACTGGCCAACGGCATTTCAGAGTACATGCCTACGGTAATTATTAATATATGAAAAGTCAACTTGCAGAGAGCAGAGGTCACACCAACAATAAGTGAAATGTTGAATCATTGGCGAAGGCACTGGTGTTCCGACCAAAATTAGATCCTTGGGTTCCCTCAATGAACCCAACTTTAGCCCTATTACGTCTAAAATAATTCCAATAAAATTAGGAGAAGCAAAAATATATGCCACAACGGCCATAGATTCGCATCCCTATAAGCAAGACATCACAAGGGCTTGGAATTCGCAATCGATGAATACAATAATAAATCATGGAAGCAAGTGCCACGAGTTTGGGTTCCTGGGTATGTTTGAGAATTAAGGATTGTGGGTTCAGACTTGTGAAACAGTAGAGAGAGAGAGAGAGAGAGAGAGAGAGAGAGAGAGAGAGAGAGAGAGAGAGAGAGTATCACTGCTAGCCATCTGTAGCAGGTTATGTGAAAAATCTACTGGAAGGCTGAGATTTATTAATGCAAAATTGATTGTTATTAGCAAGTTAACTATGATAATCGAAAAAAATTAAATTATAGTAGAATCTTTGGCATTATTAAATGGAATACAGGCCTTACAAATTGAAGTATAACTAGAACTACGCTTGAGTTAGATGGCAAATGCACCTCATACACATGCACAAATTTATTTTACTTTATTATTTTCAAATCAATATTTCATACTATTACTAATGTCTTTTGTTTTTTTTGGGCAGAGAGTTTGCTAACCAATGTCCATAATATGACTTTGGAAAAAATTTTCTCACCTATTCCTGCTAATCTTAATTGCTATAAGCACTAACAATGAGTTTTTTTAAAGGAAGACCTGAGACATTTTAGTCAAATCAAAATCTAACAAATTTAAATCTTCACGTTTCTTTACAATATTTTTTATTGATTATCCTCTGTTTCAGTACAATATGGAGTTTGTATGATTTTTCGGGAACCCTGATAAACTTCTATCATGTTTCAAGGTCACCCACAAAACAACTTTCATGGAAGGCTCTCTCTTCTTTAAGGACCTTCGATGTTCACATGAGGGGGAATTTTAGGAGAGGATAGCAATTATTAATATAGCTTATAAAAGTCTTGATGATTTACATTTGATGTTGGTCATAACTTGTTTAGTAGAATTTTAGAAAGGTTCTCCATGAGAAATTACCAGAATTCTACATTTCTTTTATCCTAATTTATTTAGACTCAAAGATCTTTACCAGTTCCTTGTATATTTGGGAAATCTTGCTTAAATCTTTCCTTCTCTGTAAAGCCATATGATTGAGATTCTTTTCAAGGCTTGGGTGGATTGAGGTTTTATTTTGCTTATGTTTGGGCTTAAACCGCTAAATCCTGGCGGCTATCGTGATGAGATCAGTTTCTTTCTTGTTTATTAGATTATGGTTCAATGCTTCTTAGAGATTTATCTAACCAAATCATTTACACCTTAGGGGATGTTGGGTTTTGGTCTGATCACGACTAGAAAAGGGTTTTCAATGGCTATTTTATTGTCGTTAATAGTATTAGTGACCAAATAATTGTTGGTCATTGTTCGTTGTTGTTGGTCCCATCGTTAAATATTTTAACGATGACTTGAAAATTTTCATCGTCCTTTTCAATAACGATGAAGCAAATTTTGGTTGTTACTACTTAGTTACTAAAGATGAATTATTTAATGATAGTGACCAAATTGTTGGTTGTAAGTTGTGTAATCACGACCACTTGCCATTAGACTCATCATCAATAATGACCAAATTGTTGGCCACAAATGATATGTTAAGGACTACTTGCAATTGAATTGTTGATCATAACGATGAATTATTGATTTCATAATAACGACCGAATAGTTTGCCAAAAAATGGTGATGTTAGTCAAACATATAATAGTAAGAAACTGTATTATTCATGCAATTGACAATTAACTTTCAATATGTAACAGTAAAAGATTACAGAAAAGAAACCAATAAATGGCAAACTAAAATTAATATATTTTCATTGATTTTCTAAGCTTTACGCCTTATAAATATGAATGACAATGAGTAGAACTAATAATATAGAATACTTCAACCAGAAACCTAATATTGTGCCCTCATAATTAAAGTAAAACATAACTAGATGACAATAGAAAGGTAAAAGGAACTAATGGTAATAACTGGACATTCCTTGGTCGAAAACTTGTAGAAATAGAACAAAATTTCATAAAAAACTAAGGGGAAAAAGTTTAGATTAGTATAAATAGAATTAAAAGGTAACAATTGTCCAAACCTGTCCCAAAAATGTCATAGATCACTAGAGGTGGTAAAACATAAATTCATGCAATTCATAATTCTTTGAGCAACTATTTTGAAATTGTACTTTTCACACAAGCTGTCAATGAAATCAACATTCAGAAGGGGATTGCCACACAATTCACCTTAAGCTGCTAAACACATTGCACAGTCCTTACACTACCAGAGGAAAAACATAATAAAAAGTAGCCCACTTCGCAACGTCGACCTGTCAATGCAATGTCTTGTTGTTGGTCGTCACCATTTAACAGCTAGTACAGTATAATGATCTAAGGTAGTCAAAAGAAAAAAAGCAATGATATAGATATAGATAAGTAGAGGTAGTGAAAAGAAAAAGCAATGATATAAATATGCCCAAAACAAACATAGAAAGAACAGTACACAAGACATATTTCTTCGAAATAGATAAGAAATTTCATAGAATGAATGTTATGCAACACGACCACATCACATTGGTTGTGAATGCAATGCACACTTATAGATACTTTGCTTCTCAAATGAAAACAACAGTCATGACATGTCTCTGCTGAAAGCATGTCCCAAACACCTAACCGCATACACAACACATTGATATATTTCATAGTAATACAAGCACATCTCTTCACCCTCCATTCAAATGAAAAAACACTTAAATCTCCATCTAGGAGCTATAGATTTATATACCTTAGTTTAAGTGATAGAAGCTAAATCATTACCCTAAGTTGCAACAAGTGGCATGAATGCAATATACACTTATAGATACTTCGCTATCTCAAATGAAAACAACAGTCGTGACATGTCTCTGTTGCAAGTATGGCCAAAACACCCAACCGCATACATAACACATTGATATATTTCATAGTAATACAGGCACATCTCTTCGCCACCCATTGAAAAGAAACAACAGTTAAATCTCCAGCTAGTAGCTATAGATTTAGATACCTTAGTTCAAGTGATATAAGCTAGATCATTACCCTGAATTGCACAATAGGGGGTAGAAGATCTAGTTTAGGTCTCAGTGTGTTGTGTACTTTGTAAATGGTTTTAATTGGGCACACAATCGAGGTCATTTTCGACTAACTTACGCATTCAAAGTCAATTTCATCCTTGAAGCAATCAATCAAAATTTTATCTACTACATCAAAAAGATTTCAAATTCTAACACAAAAAATAGTCCAAATCAGAAAAACCAACTTACAGCAAAACTAAGCTTAATTGAACTCTCAACTATGAATTACTAGGACAAAAATAAAATACATTGTTTGTATAAACCTGAGAATTAAAATTAAAGTGTTCCTAAAACACAAATTAATGCAAAGAAGAGAACTATAAGCACTTGATACCAGAAGACAATGAAAGATAGTGCTTTAATAGCTTATTTAGATTTGCTATCTAGTTTAGTGTAATATGTATTGAAGATTAAAAAGTTGTTAGTAACTTTATTTATTTGTTTTGTTTATTTTTTTTTTGACAACCCCAAATGACTATCAACTTAACATGATTAACAATGTCGTTCATATAGAATAAAAAAATTTATGTTGGTGTATTTAAAAGATGTAGGGAAAAACAAGAGGAAACCTCTTTAGTCATGTAGGGCTCTG